>JAJHPC010000007.1:2788087-3115587 GCA_024447665.1 Juncus inflexus
ACCCTTTCATAATTTTGTCATACAAATTAGAATGTATATTTTCTCTGTTTTGTCTCACAAAAGAGAATGTGAAATAATCAGAGAGAGAATTATGTGTTGTGTTTTTGAATTTGGAGTCCTCTATATCCTTATATAGAGGTGAAGAGTCATGTCTCTTCACACTAAAAGATGTGTATGACATCACTCATCATTATCCATATGCCATCATCTAGACTCTTCTAGATTACATGATCTTTTGTGCTCATAGTCTTTATATACATATATATCATATCTTATCACATAAGATGACAATATATTTTGTGACATTCTTATGCAACTCATCATATAAGTCGCTAGGATTTTCTGGCGCCCGTTTCGTTTGTTCTTTGTGTGTAACCCTGTAGGTTCACTTAATGTTGGCAATAGACTTAACAGTCTATAAATCATGAGCGGGCTCTAGCAAGCCATCATGACTACCCAATTTAAGTGAATATCAGTGATCCGATTTACCTAATCAACAATCACGTATTTAGTCCCTTTGTCACGCGATATCTATATCGATCATAAGGCATGTAATACGTCATCCTTATATAAATCGATTAATATTTCTTGATCCCAAATTAAACTGAACAAGAACAAATGACATTAATAACTCTTATTAATTCATTTGAGTATGGCCATACATTTCTTCAGTTCAATTCATCAAGAGGCCTAAAGATATCTCTCTCATTTATGAGAGGAACAAATCCCATCTTGATTGCACTCATCCCTCTACATGATTCATTGTATACCTAATCATAACCGTTATGACCACCCGGTTAAAGGTAGTGTTAGATTATATTAAAGTATAAAATTACTCATGTTGGGAACCGAGACAATCTCAGGTCAAAGGACAATAAATACTTTATGTTACAAGAATCTCTAATGACGTAAAACATGTAGCATTCTTATGGCGGGTCAGTCCAGTATATGGTCTCTAACATATACCTATGTTAATGACTTGATAACTATTTATCCATAATCAGTAAAACATAATCATCAGTCAACTAATATACTGTGTACATTTATAGCTTGGATATAAATATACATTTATATGTATCTGCAAGTATATTTGTCTCCACAAATATCCTATAAATGACCAGGGATGATTTAGAATAGCATTCATAAAACTTTATAGTTTTACTATCAAAGTCACGCACTTTGATGACATAAAGCTGAATTGCATATTCATGGTCTATTTTAATTATATTAAAATAACCTATACGCACATATTATATGAAATATCTTAGAATAAATATTATGTTTGTTATTACAATCCATTATCTAGGTCACAAATACTTTGGCCTAGGGCATAACACCATCAATCTCCCACTTGCACTAGGCCAAATCAACCAAGTATCCCATACTCATTGATCTATGTGGTATCACATACCAGTTGACCTAACATGATCACGATCATTTAAGGGATTGGGTTCTTAAATGGATTATCAAATATTGTCATATGCAAAAACTTTGCATACTTTTTATGTCCACCATAATCTAAGAAGAATACTTTATCCTTCTCAAGTATATAATCATACTCTTGATTATTATTTAGTGACTTTCACTAAGATTAAACTTATGTGTGCTTGTTACACTTAATTCACATCATATGTAATTAAGCTCCCACTGAATTTCTTGTCAACATAAGATTTATCTTTAATTTTTGATAAAACCAAACTGTTTGGTTATTTCATCAAATAATAAATATTCACCTAGAGATGTTTGCTTTAATTCATAAATGAATTTATGCAACTTGCAAACTCTTTTCAAAAATTTTAGGATAGACAAAACTTTTAAGTTGTATCATATACATACTTTCATATGTTTCTATTTAGAAACAACGTCTTGACATCCACTTGGCATCTTTTATATTCATACTATGAACACATGTCCAAGAAAATTCTGAAATACATAAGCATGATGACTTGGAAAAATATTATCATAGTCTATACTATGAGTTTAACTTAACCACAAATCATGCATTATATGTTTGCACATTATCCAAGTCGGTCTTTCTTTTAAAATCGTATTTCCATATGATGGATCAATCAAATTCAAAACTTGATTGTCTAACATGGATTACATCTCAACTTTCAAAGTCTCTAACCATTAGAGCCTTGACTCATCATAGTCTATTAGCAGAATGTGAACTCATCATCTATGAGTACGAATTTTTTTTATCATTAGACAATCTACATGAATACACTTATGTTATATACTCAGACTTTTCATCATCTTGAGAGTCTAGTTGATTAATTGCAGACTCAATCACTAGTTGAAATCTGAATTAATTTCCATCCGAGCATTACTGTCAGTATGTGGAATTTGAACTTTTCAAATTTACTCCCACTAATTCTTTTGGAAACACTTCTTCCAAAGAGATATAATTTTCGAGTAACAAACACTTTGTTCTCATATTAATTATAGAAGTAATATCCTTTACTTTTCTTAGGATATTCCACAATAAGCACTAATCCGATTAGATGCATGATTCTTCAATTAAGTATCATATCCTCAAATCTTGATAAAAGATAATCTGATACACCTACCAGCCCATATCGCATGTGGAGTCTTTTACAACTGCTTTAGATGGAATTATATTCAGCATAAACGCAAAAAGAGCGTAACCCCAAAAGAAATAGAAGATATATTTGACTCATCATAATCGAACTATATCTAATAAAGTTCGATGTCATTATCATGATCATCAAACACTTGGTTCTCGACTCCTCGATCTCATCGAAGAAATTTGATTTTTCAACGCCAAGTTTATTGTCTACTTCATTATTTGAAAGTTTTGAACTTTTCAAAATATTCAAATTTATTGGTTCAATAAAGTGATGAAGTAGTTTTCTCTAGCACCTTCACTCAATGATGAACATACATTACTATGTATGAGAGCCAATAAGTAACTTGCTTTCACCTTACTTTGTGAAAGACGTTTATGTCATCTTGTTTAATAAATAAGTTACACATGTCTCAAATGATTCAAAATCAAATGAATTTGAAAATCCATCTTAATGGATTTAATAAATGTTCATGTTATTTAAGTAGACTAAGCGACAATGCTAGATTTAAATTCTTAATATTAATGTTAGAGATAGACTTATAATTATCTTGTTCGATATAACACAAAAGGTAATTTTTTATATTGGAACATTTCCAAAGAAAATTGACATTTGTGAATGGTGAAATTATTATTCTCAATAATAAATTAATAACCATTCATAGATAAACTCGAACTATAGATAATACAAAATTTATTGTCGACATTAAATAGCAATTATTTATGTCGGCGATAAGTCCAAAAAGACAATGTAAATAAATGAGTTACTTGAGAAAATGCAACAACTTTTGCTACATTTGTCACTCATATGTTAACTTCATATTTACTCAATAGTCTACAACTTTTTCATCACATTTTCACAAATGTGTGATTCACATCGTGTATCTAATGCACATGATGTGAAATAGACAAGTTAATTTCTATAACAAAAATACTTGAAGCGGTAGTCACACTATCCTTTCATTCACTTTTTCATATCTTCTTGAGAAATTATGGTTTCTTTCAATGAACCGATTCACCGCAAAAGATACTAATTTCTTACCTAAGGGCGAAGCCTCGAACAACACCTTACCCCTATCTTTGGGATTACTCTTTACGATTTTTTTAAGCACGAGAACATTATTGACAACACTTGTCCATGTTCATTTTAACGATTATAAGCACCTTATGCTATAACCACTCCGCTCCACCATTCATCCACCACTTCTTCAAACCACCAAAAGGGGAGAGATCCGCGTGGTTACTAGTTTACAAGTGCCGAAATCAGAAGGAAGAGAGCAAGTCCCAAAGTGCGGTTACTACTATCGTACTCACTAAGTCACACATCGTAGAAGGCGACAGTCAAAGTGCGAGCAAGACAATGGAATTGGCAAGTCACTAAATTTAGCCAAGGAGAAAGAAGAAATTCAAGCCAGTGACTTGCCCCGCAATAGGAGGAATGTGGAGAAGGAAGTTTGGGTCACTCGATTTAGCTATGGAGAAAAAGAGGAAAATCAGGCTAGGTACCCAACTCACGATATGAGGTGCGAACAGGACAAGGACTCAATAAAACAAAGAAGAATCCATGATCGAAAAATAAATTGATTGCAAAATAGAAAGAATCAGAGTTGGCACCACCTGAAGGAGGAATAATACAAGTCGCGAACAAAGGCCGCAACTTACACACAACCAACCCAGAGGGCGAGCAGCTAAAAAGAAAGCCAAAGAGAAAGGGAAAAAATTAAATGGCTAGTAGATTGCCGATTCAAAGGGGGACTAAAGGTATGAGTGACCAAATAGGCTGAGGAGAAGGAGAGAAAAATAAAAATTAAGCCGGTCACTCACGATTCGGAGAAACCCCCTTAGAGACCGTTAGTTGGAGGTGAACCCTTCGGAATAACATCCGAACAGAATTAGAAAGGGCTAAAACTGGCCAAGTTGAGGTAGCGTCCTTGTCTAAAATGCCAAAGACCCCAAATACTGGTTTGTATCTAATAAAGAGTTTTTCAATCATTCAAAAAAAAAGATCACAGATAAAACAAAGGAAGGAGCGACATTTGCGCTAGCGAATACACCGACCGCATGATGAAAATCAAGCTTGGGGGAAATTCTTCCCCACAAACTGATAAGGCAATCGATGCCTTAGAAACACCGCAACTGTGCCCATGCACGAGAGTAACCCGCATGAGGATCGAACCCTGGGCAGAGAGAATGATATATAGATACTATCCATAATATCCACCCACTATAATACAAGTCTTCAACAGGACTTTCAATAGAGATTGGGGGAGTGATCCAGTAAGGTATTGCGCATGTTAATCCTAAGCGAGGAATCGGTCATTCTTCTAAGACACTCGACGAGATCCCAAAGGATGGTTCCATTGAAGGAGTGGGACATTTCACTCTGATGGTCGAATGGGTGTTTTATTCGAGGGACTGAAGAGTGAGAAGGATGCTGGTGCGCGAGTGAGAGTTCATGCAAGGCATGGGAATTACACGAGTAAGTATGAAGGAATTATGAAGTGTTAGACTAGAATTAGATTATGAGAAACATGTTTATTCATTTCATATATGAATAAGTGTATAAGTGACTAATATATTTACCTATATTAGATCGACCGTGAATGACACTTTGGGTTCACACCATCAGAATATGTGATTTTGATAGTAGAATTGTGAAGCAACAAATGACATTCTAAACCGCTCCTAGTGATATGTATGATGTTTATAGAGATAAACAACCTTCAGGTAAGAAGCTACATATCTACACTAGTATGTTCTTAGACTGGATGATCATGTTCTGCTGATCATGGACATAGGGATGCCAATTCTGGAATATAGGAATGTGTTAGATAATATGTACTAGACTGACCACATTATGAGAATGCATCGTATATGTCATTAGTCATTCTCATATGAATATTATGGTTGTTTCTACGACCTGATGTCATCATGAATTCTTGTATGTGGAACTGCATACTTTAATATGATCCTACGTCATCCTTAATAGAATGATCATTAGGGTCATCATTACGTATGTACTGAATCATGATAAGGAATGTGAGTGACCAAGATGAAAATTGTTCCTCTCATTAAGAGGGAGATATCTTTGGGCCCCCATGATAAACTAGGACTGATGAAAATGTATGGTCACGCTCAAAATGGATTAAGATGTGTTGTTAATATCATTTTGTATTTATTTAGTCTAATAATCAGGAAAGAGACTTTAATCATACTCAAGGATTAGGTAAGACGGCTAGAGAAAAGTTTTGTTCTTTTAGAATCGTTTCCAGGACTTGGTCCGGAGTGATTGCTTCTTCCATTGAGTCCATCTCCATAGGCTATGTGGGTTGCTCTTCTTATTCGTTTTCACCTTGAATGGGTTGTTCAACTACCAAGTCAGGGTTCAGTCCGACGTTGCTGCTGAGGCTTCATGGCTTTTGATTATTTGATCCTCTCTACTCACAAAGGTGACTTCCACCTTGTAAATTGTATCATCGTGGATAGCTTTTAAGATCTATGGAATACTATTAGGGTTATCTTGTGAGGCGGGAGACAGATAAAGATTTCACTTTATCTATATTGGGTTTCGAATGTACTTAAACACAGCGGAAAACAAAAATTTCGTCCAAAAACTATTCTATGGATCTGTGCCTATCGGTTAAATATAAAAAATAATACTTAAAAGTATCTTTAGTATTACTCTTAAATCATGATGCTCAAACCATGCATGCCACCTAAGCGCCTTTGAATCGGTTACCATCCAAATCGATTATCCATCGCCAAGACTGTGTAGATTGGATCATGCTAAGGCCTCCTACCACACACACCACCAATCTCTATCAAAACTATTAATAATCCGTACTCATCTTCTTTGGCCGAACACAAGTGTCGAAAATACGAATGCCTCTACCGGTATCCACATTAACAAACTTCTTAAAACGGGAAGAAGAACCGTATATTCTAGTATGCTTGTCCTTCTCTTGCACAAGAAAACTATTTTTTTCTTGTTATTTTGTCTCACAAAAGATGTTTAAACCGACTATAGTTCCTTCTCATATAATATCACACCATTTCGTATTCGTCATACAAAACGAAAGAACATTTTCATTATGTCATACAAGAGAAAGACATTCTTTCATTATTTTGTCATGCAAAAGAGAAAGAATATTTTCTCTCTTTTGTCACACAGAAGAGAATGAGAAATAATGAGAGAAAGATAATGATATTGCATATCCTATATAGAGGTGAAGAGTTCTCTATCCTCACATCAAGAGATATGTAACTCATCATAAGATGATAATATCTTTTGTGACAACCCTATGCAACTCATCATAAGTTGTTAGAATTTTTTGCGCCCGTTTCAGTTTGTTATTTATGAATGACCATGTAGGTTCACTTAATGTTGTCAATAGACTTGACAGTTTATAAATTATGAGAACATTCTCAAGCCAGCATGACTACCCAAATTAAGTGAATATCGGTGACCCGATTTACCTAATCAACAATCATGTATTTAGTCCCTTTGTCACGCGATATCTATATCGATCATAAGGCATGTAATACGTCATCCTTATATTAATCGATTAATATTTCTTGATCCCGAATTAAACTGAACAAAACAAATGACATTAATAACTCTTTTTAATTCATTTGAGCATGGTCATGCATTTCTTCAATTCGATTCATCAAGAGGACTAAAGATATCTCTCTCATTTAATAAGAGAAACAAATCCCATCTTGATTGCACTCATCCCTCTACATGATTAATTATATACCAAATCATAACCATTATGAGCATCCGGTTAAAGGCAATGTTAGATTATGCTAAAGTATATAATTCCTCATGTTGTGAACCGAGACAATCTCAAGTTTAAGTACTATAAATACATCATGTAATAAGATTTGCTAATGACGTAAACCATGTAGCATTCACACGGCGGGTCAGTCCAGTACATGATCTCTAATATATACCTACGTTAATGACTTGATAACTATTATCCATGATCAGTAAAACATGATCATCAGTCAACTAACATACTGGTGTATAATTATAGCTTGTCTATAAATATGTATTTATTTATCTCCGCAAGTATATCTGTCTTCACAAATATCATATAAATGACCAGAAAAAATTTATAATAGCATTCATAATACTTTATAGTTTTACTATCAAAGTCACGTACTTTGATGACATAAAGCCGAATTTTATATTCATGATCTATTTTAATTATATTAAAATAACTTATACACACATATTATATGAAATATTTTAGAATAAATGTAATATTTGTTATTGCAATCCATCATTTAGGTCATAAACACTTTGTCCTAGGGCATTACACCATCAATCTAGATGGAAATGGCTCTCAAGTTTACCAAAAGAGGAAAGAATCTTTAACATAATGGATTTCTTCCAGAAGAAGGAGGGAAGTTCAATCAAGTTACGCCATACCTTGTAATCCAGGTCAATTTATTGATGCCTCCATGCAGGGTTCCAAAATATGAACCAGAATCCTGCTTTTCTAAGCACTTTAAGTGGGTGAGTCAGAAATTTATCCGCCGGAAAGATTTGAGGCAACACTAGCAAGTAGTACTGGTCTGAAAGGTGAGTGAGCTCAAACTTTTGCCCCTTTCACTTGAAGGATCTGACAGTAAGGAATTTGATCCTTACTCTGTTCTCATTTGAGGTATTTCTGCCATAATGATAATGACGCTCCCTAGATTTATCTCATCTCTAATAATGGGACAAGATGGAAGAAAGATTGTGCCTCTTTCCGGTCTCTGTAGACCTTCTTCATCAAAAATGCCTCTGGCATATAGGACTTCTTTAAACTGCTCGTTGTAAGCTTTTCTTATATGGCGATAGTCCTTAATGATGTGACCAAGAGTTTCACAGACATAACACTTAGTCTTAAAGGGCCAGTTGAGAGAGAGGTGATTATCATGGAGACACTTGAAACAATTGTGGTGCCGGTAGGGGTTTGAGTAGTTTAGAGGGAACATGTACCTTGGAATCTTTCAAACAAAAGGAGGGTCAGAGGTCTGAGCTCTACTTTTTCTTAACTCTGGTTGAGGTGTGGGAGGTCTCACTGACCTCTGAACCCTAGGTTGAGTTATGAAGTTGAGACTAATGTCTTGAGGAGTTGGGGAGATACCTCTTGATCCAAAAGTTAGACCTGGAATCCAAAGAGTTTAAATGAGAAGAGTCCCCTCTCTGGAGATGTCTAGGTCTCCATGAGAAGCTTCTATGATGGTGAGGAATTCTAGAGTAAGGAATGTGAGCTATGGGTAACAGGCCATCACCTCAAGGAGGAGGAGGATTTTCTCCCCTTAAAGCTGCAAGGAGATGATTTGCTGGAGAGGAGGGGAATTAAGGGTTTCCATTAGTTTGCTTGTTGGCCATTGTGTTGAGGTTTGAAGAGTGAGAAAAGAAAGAAGGTTTAGAAAGAGAAGATAAGAGTTTTTCGAGCGTCTGAAGAAGAAGGGTTTTTTTGGGTCTGTTTAGAAAACTGAAGAGAGTGAAAGACTCTTACACCACGGAACCAAATAGTGGAAAGTGGGGCTATTGAGTAGTGAATGGAAATTTGAGTTAGTTAAATAGGCTAGTGAATTAACTACTAGCACCAACAAAACTTAAGTTATTTTCAGGACAATATGGTGTGGGCATGAAGGTTGG
The DNA here is from genome assembly GCA_024447665.1 of Juncus inflexus. Classification (NCBI taxonomy): domain Eukaryota; kingdom Viridiplantae; phylum Streptophyta; class Magnoliopsida; order Poales; family Juncaceae; genus Juncus; species Juncus inflexus. The sequence continues at coordinate 2,797,333 of JAJHPC010000007.1, forward strand.
GCTGGGCCAGTTAATGTACTAGACTCTAACAAATGGTATTCAAAGCAAAATCCTGATGGTACTATCGTGCGACCAGAAGCATACCATACGGTTATCGTGCCCAGAGAACTTGAGGATTTTATATGCCTCAGTGGAGATACATATATGAGGTGAAGGTGCGCACGGATGTGTACTAGGATGAGACTGGGACCAGATGCTAGTTTTGACGAGGAAGTCAAAAATTTAAATGGGGGAATTTCTTACACCCCGGAACCAAATAGTGGAAAGGGAACTATTGATTATTCACACCTTGAGTAGTGAATGAAAATTGGAATTACATAAATAGGCTAATGCATTAAGTAGCACCAACTAAGCTTACGTCTTTTTCACGAGAATATGATGTGGGACTGAAAGTTGAGCTGGCCCAATTAATGTATTAACTCTAACAAAGACAAGGTGAGACGCACTTTCTTTATCTTATCGATGAAACCTACCGTCATTATCTTGTCAGTATTGCCTCATGTTCTCCCCCATTATCGCCTTATCCAGTGCCCTTTCAGAGGAGAGAGATGATATTCATCGTCCTACTTTATTTGACAAACCTTATAGTTTAATTATATATCCTAATCCTGGCTGTCTACTCTCAGGAGAATAAGCCACGTATTTCAGAAATTTGAATCGTCCGATCAGATTCAACTATTAAATTTGCACCGTCTGATGAGGATCAAATGGACTATACAAGTTTCTTTATTTTACAGACGAATTGCTCCAGCCTCCGGTCCACTTCTCCTTTCTCCTCCTCTAACATGTCGCTTTGCCCTTCTCTCTCTCCGCCCCTAACACGTGGCCAACTATCCTCTCTCTCGTTCTCTCTCGCTCTCTCTCGACCGCGCCCCATTCAGATGCCGCTTCTTCAGCAGCTGGAATTACTGTTGGAGTGAATTTCGGTTTATATGCTGACTATTAGCCCTTTGGCTAGCTCCAAGATCCCAATAATCTAAGGTATTTTCCATATTATAATTCATGTTTTTGTTGGTTAAAGATATATTTTTAGCGTTTGATTGTGTATAGAATTTTTAACAGTTGAATTTGGAGATTATTAAGTGTTAAAAGTGATGAAACTTTGGGGTCTTTTTATCTGTTCTAACGAGAGAGAGAAGGGGTAGAAATGAATGGCAGGAGAAAGAGTGAGCTGAAAAATCTCAATTAGACCAAATTTTACTTACTAGTCCTCATTATAGTAATTATCAATGACTATCATTATAGTAATTTTAGCAATAAATTCTGCTCAAACTCTACTTGATTTATCGATGAATTAAGTCTCAATATGAGCTCAAATAGACGCCCAATCACCCAATGTGCAATTATGCCTTCCTAAGTCCCACTTTAGCCAATTTGGCCTCAATTAACCATCAGTTGCATTGACTTCAGTTACCCTCATTTGGCATCAGTTGTGTGATTAAACACAATCCAGCAAATAAAAAAAAACAGAAACAAAGAGTTTGTTCAATTATGATTTTTTATGAATTTATGCTTTTTCAATATTATTAATTTTTTTATTTCCTTTAAAGTTTTTCAGGTTTATCCTTGAAGCATTGTATCTACTCTCAAGCATGGATTTTCAAGGAACATGATTTGGAGTGTTGGACTTAGAACCCTAATATGAACCCTAATTCATAGTAGTGTATTTTTGGAAATTTCAACCCTGATTTTTATATTTTATGCAAATACGAAATAATTTTATGTGTTTATAGATTAAAATATAATAAGATGTTGATTGGGTTGAGCTTCTGATTTCAGATTTCATACAAAAAGTGAAAAGAAAAACATATGCAAGTTAAACCCTTCATGGTGTAGATCATATGATAGAATTCTTAGCATTAGAGGTTACGTTTTTGTTCTTATTCTTAGCTTTTTTTTTGTTATATTAATAGTTTAATAGGGCAAATTTGTTTTTCAGTTTATATCTGAGTAGGCTTTAGAAATAGGGAACAGAGTTAAAATCAGATAAATAGGTGGTTTCACATCTGTGGATTATATTACTAAATGATATTTATACAATAATAGTGTGGAGTATACCAGTGCTCAACGTCTATAAACCACGTTACTAAATAAAAGAGTTGGAATAAGTTTTGTTTTCTACCTAATTTTCATTGTAGGTCCACATGATGAATAGTCATTCTAACGAGAATTTTCGACTACTTGGCAAGCAGAAGTGAAAGCATATAATAATGCATTCAATAAATTATTTAGCATCTCCATTATGGATTTAGCAAACTTATAACATACTTTTATGTTCATTGTTGTATGACTTTTAAGATGACATGATAGATTAGTTGATTTCTACATTTGTCTTGATGTTTTAAACTATTGTGGCAGATATAATATTCTCTTTCTTCTATTAATGTTTTTGCATATTTTGATTACTTTTTTTGGATTACATATTCCATAGAATATCCGACTTTTTTTTTGAAATGGACAAAAAAAAAAAAATTAATTAAGTGAATGGCCAAATTTTAAAAATATTTGCAAAAGTAGCCATTTCGCCCAGCTACCGGGCGAAACACAAGTAGTTTCGCCCAGCAACGGGGCGAAACAGAGCCAATCACGATCTGCTTAATTAACCCTGTTTCGCCCAGCCGTCGGGCGAAACACGTTTTAGTATCGGTTTTCCTAAATAACCGTTACAAAATATGGACTTTAGTATCGGTTTTGTAAAATAACCGTTACAAAATAATGACATTTAGTATCGGTTTTTACAAATAACCGTTACAGAATAAAGACGTTTAGTATCGGTGTTTATGAATAACTGTTACAGAAGTCGGCGAAACAAAGCTGTTTTTAGTACCGGTTTTCCTAAATAACCGTTACAAAATGTTGATTTTAGTATCGGGTTTATAAAATAACCGTTACAGTATAATGACATTTAGTATCGGTTTTTACAGATAACCGTTACAGACTGAAGACTTTTAGTATCGGTTTTTTACAGATAACCGTTACAGAAGTCGGCGAAACAGAGCTGTTTTCAGTATCGGTTCTTATTAATAACCGTTACAGAATATAGATTTTAGTAACGGTTTTTTAAAATAACCGTTACAGAATAAAGACTTTTAGTATCGGTTTTTACAAATAACCGTTACAGAATAAAGACCTTTAATATCGGTTTTTAAAAATAGCCGTTACAGAATAAAGACCTTTAGTATCGGTTTTTATAAATAACCATTACAGAATAAGACCTTTAGTATCGATTTTTACAAATAACCGTTACAGAAGGTTCTTTCGCCAGGTTGTTGGGCGAAACAGCTCTGTTTCGCCAATTCGGGCGAAACAGCTCTGTTTCGCCAGTTGGCGAAACAGTTGAGGGAAAAAATTAAAAACAGATTTTTTAGCTTTTTTACATGGAAAAAATAAATAAAATAAATCTGTATAAAAGATCTTTATTTAGTGGGTAACATTGATTTTTATTTAGTGGGTAACATTGATTTAACATGCTAGAATATAGGAGGAATCTCAGGATTTTTAGGTGTTTAGGGTTCAGATATAGGGTACTAGAGAATATTTACTTTTTCATATTGAAATGACAATTTAGCTTTTTATTTAGTGGGTAACATTGATTTAACATGCTAGAATATAGGAGGAATCTCAGGATTTTTAGGTATATGATTTAGATTTCTATTTAAAGAGTCCTCTTATTCATCAAAAAATTAAATCTCATAAGTCTCTCTTGCAAACTTCTTCTCTTTATATCTTTCTCCTTATCAAGAAAATGCCACAAAATTCTGAAATATTTCTATATTACAATGGTCAAATTGTTGAAGATTCGAGCGGATACAATTACTCTCCACAAGAAGGTGTTTTTCTCCCGCGTAGTAGAAATAGAAATTATTATAGATTGTGTTTAGAAATTCATGCTACCACCGGTTGGCCTAATAGTGACGATCTTAAAATTAGTGGTAGGTTTCCTTACCGTATGAATGATTGTTTGTATTTTAAGATAGTCAAAATTTCGAATGATTCACAATTAGCTAGTTTTGCTCAGTACATCAAATATGATGAACACGGTTGACCTGAATTAGAAATATACGTTGAACGCATCCAAAGTAGAGAATCCTATGTAGGAACTAGTAGTAGATCAAATGTACTAATTTTGAGCAAATAAACCTAATTTGAAACTAATTTTAATCAAATAACCAAAATTAACTAAATCTAAAGTCAAAGAAATCAACATACCTGTTTTATCCGCCTCTTTTTTCGCCTCTGCGTCGCCCTTTTTTTTGCTGTTTCGAAATTTTTTGAAAAACACTCGAAACTAAAGGCAGTGGGTTGGAATTATACGAGATGTTTCGCCCAATGAAGCGGGCGAAAGAGCCTTCTCGTAACGGTTATTTGTAAAAAACCGATACTAAAAGTCTTCGATGCCGTAACGGTTATCTGTAAAAACCGATACTAAATGTCATTATTCTGTAACGGTTATTTTATAAAACCGATACTAAAATCCACATTTTGTAACGGTTATTTAGGAAAACCGATACTAAAAATTCGTAAACACCGATACTAAACGTCTTTATTCTGTAACGGTTATTTGTAAAAACCGATACTAAATGTCATTATTTTGTAACGGTTAATTTATAAAACCGATACTAAAGTCCATATTTTGTAACGGTTATTTAGGAAAACCGATACTAAAACGTGTTTCGCCCGAAGGCTGGGCGAAACAGGGTTAATTAAGCAGATCGTGATTGGCTCTGTTTCGCCCCGTTGCTGGGCGAAACTACTTGTGTTTCGCCCGGTAGCTGGGCGAAATGGCTACTTTTGCAAATATTTTTAAAACTTGGTCATTCACTTAATTAATTTTTTTTTTTTGTCCATTTCAAAAAAAAAGTCAGAATATCCCACACCTAATAGTTAGGCCCCCCCACGATTCGACCCCACACCCTATTGAAAGGGGGGCAGTATGCCTCACCAGTTGCACTACGCAGTGGTTGGCGCATATTTTGATTACTTAAAATTATATGTTATATGCAATTTTCTATATATTGGTATTGTGGGTTGTAAAAATACATGGCTTTCTATGATGCTCGAATGTAAATTTTTTTGTGATTTGAGTAGGTTTTGTATCATACTTCAAAATTCTCACGCAAAACGCGAAGCTACTGCTAGTTTCCTATATTCATAAAAGAAAATCAATTGAGTGTATGACCACCTATCTCAAGCATTCCCTCAAAAAAAAACATAGTGACACTTTGCCATGAACTTGTCTTCCTATTTGGTCCAAATAAAATATAACTTCATGTTATCTTAAAATTAGCACCATAGGTAATCGGGATAAACAGGAAAAAAAACAAGTTCCAATTTATAAGAATTTTTTGGAGAAACTAAATATTCATGGGGTATACCAAAATTTTCAGAAAATGTAGAGGCTTCAGTAAAGAGAGAGTCTACTTAACCCCCAAATATCCATTTGTGACATAATTGAGATATTTGAATTTTTTTTAAATGATCTTCATATATATATATATTCAAATTTCATAATTACTAGATGAGACACTCACTACGCTTCGGCCTAAAGATACAATCTTTTGAGATTCTTCAATAGTATATATTAATTTTTTTTTATTAGATTCATTTTCAGAAAGTGGTCATATCATATCAGAATCTATTTCTTTTTTTTATCGGGTTATGGTTTAGATAAATAATATCAAATACAATTCAAATAACATGACAAAATACAAATCCAAATTCTATTCAGATAAAAAAATATAGAAAGTATAGCGCATTTTATATTTTTATATTTAGAGAAAATTACATTGCACAAATCACGTATTGTAAATTTATATAAAAGCATTTCTTGAAATTTTCATTATTCTATAAAACCATACAAAATATAAAACAATCACCAACAGTGTATCTATTTTTAACAATTATTCCGATCTGAAACAAACACTTATATTGGATCTGATCTAGATCCGAGTAAACATATCTAAATTTGGATCAAACGTGTTACATCCCGGAACCAAATAATGGAATGGGGCGCTAGTTGATTAGTCCCACCTTGAGTAGTAAATGAAAATTGGAGTTACTTAAATAGACTAGTGCATTAACTACTAGCACCAACCAAGTTTAAGCCTTTTTCAGGACAATATGGTGTGGACATGAAGGTTGGGCTAGGCCAGTTAATGTACTAGACTCTAACAAATGGTATTCAGAGTAGTTCGATCCTGAGGGTATTATCGTGTGACCAGAAACGTACCATACTATTATCATACCCAGAGAACCTGAGGATCGTATATGCCTCAGTGGGGATATATGCATGGGGTGAAGGTATGCACGGATGTATACTAGGATGAGACTGGTATTCAGAGTAGTTCGATCCTGAGGGTATTATCGTGTGGCCAGAAACGTACCATACTGTTATCATACCCAGAGAATCTGAGGATCGTATATGCCTCAGTGGGGATATATGTATGGGGTGAAGGTATGCACAGATGTATACTAGGACGAGACTGAGATCAGGTGCTAGTTCTGATGGGGACGTCAGAAATTTAAGTGGGGGAGTTTGTTACACCCCGGAACTAAATAGAGGAATTGGGGGATGGTTGATTTGTCCCACCTTGAGTAGTGAATGAAAATTAGAGTTATTTAAATAGGCTAGTGCATTAACTACTAGCAACAACCAAGTTTAAGTCTTTTTCATGACAATACGGTGTGTGCCTGAAGGTTGGGCTGGGCCAGTTAATGTACTACAAAATGGATCCTTATTTTTATTCTGATCTGCGAGTTGATGCGGATATTAACGAAATCGCTTATTGTGCATGTCATATTTTCAACACGGTACGAAAATACAAAATCAGAATCAGAGTCGGTGGATAAAATACTGATTCAGAATCAGTTGAATCAGATCTAAATATAGCGGATCCGATGAAAAGTTGGGCCAAATTAAAAAATCAATTTCATATAATTATGATGATAGGGTTCTACGAATCAGATGGAATTGGTAGGTTCTACGAACAATGTATTTCAGATTTTATAGAGCATAGAGCATATTTCATGATTTTTAATATTTCGTAATTAATATTATATTATTAACTGCTATAAGCTTTTGATGAATACAATATAATAATATGTTATATTATTAATTAGTTACTAATGCAACATCATAATATCAAAGATTAATTGATATTATTTATTATATAATATTAATCTTTAAAATAACTTAACAAATTTAAAAAATTCTAAGAAATGGAAACAATTATTGAATTCAAATTGAGGACACACATTAAATGAAAACACATGTGACATTGGATTTGTTTCAAATGGGGCGACTCATATTAAATAAGAATAAATAGACTCACTAAGTAGCATTCTACATTAAAGGGCCAGAGAAGATCCTTACATGTCACCAAATACCCAAAATACAAACTTTATATATTCTTGAAGCTTTATAAAGGAAAAGTATATTTATCCCCCGGTAAACGTCCCTCCAGTCCACCGTTTATCACTGATAAACGGGTCCCATATTTAATTAAAAAAAATGGGTCCCGTTTATCAGTGATAAACAGTAGACTGGAGGGTTGTTGGGGAATGTATATATAATGTCCATAGCAAATTAGGCACTGACACATGGACACTATGATAATAAGTTTGGGGAACTTGGTTTGCATGAGCTGTGAGTAGGAGCATGATAGTCCACATGTTACTTCGGATTTTCTGTGCATTTTTGTTGTGTTGTTTTCGGCCATAGGTTTATGATGCTGTTAATATGTTTCCTATTTTTGAGCCCTTGATTAGTGAGAAACACTCTCAGCCATTTGATAATAATCGGATGATAAAAGCATTTAAATGGCAATAAAGATTATTTTTTTCAAAATAGACCCTACACTACATTCTTTCAAAATAGACACCATATTCCTTGTGTTGGTGTCTAATGTCTTTCTGTGTATAAAATTATAAAATGTGCCTTCCTCTGATTCATCTTCTTTCTCTCTTCTCGGTTCAAAGATTTTGTCTTTGCATATTGTTACACCCCAAATTTCAAAATTGAAATTTGGAGGACTACATTTACAATATCGTTACAAAATTCCACAAAATATAAAATACAACTAATTCTTATACAAAAAAATTTAATAAAAAAAAAAGAATGATCTAAGACGTCGCTCGAATCCCCAAACTTGAATTTGAAAACCTGAGAAAAGATGAAAAGGGAGGGAATAAGTAACCAACATACTAAGTAAGGGCACCCGTCTTATACGCTACTAAAAATATATAATGTTTTATACTAAAATATATTATTTGAAATTGTTAATAAATACTAGTTAATTATTCCCGAGCTCCTTGTTTGGTGTTCGGTGGCTATGGACATCGAGAGCCATGTGCGGCTTCACTATTAGTGGTCATGGACATCGAGAGCCATGTGCGACTTTATCATTAGCGGCCATGGACATCGAAAGCTATGTGTGGCATTAATATAACTTACAAAAAATAATATTGATTTGAAATATATAAATTCTAAACGTATGATAGAATAATCCCTTACTTGATAAGAATATGATCCAGATAATCCGAAATCCGAAATCCGAAATGACAAAAGAAAGCTTCAAAACTCAATTTGTGTAGCTCCAAGATGAATATAATAAAAGGAATATAACTATATTTTATCATTGTAATAGTGTAAGAACCAAATGGACCAATTTTGATCCGGCAACTTTTATAAATTAGAAAACTTAATGAGTTACAAATATGAAAGGTTGGCAGCATGCAAAAACATTAGTGAACATAAAAAAGGTCCAATTAATTCTAATCAGTTATTCTCCAAATCACCAAAGTTTTGATTTGGTCAATGAAATGTTACAACCTAAAATTAAGGAATGGAAAGAGAGTTTGAAAACTGACATGCTCATATTCGATGACATGCATGAAATATTTATAATGAAATAATTAAAATTCCTTCCATTCAAATAAATGCATATATTTGAAATTAAGACAGTCTAAACATGTAGAATGGAAACAGAAATTGATTTTGTAAACTTATAAGAAGATCCCTAAACTTAGATTAATTGAAAGTTTTAAAATATGTAAAGATTTGGGCTATAACACATATAAAATAAATGAATTGTTCTCTATTTCCCCTTTTCTGAGCCTTATTGACCGCCTTGATTTGAGTTTGATTTGTACAAACAAGCTTCTTATTTCTTCAAGGTTTACTATATGATTGCTCTCTTTAGATTGAATTGTGGAAATAAGCACTTTAAGGTTTACTATATGATTGCTCTCTTTTAGATTGAATTGGGGAAATAAGCACTTTAGGGACTAGATGTTATTTTCTATTTGATCTTTTATATCTCAATAAGACTCAAAATATCTATAGAAATAATTATATTCAATCAGTCGTTAGCCTTCTTAGTGTGGAGTAGGGCTGCAAATGATGCGGGTTAGGCATGGATATAGCATTTCCATATCCGCCCCATTTATAAATGGATATATTCATACCCATATTCAGATTCTGCTTCGGATATACTTCATCTCCATCCCCGTACCCGTGGATATAACCATGGATATGGGAAAAACCGTACCCGCAATATTTTCACAAATAATCAAATTAATAAATATGAAATGTAACCAAATCCATAAAACAACCAAATCCATTAAACAACCAAACTCAACTAGCCAAATTATTCAACTAACATAAATAATTCATAAAATAAAATTATTTAACAAAATTTATAAATACCTAATTTAAAAGTCTCCCTTACAAAAAAATTAGGTTTGTTTATCCGACCTAAATATAATTATATATAGATTATTCATTAAAAGGTAATAAATAATTTAGTATGAACTAAATTGTAAGTGAATAAAGAATTTCTTATAAAAGGTAACAAAATAATAAAAATATCATTAAAAGATAAGAAATAATAGTTAAGATTATATGCTATATATGTAATATACTCATGGATATCCATCGGGTAAGGTTATGGGTATACCCATGGGCTGGATATAGCAATATCATATCCACACTATATCTGACCCTGGATTCTTCTGTTTACCCATATCCATATCCGTGGGTACGAAAATTGGATATTACCAGTTCTATTCGGGTTAGGTATCCACTGAATATGGATATTGCAAACACTATTTGCAGCCCTAGTGTGGAGTGGAGATCCTTCAACTTTTTAAAAAGTCAAGCACAAGCTTTCAGGGCAATGCACTCCAGCACCAGTTCGAGTATATTTTTTATTAAGAACTAATAAGTAGGCTCGTTTGTAGTCTTGTTTCCTGTTAAATTTTTAAAAATATTATGCAGTTGATCTCTAGAGTCTAGACTTTGATTTGATCTTGTCAAAACTTACTAGCTCAAGCGGTAAAATACCCTGTCAACTTTGAGAAAGACTCAAGTTTAAATTCTGACGAAAGCATTTAAGTTAGTATTTAGTAAGTCTGGACAACCCAGTGGGTTATCTCAAAAAAAAAAAAAAAAAAAGAAACTGTATCATACCATGCCCACCTTTATTAAGAAATTGGTCATGCGGCTTAATCTAATTTCTCTCAGTTAGTATTCAAGTCTGCAATTTATCTCATTTACCAATTGAGCCTTCAATTTGTTCAATTTCTTATAGAGTTACTTCAAAAAAACATAGGGCTTGTTTTGATGTGCCAAATTTTCTAGGAAAGTATTAGTATATTTTTAGGGATTAGGTTTTGCAAAATTCAAATACTAGAGAAATACAAATTCTAGGATGTATGCAAAAATGATATGTTTGGATGTAAATTAGTAGATTTGTAGGAATTTATTTATATAATATAATATAATATAATATAATATAATATAATATAATATAATATAATATATCGCCTTGAGTGTGGGATCACCCACCTCAAGCTAGCATTCAAGAAAAATATAATATAATATAATATAATATATCGCCTTGAGTGTGGGATCACCCACCTCAAGCTAGCATTCAAGAAAAATATAATATAATATAATATAATATAATATAATATAATATAATATAATATAATATAATATAATATAATATAATATAATATAATATAATATAATATAATATAATATAACATAATATAATATAAAATAATATAACATAACATAATGTAATATAATATAATAAAATTTATTTTTATTTTATTTAATAATTTAATAATTGTTTTATTTGATGTAATTAATAATTTAATTAATATTTAATTCATTAATTATTTAATTTAATTAGTAGCTTAATGGATTGATTAGTTAATTAATATTTTTCTTTTTAATTAAATTTTATTGGTAATTTAATTTAATTAGTAATTAGTAATTACTAAATAGTCATTAATAATTATTTTAATTAATTTTGTTTAATAACTAATTTAATTAAAAATTATTGTCATTTTTAATTTATCTAATGTCATTTTTATATAACTAATAATGTTTATTATGTCTTCTAATTATTCCTAAAAAATTACTACAAAAAAACGTAACAAATTGTCAAGTTTTCTTTTTGCTCAATTTATATACAAAATTCCCAAAAAATTCCTATACTAAATATTACTATAGCTTCAAAACTATTTATCCAAACTTTTTTTCCAATACTAACCTAAATCACAATATAACTACTCATCCAAACAAGCCCTTATAGAGTTACAACTTGCTTTCATTATGAAGAGATCTGGATTGTTCTTCTTGATATATGTATACAAGTTTATCTTATTCCAATATTGTGTTTCTTTTTCATTCATTCATAAACCGATAATATCCTTTATCAATTTAATTAATGTTGTCATGCTGAAAAAAAACTAAAATGTTGATTTGCTTAAGTTTTCTTCAACCAATTAATTAATTAAGCCTCTATGATTTAACAAGAGAGTTGTACAATGAGCCATTATATTTTCTAGATTAAGTTCCAGGTTTTTAGTTTGGCAGTCAATTGTGAATTGTTCAGTTAAGTCTCAAGTTTGCATTAAAATAAGAGTGGTGCTATATTGAGAGCTGTGTTTGCTACCTCGAGAAAATTATAAATTTTATTTACTAAATACCTACTTTGCCCTTATTAATGATAGATCATTTATTTAGTCATAATTTTTGCTACCTATAAATTCCCCACCATTTTATTTTTCAAAAACTTTTGAGACCTCTCATGATGCTCCATCACCTCAATTATTTCCTCCCTTAGAATAAATGGTATCGGTACATCTACACCATTGAATTTTTTACTTACTCTGATTTTTGTGACATTATTTATATATCATACTAACATGTACAACAATGATTGGTGGATTTAGTGTTTGCTATTCTATGCCTGATTATGTGAGAACAGTTAGAGTTATTTTTTTATCGTTAGTTTTGAATCAAATGATTCTAACGAATCATTGTACATATTATGTTCAAATATTAATGCAAAGAGAAATGCAGAGTTTATTTATTGAAACATATTTAGTTCTTTCATTTCTTCGTTAAAAAAATAAAAATCCATAATAAAACATTATATTTCTAACGCTAAAATCTTTAAAACTAAATTTGTTTGCATTTTCTCTTTATTTTGAATTCCATATTGTTATGGTTCCAATTAAATTTTTTTTGGCGAATTATGCAAAAATAAAATATATAAGAAAATATGCTCATGTGGGAAATATATCTTTACATAATTAGATTTAAACAATTAGACGTTTAAAATATAATGCAATAAAATATTATTTTTATATTATCAATAAATTATAAATTCAAATATTAGAAAAATTAATCCCACCCCATTATTTTTCACCTCCTTTTGAGACTTCTCATTGAAGTATGAGGTCAATTATTTTTCTTCTTTTGTTAAAAAAAAAGTGAACGTCTTCGACAGTTCGACTAAGATCTTTTGGTGCTTCTATTAAAATCTTCAAAATAAATTGTATTATTTTTTCTTTTCTCGAGCTCCATCTAAAAATGATTATAACTTATATATTTTTCTAAATGTAATATATCAAAAGACAACAACAAACTTTAGAGAACAAACGAGAAAATAAACTTAGATTGAGATTTTAAAGATTAATTCATAGTATCTTATTAAAAAATTAATTTATTCTTTCCATTAAGTTATTATTTATAGAATTAAGCTGTAATACCATAACGTATTTTATAAAAGGTATCCGTTATTACAAAATTAGATGTGATAAAGTATCTTATAATGTAATAGAAAATTAAAACTAAAAAAAATATTAAACTTACTTTACATAAATTTTCTATATTTTTTATGTGTTATGAATCAATTTAAATGTTATTTTAATTTTTTTGGAAAAGTTACGGAGAGCTTATGTAATTTTTATAATTGTAAGTTTATCTATTATATATCAAAATAAATAAATAAAATAAAAGTATTTGGAGTGCTGCCCGAGTATACAATTACTTTACTTATTCTCGTAAGTTTTCTTATATTATCATAACTTTACAACATAATAAGAGAAAAATGAAAAAAATAGAGAAGAGACATACATGACACTGACATTACATTTATAGAAGAAAATAAATAAGATGATATATAAGAAAACTAAGATAACTAATTTTCTTAAAATATTAATTCATATTTTCATTGTTGATTTTTTAGTTGTCAAAATTATGTGCAGTATATATACACCACACAAATAAATTTTCACATGTTATTGATAAAATCAATACATAAATTAATATAATATGGTTCTCAACAACTTAAAAATATGTTGATATAACTGTTTCATGAAATCGAGGATATAACACGAAATATTAATCTAATTATATACTAAAATGAAAATATTCACAGCATAGCGCCAACATTATCCTCGTATCCATTAAGATTTAATTACATGACAAAATTAAAAACCAAATAACATCTAGAATCAAATATCAACCACACCAAATACTTGTGTATATCCTCTCTTTTAAGCTACAAATACATTCTTTTCATTCAAACACAATCTTGAATAGAAAGTAAGAGTAAAGATGAAGTCAAACACATATAAGTTCTTATATTTGCATATTTATTTCACTATTTTATTTAAATTTTTTTGTAGAATTTCAGTGTCAAGTTTGTTTTCGGAGTACAGAGAAGAATATTTTCTCACTTTAGCATCCTTATCTTTTGGATTTGCTTACTTTTGTACCCTTAAGTATTTTTTGAGTGTTTTTGTACCCTCAACTATTTTAAATGAGCACATGTGCATCCTCCATCCGTTAAATTCCTAGTCAACAGTTAAATGCTAAGGTGACAGAATGACATGACAATAAATAATAATAATAAAATTATGAATTGGATTGATTAAAAAGGGAAGGGAAAAAAAATAAAAACAAAATCCCACCCTCTTCCCTCCCTCTCTCTCCCCTCTCTGTCTCTCCCCCAAACGAAAGAAATAAAGAACAAAAGAAAAAGAAAAAAAAACTTGCCCCTCCCTCCAACCTCCGCCCGTTGACGGCCAGTTCGCCGGCCGTCGGCCACCGATACCCGCCGCCGGCCATCTCCTCTCCGGCCTCCACCTCCTCGAGGGTGGCGAACTAGCCGACAACGGGCAGAGGTTGGAGGGAGGGGCGATTTTTTTTTTTCTTTTGTTATTTCTTTCTTTCGTGTGGGGAGAGGCAGAATTTTTTTTTTCCTTTTCTTTTTAATCAATTCAACTCATAATTTTTTTATTATTATTTATTGTCATGTAATTCTGCCACGTCAATATTTAACTGTTGACTGAGCATTTAATGGATAGAGGGTGCGCATGTGCTCATTTAAAATAGTTGAGGGTGCAAAAATGCTCAAAAAATACTTAAGTGTGCAAAAGTGAGTAAACCCAAGAGTTAAGGATGCTAAATTGAGCTTTTTTCTATTTCTAATTTTGTCATGTAATTAAATCTTAATAGATATTATAGAGAGAGAAGAATTAATATGTTAAGATAAATGATCTATCATTAATAAGAGTAAAATGAGTATTTGATAGATAAAAATTGGGATTATATACACATCCCCCCAGTAGCCCCCTCCCCAAGACCACCGTTTGTCACTGGTAAATGGGATCCACTTTTCTTAATTAAATGTGGGGTCCGTTTATCAATAATAAACGGTGGACTGGGTGATATTTACGGGGGGCTAAATATATTTTTCCATAAAAATTTGAAATGCTCTCAAAACAGTAAGTGCGGCTTTCAATATAACACCACCCTAAAATAATAGTGCTATCGGTCTACTACAATTACATATTTATTATCCGAAGCAATGGGTTATGTGTGAATTTTAGTATTTGTTAGAAGTTAGATTGAGACTCATAATTGAGTGTTTAACTAGCAATCAGTGGGCATCTGATAAATGGTTTACAAATAGTCATGTTTCTCTCTTTTTCTCTCATTAAAATGGCCTAATTATCAGCTGGGTCATTTTGAGCTGGCCTCGCTAGTATTCTCTTTGCGAAACATCCTTTCTTCTTCCTCTCACAACAATTCTCTCTCTCTCTCTCTCTCTCTCTCTCTCTCTCTCTCTGTGGCGCCTGAGTTTGCCGAAAGATTGCTGACTTGTCCAGATTCACTGAATCAATGGAGGCTCAGCCAAGCAGTTCAAACCCTGGTAGAACTCCCGTTTCGCACAAATCGTTTTCATTAAACATCAAAGGAAACAAGACGGACGTAGTAATCTCCAAATACGAAGACACTTTTCTGGTCAGTTCGAAATACCAACAACGAATTATTTAAAATTAGCTAATCTTTATTGTCACTTTTAATTGGGATTTATTTACAGGTTGTTGTTACTCAAATTGGATGCATGGGTACCATACTACATGCCAGGTTCAATAGTTTTTCCTATTTTCTATATGTAATATACTGTTTTTATATGCAAATATACCATTTTTATTTGAAATATACCATTTTGTTAAATTAGGAGGGATGAAGGTCAAGCGAATATATCGACTGAGCCCGTATTCCATGTTGGTGTAATATTTGGTAAAAGAGATGAGGTGAAACTATCTAGCAATTATTATATGTTTAATTTATTTTTATATTTTAAAGAAGTAATGGTATTTAATCTGAAAGTATATTTTCCATGCAGGTACTGCTAGAGTCATGTGCGCGTCAATTGATGGAACATATCAGGTAATTTCTATTTTCTCGTTATTAATTAATTAATTTATTTATTTTGTAATTTGTAGTATTAGGGTTTAGGGTTTAATTTTTGATAATTGCTATACTTAATTTGAATTTGTTTCTGTGTAGTAGTTGTGGTTCCAACAAGCAATTGGTGCTCTCTCTTGGTCTCAAAGACCATTCAACGGTAACTTTGTTTTATATTTTGAAATTGAAAGTGAAAAATATTAAAATATCCATTTTTTTATTTCTAGTGATTAAAATTAAAAATTCATGGTTTTCGTTCAATTTGAACTGTTTTGCAACTTGACAGGGTACGCTGAAAGAAATCATATTTGCGATAATAGAGAACAAGCTTTGGTGATTGGTGAAATAATTTATTTGAAGAAATTTTTTTGATTTTGGCAGAGGATTAATTTGGTTTTAATTCATGACATGTTACTTTTGGAGTGCTAAAAGTAGTGGAATTTATTAGTATTGTGCTCTGTTTTGTCGGATATTATTTGTATTATTCAATTAGAAATTATTTATATTGGCTTGTGACAGATTTTTCTTGTGCACTAAAATGGTACTATTCTATTAGAAGTTCAACGCTAAGATTTGCAGTTGAAGAATTATTATCTTTTATTGTTCCTTCATATTTGTTTTCCTTTTTTTTTCTAATATTTAATTATTTGGTGTTACTATTACTAATGAATTCCTAAGTAAAGGTGTTCTTATTTGTTAATTTTGGAACAAGCATGAGTTCTAATTTGTAGGTATGGCTGAACTATCTCCCCGTAAAGTGTTCAATGAAATATTCAATAAAGGTGTTCCTATTTTTATTTTCACCAATGCCAAGATTTTGGCTAAACACATTTATATGAAATTCTTGCACCCTTACTTTGTTTTAAACTTTGATGTCTAATGATGAGCCAGCCAAGATTTGATTGTACAAAGACCCATGAAAACATAGACGTTTTTGCCATGTTTATGGAGCAAACATTGTTCGTGATGAAATACACAAGAAAACATAGATGTTTTTGCCATGTTTATGGAGCAAAACATGGAACACAAACGATAGACTTGAGTCGAGCGTTTTTACAATAAATGATGTTAATGAGATAAACAAAGTTACAATAAATGAAACCAAATTGGAGATTAAAAAATAGAAAGAAATATATAATCACCATATTCGCCAAAATGCCCTTACAAGTACTAGTGATAAATGAAAATAAAAATCTATCACAACCTAAATTATCAGAATTGATGAAATTCTCAAGTTGTAAACAAACAAAAAAACTCTCCAAAACTTTATTGATTGTATTATAAGCGGACGTATTTTACATAAATAAATCAGAATCAATTTGTTCGATATTAGGAAATATCTTCTTTATCGCATCCTTATAATTCGATGATTTCGCCTGCAAATCAACACAAAACAAAGCCACGTTAAATTATGCAATTTGGCCCCAAAAATAATGCAAAATTTACAATTTGGTCCCTAAACTTACAAAAGGATTTCTCTCAAGATATATTGTAGTAAGTTTATTTTTTGAGCCAGCGACATCAGATTCTTCAATTGATTCTATTTTATTATCGTTTAGCCACAAATCCTCCAACCTAAAAAAACAAAAATAAATAAATAAATAATAAAGAAAGAAAGAAATAGTTAAGGGAATGATAAGTCTTACTTTGTTAAGTTTTGAATATCATTAATGGATGTTAATTTATTAGATGAAACATCTAATACTTTTAGATTTTGCAAAGTTGATAACCCTTCCATTTTTTGAATTCCATTATGGCTAAGATATAATTCTTCAAGCGCAATACAATCCTGAAAATATTATGTAAATAAAAAATATGTTAGACCTGAAATTTGAATATATTAAAACACACAAGATTTTAAACTTATTTTGATTGAATCATGCATAATTACGATCTACCTGTAAAAAAAATTAAAGTATGGGGAAAAAATACAAATGATGAAAAGAAGAAAATTCTTAAATTTGAACAAGCAATTTGAAAAAAAAAAAAAAACTAAATCTTACTATATAAGAAGCAAAATTAGGGGTTAAATTTTTGTCCAAAAACGAAAATACATGCATATAACTGTGTGCTATATTCCAAATTTATATAATGTTGCACATACAACAAAAACTAAAGTTGTTTATAGCCTTGACTAGAACTTATATGTAACATGTGGTGCTCTGCTTACTATAACATCAGAAAAAAATCAATGTTTTTTATGTAAAATCTGCAAAATAATAAATAAGAATATTTATTTACCTGAAAACCCAACATGCTTGTGAGACGATTGCTTTGTAAGCTCAATTTTTTAATGCATTTTAACCCACATAAATTGACTGTTTTTATTCTATTTCTTCCCAACCACAACTCTTGTAATTTTACCAAAGTTTCCAAATTTTCCATCACCTGAAATAAAAATTCAATTCAATCCCAAAAAAAGAAAAAAATTCAAAAAACAACAATCAAAAAAAGAAAAAACTTGTATTAAGTTTAAATTCTAACCCTTAATTTATTGGAACCAAGTTCTAGAATTTCAAGCGATTCAAAATGATCTAACTCTTCCATTTTTGTGACTTCATTTTTCGAAACATAAAGCTCCTTTAATGTGGGAGAAACCCTAGATAAACCCGTGAGAGAAGGAATCTCATTGAACGATACATCAAATATAAGAAGCCTTTTGAAAATGCTCATATCAGGTATTGTTCTCAACTTATTATCCCTCAAAACCAGCTCCTGAAATAAACCAAAAATATAAGCCAAATCAGAAACTAAAAACAAAAGGAAATTGATTTAATTTGAGCTTTCTGGTTCTTAATTTAGGTTTCTGAAAAGCTGATACACATGTTTATTGCAACAAATTCTATAATATAATTTCTACCTTTTAACCGAAGGTGAAAAAATACAGAAAGAGTATAAGATTGAACAAGTACCAACAAATTGTAACCACATAATAAATGAAAAAAAAAATTTACTCCAAAAACAATAACAACTTCACCAACCTCCAACTCAGAGATTGAATTCCACCCAGAAATCGCTTCAATCCCCTGATCCTCAAACAAATTCTGCCTGAGCGAGAGCTTCCTGAGCCGGTTCAAGTTTGCAATCCTGGGATCGAGCTGGGTCAGCCGGTTGGCCGTCAGATCGATCTCCTCTAGGGTTTGAGGGATCTCCAGCTCCGAGAGGTCGTGCAGCTGACAAGAAGTCATGTCCAGGCACCGCATCATCTCCTCCGTCTCGACATCCATCTCCACCACACCCGATTCCTCCATTTTCAGTCGAGATTCGTGGTTTTTGTTGTTCTCAGCAGAGCTTCTCTTTAGTACTTATTCTACAGTCGACTTAGCATCAGAATCAGATGCTTGTTTTGAGAAGGAGAGGAGAAAAGAAAGGGGAATTTACTAATGAAGCCCCCCAACTTTTCTTTGAATATTCCAAAAAAAAATCCTATATTCTTAGATTAAAAAAAAATACTAAAACTTGTCATTTTCACAAAGGGTATCAATAAGCAACGGGTGAAAAATGTTCGGATCGGGTCATATCATATCCGTATCTGTATTATTTTTTTGGATATGAATATGAATACGGATCCGGATACGGATTCGGTTCGAATATTACCGGATACGAATATGAATACAAATATTTATCGAATATCCAAATATAAATACACTGCGTCTTCTACAAATATATATTTTAGTATTAACAACAACAAAAATGACAAAATAATAATAAAATTGTAATTTTACATCGCCAACCCATACAAATCAAAGAGACAAGCTCTTGAACAAACACTTGAACAAAAAAAAGAATAACAAAACCTCCTCTCCATCAAAAATGGAGAGAACTCAAAACAACAAAACACAACGCAACTCCACTTACCAAGCTCGTGTAGGCAACAACAATGTAATTGGATCAAGATCCCGTATGAACGCCCAAGAGCGTGAAACATCTAGAACTTCCAATCAATCTAGAAAAGCCCCACTTCGTGTGGGTTTCACCCCAGCAACACGTGCACCTTCAAACCGGACTAATATCCACACTCATGCAAACCCACATGAGAGACAAGGGCAGAACCAACCTAGACGCCCCCTCTCACGCGTGGATAATTATCGCACCAATAACACTCCTCTTGACAGAATATTAATGCAAAGAGGTAAGGCCCCAGCTGACCTATCTTTTCCACCAAATTCGTCTGACCCAGCATGATTTAATAAGTGCTTAAACTGCTATAAAACAGGGCACCTCATAATGGATTGCCCTTTTAGACTTCACTGCATCCATTGCAATGAAGAAGGTCATATTTTTAAACACTGTTGAAAAGTCAAACCAAAGGTTGAACCTGCACTGATCAACGATGACCCATTAGAACCACCACCGGGGGGCCAACACAGACCCAACGGTGCAGTTCCATACACCGGTCCTGCACTATCATGTGCACGAATCGCCGGTTATAAGGGCGGACCTTGCTAGAACAGAACGTTGCGTCATCGTTGATGCACGCTACCTGGTGGGGCACAACTTACGACTACTCAATGACCTTATCACAAACAATAGAGAGTGGGACTCACCGGTCCAAGTAGCACATCTACAAGGCGATCAATATGTTGTCTCTCTACCGAGATCAGTCACCCCACAAGCACTCTCTGAAAACCCACCACCGCTGCTCACGGATTTAGTACTAGTCGTATACCCGTGGGGTCCCAGACATAACTCCGGCTTTTCGCCAAACCGTTTTAGAGTCTGGCTCGATCTCTACAACCTCCCCTGCTACGGGTGGAGGAGGGATCAATTAAAAGGTTTTGTAAGCCACTTTGTCATTCTTGACCGCCATGGACCACTCAGCTTCCTCTCCTCCATGGAGAGCCTGAGGATTGTTGCACTAGTACCGGATGTAGCCGCAATTCCGGAGGTTTTATTCATGGAGGTGAATGGCATTGATACACTAGTTTCAATAGTTATCAAGGGCAGGAGAGAAGAACATCACGCTCTCAAGAAACCAGTAAACCATGCACCATCAGAGGAAGACTTCACAAAAATCAAGGAACAACTTGACAAGAGGATCACGCAAGAGAAAAGTAAACAAGTGGCCCATAATGCAACGGCGCAGCAGTACACCAACACGTACATGCAAGAGAAGCCAATAGAAGATCAGACTCTCAAAGAACTTCTCACCACGTCTTCGCCAACGCTAACAAGGCGCAATTTAGAGAAGGTAATTGAAATACTTAAAAAGAACGAAATGCATGACTCTCAACAGAGAGGTCTCTTGGGTAGGGCTGGCAAAAATGCTCGTGACTCGGTAGCTCGCTCGAAATCGCTCGATAAAAGCTCGAAACAGCTCGAGTCGAAACAGCTCGAAACTTAACCGAGCCGAACTCGAATTTAAACGAGACGAGCCGAGCCGAGCCAACTCTAGCTCGGCTCGGCTCGTGGCTCGATTAATTATAGAAAATCCTAAAATTTAGTTATATTATTTTTATTTTTGTCATTTTTCATGTTGTTCTTTGGGTTATATTACTTTTTTCTAGCTATAATTTTTATAATTAGATTTTATTTGATTTTTATTATTTTTATTTCAACAAAATTATGAATTTTACAAAAAAAAAATCCTTGCCGAGCCAGCCGAGCCGAGCCGAGCTGGCTCGAGTTTAAACGAGCCGAGCTCGAGCCGGGCAAACCAGCTCGAAACATATATTGTTATCGAGCCGAGCCGAGCCGAGCTCGAGCTGGGCCTGGCTCGGCTCGGCTCGGCTCGTTGACAGCCCTACTCTTGGGAGAGACAGACCAGCTGGAGCCAACTCAAAACTCAGCAACATTGCCACGTGAGTTCACTTTCAACCATTCAAATGCCCAAATGGAAACCTCTTATGGGTCTTCAGCCCAGCCAACTCCTTCCAAAAAATGAAAAATTAACAGCCCAACGCTCATCCCAACCAAAAGTCCACGCAACAGCCCACAAAGCTAATCGGGCCAATCCTCCTTCAACAGCCCGCCGACAAAGCCGAACAAACCAGCCCTGTTAAGAAATAGTAATAGAAGAATAATGCAAAATGAAGTCACGAGGAAAATAGCTCCAAAAACCAGAGAAACGGCAAAGAAAAGCCATGTTTAAGTCCGGAGGCGCGGAAGGTACTCCTCTCGTCTCTGAATTGGGACAATCTCAAGAAACTCCATCTTGATGTCAAGGTAGCCGACCAGTTACTCGAATTCTGCGGAGTCGAGAACTTCATCTCATCGCCGAACAACAACAACCCGCAATTGAACGAGGCATTACAGGAATTGATCGCCAACCAGAATAACAATGAAAAGGCACAGCAAACAACGAATTGGACAGCACATGAATGGGTGAGTTGAATCAAATGGGCCCAGCTTTGGGCGAATATTCCAAGCAGCAAGAAAGAGATGATCCAATGATGGTGGAGCAGGGGGGACTAGGAGTGACAGATGAGCTATTTGGAGGAGATTTTGGTCAGTTGTCTGATTTGCCAGGAGCAGAACAATTTGGGGATGAGGTAGTTATTCAGTCATCATTTATGAAAGACTTAGAGGGAGAATTTGATCATGTAATTGGAGATGAATTGGAGGAAGGTCTAGAAGAAGGACAAATTGAGGAAGACTCAACCGGCCAGTTTGCAAACAAACTGGAGATCGAGATGATCGGTGAGCAGCACGAGGCAACCGCTGAAGAGTAGCAAACTACTTTTTAACTATCAATTGTAGGCGCATATTTTGTTGCATCCATTTAATTTTAATTATGATGAATTTATCTTCTTTAGATGTTGTATTTTGGAATGTTAGAGGTTTAGATCTAGAAAACAAGTGCAATGTAGTCCGCAATCTATTGAGAAATGCAAAATGTAAAATTGCTTGTCTTCAAGAGACAAAATGGAATGGAATCAATCTCTTTCGTACATCGCTTGTGTGTCCAAACTATTTAGCTAATTCCTTTCAAAAACCGGCAAACAACTCTTCAGGGGGAATGTTACTCGCATGGAGTAATGATTTTATATGTCATCAAAAGACAAACAAAATTTACTCTTCCATAATAATATTAACTTATGCAAACTCTTATAAATTTATGTTAACAAATGTATATGGCCCCACGGACGCCACTCAAAAAATTGTTTTCCTCAAAGAATTAGAAGAAATTAGAGAGTCCGAAGACTTGCCTTGGATTGTACTTGGTGATTTCAATCTAATAAGAAACGCACAAGAATCCACGGGTCATAATCACACAATACAATCAATCATAGCTTTTAACAACTCTATCAACCAAATGCAGCTCCAAGAAATTCCATTACAAGGCCGCACATACACATGGTCTAATAAAAGACCGGCACCAACGCTTAGCAAATTAGACCGAGTTTTTCTCTCACCGCACTGCCAAGAATGCAACCACACACCTACTATAAAAGCACTCCCAGCCAAAACATCAGTTCACGTCCCACTCATACTTAAATTCTTGCCGCCTTTACCAGCCCCTCAAAGAAGATTCAAAATGCAATTGTACTGGCTTAAGTACCCCGACGCGATACAAGTGATTAAAGAAGCATGGGGCCAAACAAAAGTACATGACAATCCAGCAATCAATTTCTCCATCAAACTTTGCATGGTTAGAAGAGCATTACAACAATGGGCAAAACACAAATTCAAAAATACAGACACAATACAATCACGATGCGAGTACGTGCTAACCAGCCTAGACGGCATAGAAGAAGTCAGGAATCTATCATCAACTGAACTCAAGCTCAGAATCAAAGTGAAAACTAAGTTACAAGAAATTGCAAACAATGAGGAGTCCAAATGGAAGCAACGCTCAAGTGTAGATGGCTTAAACAAGGGGACAAGAACACAAAATATTTTCAGTCACTAGCACGAATAAGAAAAGGACAAAATCGAATAACAACATTAAATCTGAATAGGAATGTAATCGAAGACCAACCGCAAATTGCAGCAGATTTCACCAACTACCTTAGGAATTTATTCTCAAATGAGACACAAATCAATACACCAAATTTAGAACATATCAGGCAAGATACACAAATGCTACAAAGCCTAGCAGACAATATCTCAATAGAAGAAATAAAACAGACAGTATTTGATTTAGCAACAGACAAAGCTTTGGGCCCGGATGGCTTCCCTAATGAATTCTATCAGAAATGTTGGGAAATAATACAAGAAGATATCACAAATCTTTTGAAAATAACTCACTTGATCTCTGGCGCATAAACAAAGCTCAAATAACATTAGTGCCGAAAAAAGCCAGGGCTGAAGAACTCACAGACTTTCGCCCCATAAGTATTATAGATGGACCGATCAAAACCATCTCTAAAATACTTGCCACCAGACTGCAGCCTTTCATGACAAAATTGGTTGACCAAAAGCAAACATCGTTCATCAAGGGCAGGGCCATAGCAGACACTTTCGTGGCAGCACGAGAACTGCTATATGCCTTGGAACGTGACAAAGTTCCAGCCATTCTCTATAAGGTAGACTTTTACAAAGCATTTGACACTATCAATTGGGAATTTCTTCAAAAGATGTTGATTCAAAAGGAATTTCCACACATGTGGGTTAACTGGGTCGGCAACCTATTCTGAACAACAAGATCAGCATTGAACATCAATGGCAAATTAGGAGAATTTTATTATCACAACAGAGGACTTCGACAAGGAGATCCGCTATCACCCCTCATCTTCGTATTAGTGGCAGATATGCTACAAAAATTGCTTCAACATGCAAATGGACTCAGCCCACAACCTCACCTCACACAACCAGCAGCATTTCAATATGCAGATGATACGATCCTCATAGCGGAAGCATCTTATACCAACCTGAACATTATCAAAAATACGCTCAAATGCTTTGGGGAAATTACAGGCCTAGCTATCAATCACAACAAGAGTCTATTTGCCACAATAAACATCCCCATAACATATGATCAACAAATAGCCCAAGAGCTCCGATGTGAAAAAAAACAATTCCCCATTTCATATATAGGACTACCTCTAACAATTAAGCAGCCTCGCCAAGAAGAGTTTATACCACTCATAGAAAAAATACAACGGAAGGTAGCAGGATGGGAAACAAAGCACCTATCCCTAGGCGGACGATTGATACTACTCAACTCGGTCCTCTCTGCCAGTCCACTTTACTACATGCAAACATTCTTACTTCCCAAATGGGTAATAAATGAAATAGACAAAATAAGAAGAAATTTCTTATGGCAAGGAAGTACAAATTATAAACCAGGCAAGAATTTAGCCAACTGGAAAGCAGTATGTACGCCCAAAGTGAACGGAGGCCTTGGAGTCCGAGACCTCCATGTGCACAATATGGCACTACTCATGAAATGGAATTGGACACTTATAACCAAAAAGTCAAGCAATTTGGCAAACATACTACAACAAGTCTATGGAAATATAGAGATTGAAAAAGGAAACGCAAAAACTAGCTTCTTCTACAAGCAACTTGTAGAAGTAAATGAATGGTTCAAGCAACCAACCGAAACTAAACTAGGGAATGGGGAGCAAGCAAAATTTTGGAAAGAAAAGTGGCACGAAGGAACGACTCTCAGAGAGACTTTCCCTCATTTATTCGAAAGAGCAATCAACAAAAATTGCACAGTAAATGAAGTCATCACTAATCCACAAACAGGATTGATATGGGATAGAGCTCTAAACTCAATACTCTCTCAACAAGAAAATCGCCTACTCCAAATGATTAGTAAGATACAACTAAATGATCAAGTAGACGATTTGCATATTTGGAGGCATATTTGGAGACCTGCTAACACCTTGGACAAACTAGGTGAATTCATGTAAAATCAGCATACAAATTCTTTGCCGATCATGGAATCAAGCCGGAATAGACCAAACTACTTTGGAAGGCAAAATGCCCTACAAAAGTGAAGACATTTGGTTGGCTATTAATTAAGGAAAAACTCCGTACCAGACAGATTAAAGCGGAGAGGTCAAATAGACTCAGATGAATGTGTCATATGCAATCGCAACCTTCAAGAAAGCCATACGCATCTCGTTGCACAATGTGCATTCGCTAAACAAATTTGGCATAATACAACGTCACACCTCAAAAGCCAAACGGATTTACAAAACAATAATGCCTCAACGATTGGACGGCAACTCACAGTCGGAGCGGGAAGGAAAGAGAAAATAACGGCCGGTACAATGTGGATGGCCGGATACTGGGCAATTTGGAAGGAAAGGAATGCCCGAATCTTCCGAGACGAGAGAAGAACTATCGCCCAAGTATTTACGGCGGGATTACAAGAAGCCAAAAGCTGGCTGGATTATATTTAGGCATGTAGGAAATTAAAACAGAAATAGGAATAGTAGTGTAGCTAGGTAATTACCATTGTAACTCTAGTTTGATCTCAAATGGCTAGAGAGCCTAGACGAAGCGATGTAAAGCTATTTAAATTATATTCATGAAAAATTAGTAGGCTAATCGCCTACTACCCCAAAAAAAAAGTAATAAAATCGTAACAAGTTTTAAAATAGTAATAAATAAATTGATGGATTTGGATAAATATCCTTATTCATATTCAAAAATGGCAAAATGGCTAAAATATTTTAAAAAATATCATTATATATATGTATATTCATATTCAATATATTGTGAAATATCCGAAAACGGATATTATTCGGATTATAATTATTCAGATACGGATATTATCCATATCCGTTCAGATATTATAAGCCAAATGCATTACCATATTTGTATCCATATCCGATCGGATACGGATAACTTTTTTCGAATATGGATATTTTATGGATACGAATACCGGTCGGTCGGATATTATCCGACCTGTTTTCACCCCCATTCATATGGTTTTTTTTTTAATTCGAAAATATAGGAAATTTTTTGTAATATTCAAAAAAGTTAAGGAGCTTTTTGAAAATATTCCAAATAGAAATGGCATTTATATAAGGGATAAATGCATCATTGGTTCTTGTACTCTCATGTGTTGGCAATTTAGTTCCTGTATTATTGATTTAACTTTTTTAGTCCATGTACTCTTAAAAATAGTGCACCATTACTCTCTCACTTAACAGCTAGAATTAATTCCGTTAATAATTTTATAGAATGACCATTTTACCCTTCAGTTTTATTTTAATTATTTTTTATTTTCTTTTATGTTTGCCTTTCCTTTTCTTCTTCCTTCTCAGGTATTGTTTTATTTCTTTCACACTTATTACTTAGCCATATTATTTTTGCTTATTATTTAGTCCCATTTTGATGACTATGAAATTATGTAGTGTGCACCAAATATGAAGAAAAGATTCCGACCATCAGACAACCACAACAACCATCCATACATCTTTCGCAGTCAAGTCATCACTAATACTAATAGAAGTGCGATTAATTAGTGCAGTCTGATGTTACTATTACGATCATTCTTCTTTATTAATATTATTTTGTTGCTTGATGTTTGTTAAATGCTATGCTCTTTTGTTGTTCGTTAGTATCATTTTGAAAAATTAAAAGATGATTTCCTATTTATGTTTTTTCTTCCTTTTGAAAAATTAAAAGTGATATGTTCTGGATATGCTACTTGATTTTTATATTTAAATTCTTGTTTGATGGATTGATATGTTTTGTTCGTGTGTTCTTGTGTGATGTTAGAATCAATTTTACAGCCATCAGCAAAAAGGATGATAAGCTAAAGAAATATCTTTATGTTGTCACTTCATATTCTCCAAAAACAAGACTAAACGAACAAACCAAGTCAACTTATTTTTGTTTATGCATACAAAGAAAAATTAAAATATTTGTATTAATCCATACAAATTTAAATATTTGAAGTGCTAAACAATCAAATTTTATAGGTTTCATTTATTTGCAAAACAATCAAATATCACATAACAAACAACACCAAATATACATATTCGACAAAAATACCACCCAAATTACCATTTTATAGGTTTCATCAATTTGCAAAACAATCAAATATCACATAACAAACAACACATATGCATATTTGACAAATAATACCAACACAAATTACACCATTTCGATACAAACATATCAATTATGAGATCCGCTTTGACAAAGGAGCATGTTTCCTCATGCACCTAATCATCTCTTCTGAAAGCTGGTTATGACTTGTCCATTGATTTAAACTCTTTTTTTTTCTGAACCACCGAAATCTCATTTTTTATCAACTGATAATGATTCGATTCAATTACTTCCTTCATTATCTACTACTAAGCCCATAATATCTGAACCATGCATAATAAAATAAAAACATTTGTTTTAATAAAGTTTTATTTTTATAGGACAATAATATTATTAGGTCCAAATAAAATAATAATGATGGAAAATATTAACAAAAACCTTTCCGTCTTGGCATCTGTCAAGCATACTTGAACTGCTAGATGCTTTGTGATGGCCTCTAAATTCCGATAGAATCATCTTGCTTCACCTGTAAAAAGTTAACAACATCATTAATTATCTTTTTATCACATATATAAAAGATTACTGATACGTTCTCAAACTTTGAAGTTTATTCAATAGTGTTATTTTCTAATTGCAACAGCTCAAGCTCCATATTCTTGAGCTAATTGAGGTGAAACTAGAATAACCCAAGTTAATTGAAGTGAATTTTTTTTTTTTTAATGGAAGCTTGATAATTGAAGTGAAATTGGATTGAATTGATGTTTGCTAGACAAACGAAATCAAATTAGTCCTTAATTGCAGAGAAGTCTTTATTGCACCTCTTCTTTTTTGAGAAAAATCGGATCTAAGAAAAAATTAGTTGGGCCAGAAAAGGAAGAACTAGTACAAATAATCACCTTTAGAGAGGCTCACCACGGGGAGGAGAAAAGGAGCGGCGAAGGAGAAGGCAGAAATCGTCCCGTGGAGGGCGGATGGGCCCGACGGAGGGGCAGAGCGGAGACGGGAGTGTAGAGACGAGTTCTTCTGTCGGGTGGGTTTGTGTTCTGACTTGGCTGGAACATGTAGAGAGAAGGAAGAAGAAAAGGAAAGGCAAACATAAAAGAAATAAAAAATAATTAAAATAAAAATTGAAGGGTAAAATAGTCATTCCATAAAATTATTAACGGGGTTAATTCCAGCGGTTAAGTGAGGGACTAATGGTGCACTATTTTTAAGAATACATGGACTAAAAAAGTTAAATCAATAGTACAAGGACAAAATTTCAATAGTACAGGGACAAAATTGCCAACACATGAGAGTACAGGACTAACGGTGCATTTATCCCTTTATATAAAATACCCTCCACTTGTTTGCAAATAAGACCACTGTGGGTCCTACTGTACAGAGTAACTAAACAAACCAGTATTCTAATTCCGTAGTTTCTAAATCCGGGAAAACAATTCATGCATCTCAACCAATACTTGTTACACTTGTCTAATTTGTAAATTAACCCCAACCCCTTATTTTTTTATCTACTTTTGAGCCTCCTCAAAATGCCACATCATCACTTTTATCTCAACCGTTCGATCAATTTTTTTGCCGAATCTTAGCCATTCATTTTCTCAAATTTATTGATATTTTATGACAATATTTATGTGGTTATGAAAACATAAGCATATGATTTGTTGAATTGGTGTTTTGTGTTCCATATCCGATTTAGTGAGAACCGTTGTGAGTTTGTTTGTGACCATCAGATCTTAATCAGATGGTTTCAATGAATCATGGTGCAAAGTTATGTTCAATTATTAATACCAATAGTTAATGAAGAGTTCACTCATTAAAATATAAATAATTTTCTTTTCTTCTCTAAAAATTATAATTTTTAATGAAATATTTTATTTCTAATGTTAAAATCATCAAATATAAATTTGTTGAAATTTTCTCTATACTTTGAGTTCCATATTGTTATGGTTCCAAATTTTTTCTTGCTTATATGTGAATATAGACTATATAAAAGAAGATGTATAAAAATGATATGGTTATTAACTTATATCTTATACCTTATTTTTCATCTCTCTTTAAGTATTTTCAAGAGTATTGTCAATTTTATCTCGGTCGTTGGATCAAATTTTTTGAAATCTTACCTTTTCATTTAAATTATTTTCACAATATCACATGTACCAATAGTTAATGAAGAATTTACTCATTAAAATATAAATATTTTTTCTTTTCTTATTTAAAAAATTATAATTCTTAATAAAATATTATATTTCTCATGTTAAAATTATCAAATATAAATTTGTTGAAATTTTCTCTTTATTTTGAGTTCCATACTGTTATGGTTCCAATTTTTTTCTTCCTAAAATATGTGAATATAAACTATATAAAAGAAGATGTAAAAAAATGATATTCTTATTAACTTATATCTTATACCTCATTATTTCTTCATCTCTCTTTGAGCATTCTCAAGAGATATGTTGTTTGTTGTTCTCGATTTGATGATGTTTAAAACAATTCCGAGTTACTAATAATATTTTTAGTATCATGAATTAGTACAGATAAATCACAAGTTCAAGAAAGACGTTCTAAGAGTACTCTTCAAGACGGACGCAACACCTTTTGTTCAAAGGATCCAGGAGTCATGGAGTTCTTGTTTGGAGCTCTTTATGTTTTTATTTGATTTTTAGATCAAAACATAAAAATGGAGCAAAGCAACAAAGATGGGCCGAATCAAACTGGAACCTGCTGATACGTCTTCAGTATTTGGGTCATAACTCTCGTACCGTAGATCATATGAAGGAGTGTGATATGGCTCTGGAAAGATAACAGAGCGGGCTACAACTTTCCTTCTTTAAAAAAATTTCAAATTCAGATTCTAAGTGAGTCAGAAACGGAGATCTCGATAGCAGGCAAAATCTGGACATATTTGACAGCTCAATATTTGGCAATTATAGTGAAATTTGAAAAACGAAAATAAAAGGAAAAAAAATTTAGATCTCTCCCTTGTTGGTGTTTAAGAAAGTTTACTAAATATTCTTTAGTTCTTTAGTGAGATTAGAGAGAAATTAGTGAGGAGTTAGTTGTTATTATTTGATTGAAAGAAATCGTTGTAAGTTTTGTTTCATCGCTTGGCCTTGTAAAAGAAAATACTATTTGGATTAGTGGAATCAAGGTGCCGAAAGGCATAACCGGATAGTAGGCGTTCGCGAACACGGTAAGGGCCGCTAGTGAGAACGGGTGGTTACAGCAAAAGCAACTACCTAGCCGAACTTCGTCAACAGATCTGGTGTTCATCAAATCCATACTTCCGCATGTTTAGGCCTATAAAACCCCCCTATAGGCCTCCAGTAAATAACATTGTCAATTTTATCTGGGCCGTTGGATCAAATTTTTTAATCTTAGGACTCGTTTGGCATCAATTCTGTTTTTCTGCTTTTCGTTTTTGGAAAACAAAAATCAGTTTTCTATTTTTTAGTTTTTTTTTTCAAAAAAGCCGTTTTTTTTTGTTTTTAAGACTGACAATAATTTTTCCTGCTTATTATTTTATCAAATATCCATTTATATAATTTTAGTGTCAACTTACCTTTATTAGTGTGATATAAAGTTTTAGAATCAAAATTCATTTTTTAATGTGAATATACCATTTTTAGCGCCAACATACCCATTTTAGATCAACATAATGTTTTAAGGTCAATATTATTTTTTTAGTGCTATTATATTAATTATGTAGAGTTTTGGACATTTATATATTTGACAACAAAAAACAGAAAAGAAGAAATAATTTTTTCTCGTTTTCAAAATCCTGTTTATTTTTTACCATTTGGACAGAAAAAAAATGGAAACGAAGCCAATTTGCCAAACACGTTTTGTTTTTTCTGGAGAAAAAAACAGAAAACAGGAAATGACAACGATACCAACGAGCCCTTAGTTTTTCATTTAAATTATTACCACAATATCACATAAAGACATATTGTTATGATTCCAATTTTATTTTTTCTTGATAAAATATGTAAATATAGACTATATAAAAATATGTAATAAAATGATAAGCTCATTTACTCTTATCATATTTTTTTACCACTCTTTGAAAATTCTCAAGAGAACTATTATCAATTTTCTCTACATCGTCGAATCAAACAATTTATCAAATCTTTGCTTTTGATTTAAATTATTATCATAATATCACATGATTAATTAGATTAATGTTCAAGTGTTATATCTCCGTTATGTTAGAACTATCATCTCAAACAAAATTTCAGAATATTGAAAACTTTATTGTATTACTTAATATCTTACGGGTTTCACAATAATATATGTGTAATTCATACCATTTTAACATCTAAAAAAGTAAGAAATATAGTGGTGTCAAATTTTTGAAGACAATGAGTAATGTTACATTTTCCTATGTAGTATACATATTTTTCCCATATATATAATATTAAATATAATAATTATTTTTTATCTTTTTTAAAGTTAATCATCTATAATTTAATCTTATGTAGTTTCAACTAAAATCTTCGAAATAAATTACGTTACATTTTATTTTTTCTGATCTCATTCATCTAAGCCTGATTAATACTTAATTTATTTTTCTAATATAATATGTCAAGACATAATGACATAAGAAAATCAAAGACAACAGTTTTGAATGCTCCTGTAGTATTTATGTACTATGGATTCATAAACTTTAATTTTGAATTTTCATAATTGCAAGTTATACATTATTAGATTGAAATAACTATTAAAATTGAAATACTCGCTGCGAAGTGCGAGCATTGTCCTAGTGTATTATTAATTTGCTTGTGTTTATGTCAACTAAATAACTATACATATTTAATGGCTTTATTTAGTGTATTATTAATTTGCTTGTCTTTATGTCAACTAAATAACAATACATATTTAATGGCTTTATTTATGGTAATAGTAATATAATTTTAAAAGCACAGGATTATTAGCAAGTATTTAATATGAGAGATTTGTAATGGCTATGTGGGTGGATTAATGGTAAGTACCAGTAGGAATTATAAGTACGAATCTCAAATGAAATTTTGGTGTGAATTTGTATGGAATGTTGGTGTGAATTTATAAATCTCAATGTATTAATAATTTGCTTGTCTACAATGGTAACTAAATAATGGCTGATATCTTTTGTCTTTATTAGTGGTAATATCCAAAAAAATCTTAATCACACAGGATTATTAGCAAGTAATTAATGAGAGATTTGCAATGCGGATCTTTCAATTCATAACATTATTTTGAAATTTTGTTTCCATCTGCCAACCTAATTATCAATAGGAATCTATTAAGTGCAGTGTTATAAAAACCGGACCGGTGATTGAACCGAAAAAAATTGAAACCGGAGTAATTTCCGATTCGTTCTAGTTAATTGATCGGAAATGCATATAACCCGGTTTATTACCACTGAACCGGCCGGTTTTTATAAAAGAACCGAAATTCGAACCGGATAATTAAACCGATTTTTTGCTGATTTGGTTTTTTTCATCTCTAGCTGGTTCTTTCCATAAATTACATTTCCATTCTCTTTTCTCTCTCAATCTTTGGTGATTTTTTCTACATTTTTCCAATTTCTTTCCCAATTCATTTGGTCTCTTGCCTGATTTCTTACTTATTATCACTTTGATCATGAAAAATTTGGGTATGCCAAAGCATAGTGAATTAGCATAATCTTAGGGTGATAAGAAGCGAGAAATGGTGATTCTCGATATTTAGACATGGTTAGATTCAACTAAACTATCAAGTCAGACTTGGGTTCGGGGCATATGATAGGATGCATACGCCGAGCATATGATGCTCATCCTATGGATTAAACGAGAGTTGTATGAGATACAATTGGAAACGTTCCTACCTAAATAATTAGGTTCTAGGCAATGAGCCAAAGCTCACTTGGAACTTGATGAAATATGGATCCTGGCCCACTATGAAATTTAAAGTTAAAATTTCCGAATCAATACATTTGAGGGTTATTGATTTGAATAAAATAGTGGGAGTTAAAATTATATTAAAATATCTCAAATCACATATTAATATAAACCTGCATTTAATTCTGTGTAGAAAATGGCAACAAATAACACATCAACTTTAACATTGCGATCCGTCCTTGAGAAGGACAAGCTCAATAGGAAAAACTTCCTTGACTGGCATCGGAATTTGAGAATTGTTCTCAAACAAGAAAGGAAGAACTATGTCCTTGAAAGGCCCATTCCTAACCAGACCAAATTTGGTCTCAGTTGCTTTGTCGCCACATCTCCGTAGCAAAAACTATTTAGCGACCAAAATTTGGTCAATTGGTCCCATAATATCACTCTTTAGGGACATAATATATGTCCCTACATTTTTGCCAGATTCTTTTTTGGTCGCTCCAAAATTATTTCACGACTAAGTTTTGTCCCTGAATGCAGTAGAATAGTGACTAATTTTTGTCCTTGTATTTCCTTGAATTATGACCAATTTTAGTCCCAATATGTCTTAATTTGTGACAAACAGTAATCTCTAGTTCCATAGTGGGACAGTTTAATGACATATAGGGAACAAATTTGGTCCCCAATACTAGATTTAATCAAGGAGGTACTATATTTAATCACATATACATAAATTGATTGTGATCTTGTTACATTTATTATACACATTCACATCCAAATTTCACACCATACATATTAAATATAAAAATAAATATACATTACAACAATTCCAGTTAAATTTGAGCTTCACACTCTTGTTACAATATTACAATAATCCATTGTTGATCATAACACTATCTCGAGCTCCACTATTACAATCATAATTACAAAATAGCATACATTTCTAAGAGATAAAAAGTGAGTACAACACTTGTTGAAAAGATACATCTAAGTTGTTGTATCTTGCCAATTATGATAATTTTCGTATTTGAGAAGATATCAATAGTGCAATTTGAGTTTCCGGAACGATGTATATGAATAAATTAGTAATGTAGAAACAAACCTGTAGCACATGAAACATGGATGCTCCAGATATTAAATAGGGGCAATGTATCTGAAACTAAGCACTGATGTTCACTTCAATTAAATGAAATTTCAATTACTAATAGTCATTTACAGCTTTAAATATGCTTAGAATCATCACTATAGCATTACCCAACTCATCACAACACATCTAAAGAAAAGAAAGAAAGAAAAAGAAAATTATTTGTCAACTCTTCAGCAATAATAATATTTTTAAGTTTCTTTTATTATTTTTAACTTAGGTGGGATGGGATGTTTGAATCATAGACACTCATCCCAAATTTGTGAGGAGTAAGTTCATCATGACATCAGTCTAATAAAGCACAAAAGGAAAGAAACAATTTGAGGATTATCTCAAACTAAGATAAATTAACAAGAAGAAACTAAATGAAAAGTAAATAATGAAAGATAAAATTATATTGCCGTCAAGAAGTAACCACTAACGAGTCAAGAGGATAACCTTTGCCTCTTACCAATTGCCACATATCAATTTTGAACATGCAAATACAAGTTTCAAGTTTACAAATCGTTGATTTGTGCCCTCAGTTCCATTACATGAATATAATTTTTTAATAGTACTTGAAAGTGGAACATTCTACCTAAAATATATTTATAAATAATAAATTAATTATCATGTAGTCAAATAAGTATTTTATAATAAAAAAAAGAAAGAGATAAAAAAAATACTTATTATGAACATGTACAGAAAACTCAACTAACCGGAGTAACATATAATAAAATTATTGTACCTTTTTATGAATATAAAACTAAGAAAAATAAATGGCAAATATTCACTTGTAGAATTCCTCTTCAATGCGCAATGCTATTAGTACGAACAATTAATGTAAGTGTAATGATAGTATGATATTCACTTTTAGAATTATTAATGTACCTAAAAATACAAGTACACAAAAGAAATGAAATTAGCAAAAAGAATTCTGAATTGTAAATATGGAGAAAAATTCTTTTTATTCTATTTAAAGATTTTTTGTAATTTATCAGATAAATTTCTTGACATCAAAATTTTCGTCATTTCTATTTTTTATATTGAAAATATGGAGAAAAAAAATATCTATATAGAAAGAAATTGAATTAACTTATTTTCTTTTGTCATATGAGAACATGATGACTTAATTATTTTAACTTTTCTCTCACATTTCCTATACAAAAATCCACTCAAAGTGGAGGTTCCAAAAGCTGTATAAAATAGTCAAGTTTTGCTTGGTTTTTGAAGTTTTGCCAGGTTTATCAAGTTTTGAAAACATGCATAGAATAATCCATAGGTTTGGAATTCAATTCCGTGGAATCCTAAGAAACTACACTCCAAAACTCTACAAGAGAACATGCCCTAAATAATTTGCCTAACCAATAATGCTAGGTTAACCTAAAAAGTGAAGAGTTCTGAGAATTCGTAACATATTATTCTCATTCCAATTTGCTTCCCAAAATGGTGTATGCCGACCGTCGCTAATTGAGAAGGTGGTCAAAGCTATGAAAAAAAAATCCTTCGAGCGAATCAGTTCTCGAATTAAATGCGAGCCCGAAATGGAGGCAACAGAGGCTAAGAGAATCGCAGCTGGGTGGTGCAGTGTCTTATTGGGGGATCAGGTAACATCACAGACTTCTCACTTCCATGACAATCGAAATACAACCCTATTAACTTACTTACTTCAACCCTCAACCACCGTTCACCCCACAGTTTTCCATCCGCTGCTGATACGACGACTTTACCAGCATCATCAACCGCATGACGGACTAACATCAACCATTTAGCATCTCTGCCTGCTCAATCAACAACATGCCTAGCCAATCCAGCTTTCAGGTTTCAATTCCCCCCTTTTTATTCAATTTTGTTTTTCTACAGAGCCCACATTGTGCAATTAGGGTTAGTGTCAAGTTTAATCTACTCAATTATCATCCTAGACTCCTATTGATCCACATGGACCTGCAACGTTCAATTAGGCAACATCAAATCACATCACGCAGATCTTTGGTTTCAACATGCCTAGCCAAGTGGTTAAGGCAGAAGTCTGCAAAACTTCTATTCGTCGGTTCGAATCCAACCGGTTCCTACAACGACATTCCAAATATTCACCCAGAAGGAGGCCGGATAGGACTCACCTTAGCCGCCCTAGGCTTGCCGGGTCCAAACTTGAGTTATCGAAAACCAGACGAACCAGCATAGTCATACCACTCATAGGCAGGACCGTCGAGGGAAAGGGGAAATTCTATCAATGGCAAAGACCCATTTTTTGGTAGTGTCCCCACAAGCGGTAATGAAATGAGAGCCGATAGACTGAAGAATTTATTGACTTTCTTGCCAGCAGACTTTGTTTTTTAACGAACGAGAGCAAGGTCAAACAAATGGGATTGATCACGCTGAACGTGATGAACTGAAGGCTTCGCTTTCGCTGATCGGAGCCAGTCTTTCTTGCTGTTCATTTCCCAGGTCGATTGGAGAGAGAAGCTACCTTAGGCGAGAGCGAGGCTGACTCTCAGCTTGTAAACTACTGTCAAGAGTCTGACTATAGGCTGAATCGAGCCTCGATTGTTGTGTTAAATGCGCGCTCATCCTCGATGAAACCCAGGATTGTTGTGCCATCTAGCAGCTCCACACTCATGTTTAAGAACTCTTGATTTTCGTCAATTTGTACTTGCAGTCTGTGGTTTGGAGAAAACATGGTGTGATGCACGGCACTTATAGTGGCAAGGAGAGTAGACTTTGGTGCCAATTTGTATTGGTTTAGGCCTAGACCCTCCAATTGCTTCTTTCCCAGACTCCTATGAGCCAATCCAAAATCATCGTAGAGTGAACCAATTAGGAGTTCCCAGCCACGAGTTGAGTGATATCCCATTCCTAATTCATGAGACTATCATTCATTCCGAAGAATTCACAAGCTAGCCTCTTCTCTTCAACTCGGGATTTGGTAAAAGAGAGAAGACTCAATCCTTGAGAAGTTTGAAGAGGGAGCCACTCGCAACTTCGGGACAGGATTGAAAAAAAGGATTTCGCCATCTTTTGGAATCTTTCTTGAGCGAATGTACTTCTATGGACATATCAGTTGGGAAAGAAGTCAAATGTCACAATTGGTTTTTTCAGAAAATGTCTACGGAAGAGGTTTGGAACCCGGAGAAACTTGACTGAGTTGAGGAACTCGTCCATCCACGGGACACCGCCAGGAGGTTGGGACCTCGTGCGATCCTTCCTGCTAGGCATTCACTTCCTTGAGCGGTGAATCGGACAGATAGACGTGCTTCCTCTTAGAGATTCTATGTTAGAGTGTTCATCACGTACTAATTGAATCACTCGAGATAAGGGTGACGTCGGTGGAACCGGCGAACCGCGCGAGCTAGTTAGATGCTGTTGAGTCTAGAAAGAAAACGAAGGTGAAAAGGAAGGCCAAAATCCTATTAGTAAGAAAACTGGCCGATATGAGCATCCGGTGGACATATATATATATATATATATGTATATATATATATATACATATATATATGTATATATATGTATATATATATATATATATATATATATATATATGTATATATATACATATATATGCACATATATATATATATATATATATATATATATATATATATATATATATATATATATATATATATATATATATATATATATATATATATATATATATATATATATATATATATATATATATATATATATATATGTATATATATACATATATATGCACATATATACATATATATGCACATATATACATATATATGCACATATATATATATATATATATATATATATATATATATATATATATATATATATATGTATATATATACACAAATACATATATATATATATATATATATATATATATATATATATATATATATATATATATATATATATATATATATATATATATATATATGTGTATATATATGTATATATATATATATATATATATATATATATATATATATATATATATATATATATATATATATATATATATATATATACATATATATATATATATACATATATATATATATATATACATATATATATACATATATATATACATATATATATATATAGATATACATATATATATACTATATATATATATATATATATATATATATATATATATATATATATATATATATATATATATATATATATATATATATATATATATGGTTCGGCCAACTAAGAAAAAAGGATTTCGGTTCGAGTCTTTATGGGTGGAACCAGGTTGAGACGAGGTGTAGCGCATGCCTATTCAAAGTCAATAAACACTCATCCGTAGAGAGTTACCCTAGCCTAGTGCCAACTGTAGAAAAAAAGGGAGCAAGGAAATTGGAAGTCAATCAACAGTAGAAAGGGTGGACCAGTCGTCGAAGCGCTCTCACGTCCTTGTTCTTACGGCCATTCTAGTCCGGTGCCTCGGTCCCTGAGTCCCCCGCGGGACTGCTGGCGACAAGGTACTTGAAATCCACTAGCCGATTTGAGACTACCAAAGCTGCACTCCCTCATTCATAGAAGTTCTGCACATTCTGCCTCCTTAAGCTTGCTCCAACCTTTTTTCACAAGAACTGGCTTCTAATACTCTCCAGCTTCTTCTCACTTTTTCTTATTGAGGAAAATATGCCTAATTTCTCCGGGCGACGTGATTTATGGCAATCGATTAAATAGATTCGAGCCCTGTGAACTTCATGGCAGACAAAATTAAAGGAGATCGTGGGCGGATCGTATACAACCTAATAGCGTTATCTTTCTTCCCCGGTGTCATACCGGCCTAAGTTTGGCAAAATTATGGTTAACACTAATTTTGTCAACGCATTGAATGCGTATGCCATGTGTTTAAATTAGTTTAAAAAATGCAACTTTTGTTGTTTGGGGTATGGATGTTAAATTCACACAACCCCTAGTTATCTCTATGTGTTGTATATTTTGACACAACTTCATATCGTGACAACTGATGTCATTCTGCTTGTGAGGAAGATTGTCACCACTTGAAATTGTATGAATGTTGTATTAACCTACTTTTTATTAATGGATCTTTCTTTACGTTTCATTAAGTTAATGTAGACATCTGTTTGTTTGTGCAGTCTAATGATTGTATGTTTGTGCAGACTAATGATAACCCCCCATGAAATTATTCCATTTATCTACCAGCTGATAAATGATAACCCCCCATGAAATTATTCCATTTATCTACCAGCTGACATTTATCATTGAGGATTGCAAAAAAAAAATTACTTTTTTTTCCATACATGTCCAACTTCTGGCTTCCATTTATGGAACTCCATCTTTCTTGTGAAAAAATGCACATCAAAAAACAAAAGAAAAAATCCTTATTCCTGCTTGTGATTACTACAACATACTTCAAAACAACAACTACAACACCCATTGCATTTTTTCTGGCTACTAATCTCACATAGTTTTATAAAAATAACATAATAACAGCAATGACATATACTCATGTTACGTAACCATTAGAAAGGCGTAAGGACAACATACATATACAATACTAATAATGTCATGTAACAGTTAAAATCCCCCTACTTACCAATACAATCAAAATGTGTGGGGGTGAACCACACGATACATACTAATTAAGACTCATACCACTAAAAAATAATAGCTTCGCCCTTGTTCCTTCTCACCATAAATCAATCCACATCCATTGTAGCCAAGCGCGTCGTAACAAAGTATGTCCATCTCCAAGATAACGGAATTAACCACTTGCTTCCTATATATTCCATCAAAGATAAATCCCATCTGTCGTGGTATATCCACAACGTCATTGCAATCCACAATTATATCAAACGCTGAAAAATCCACCTTCGTCTTCTCGAGATCGATCTCCGAAAGTCGTCAGAAATGGCTAACAAGGATTTCCGCGCTCTTCTTCATATGATGATATTCAGCGACGTTCATAACCCTAATCCACGCCTAAAACCAAAAATAAACCAACAAAATTTAATTTGTACATATATTTTTTAACCAATTTTTTGAAAATAAATATACACACCTTCTTGACGTATCGGACCACTTCAGTGTCACTCCCAGGTCATCAAAATGAAGTCATCAAAATAAATATGCCTCGAACTTGCATATGCAGTCATCAAAATTGCCCGTGTTTCATGCCCTGCAAAGAAGAGGTTCCTCCTAAATTTCTCTAGAAATGTTATTAGATACATGTTGTGCCCTGCGAACATATACCTAAATTCCCCAGCCACCGAGATTGTATGCCACGTGATAAATCTTATTATGTTTTCAACGGTGAATCTCTGTGTTGCAAGCCCTTTAATCACCACGTAAACCGATCTTTCGAGAACCTCCTTCTTAACCCTAGACTCCTCCGATGATTCGACAGATACCGGACCTCCCATTATTACAGTGCAAAATGTATACACTAGAAATTGGAACATCAGAAAGCTGGCCTATTAAATAACAGGAAAAGTTATTGCATTCTGAACAAACAGAATAACACTCACCCAGTGTTTAAATTTACAATTGTATCAAAAACCAACTAGCAATAAAAATTGGGATGTAGGAATTGGCCAAGTAGCATGGCATGCAATTAATGAAAAGCGGAAGCTTCAATTATTGAAACCTTGGTGTATCAATCACAAAAATTAGGGAAACATTTGAGACTAAAATCAAACACAAGTTAGTACGATGCGATTACCGGGTCGATTGGGATCCCGACGACATCCAGGCAGACCAAATGGTGTGGGAATCGGTGATCCTATTGCTAATATTGAATGGAGCTTCTCGATATTCTTAACCTTAACAATTTTTTCTCACGCCAGGAAAATAAGAAGAGGAGTGGTGAGGGGCCATTTATTGATAATCCATTTTTGCCGGCCTAATTATTTTTTCAATACAACAATTTTCCCCAATTTTTGATTTCAAAATTCAAAATCATCCATAGGGGGCCGAATTGACACCTACATTTTCTAGGGATTTCGTACATATGTCAGGCCCATTTAATGGATGAAGTTATTTCCTTGTCGCCTGGTGCATTTTAAGGGCGTGAATGTTCAACTCCCCACCGATCTCAGTGATATAGGGTCCAAATTCTGCTAAAGAATAGTGAGAATTTCAACCATTCAAGCCCAGCATGGGAATCCAATAGAGCTTGATATAATACCCCAAAAACCATTCTAGCAGAGTGGGAATCCATGAAAAAATCCACTATCCACGTCGTGCTTACGAATAGGGCGTTCTGGAGGGGAAGTGCAGGGGCACCATATACATCCTCGAGAAATACCTCACTGATCTGTTTCCGTCACGCCAGAAAAAGCTTCGTTGTAACCTTTTTTTTTTTTTTTTTTGAGAAAAATGATCCAGGTCTTTGCCTGGATTTTATAATATAATGTAAAAGAGTTACAAGGTTTGTCCATGTCAAGAGGATTGGCAAGGATGAAGAAAAAAAGAACATAAACTAACTAAAATAAAAGAGAAGTGAAGATAAAATAAAATAAAAATTACATCATACGGAGAAGAAACGAGTAGAATCTAACCTAATACATTATTAACTCTAAACTATTTCATCGCAGTTAATTTACTTGCTTGACGAGCAATACTAGCAATTTGAAAGCCAAAATGAAGTAGATATCGGCGATAAGATTTTTTTGGCTTCATCCATTGAGACGCCGTTGTAGCTTATTAATGAGGGGAGAAAGTCAGATTTATTCGGTTTCATGTGTAGTGAGGCGGTAACTCCAAATATGTTAGGGGTAGTGAAGCATGTGTGCAAGCTAGGGGGCTTCGATGCTTCCATCATCCGTTTCATATATAATGAATTTTGGATGATAATATATGCTTTTTTGTGTTCTCATATCAGAACTGGCCCGGACATCAATTCAGAGG
Organism: Juncus inflexus; assembly: GCA_024447665.1. Lineage (NCBI taxonomy): Eukaryota > Viridiplantae > Streptophyta > Magnoliopsida > Poales > Juncaceae > Juncus > Juncus inflexus. The sequence continues at coordinate 2,840,147 of JAJHPC010000007.1, forward strand.
AGTCTCAGGTCACCGGTTTACCGGTCGAACCAGTGAGTCAACCGGGTCAATCACTGGTTTTTCAGAATATAATTTATACATGAATAAAATAACTCTGTATGCATTACATATATTTCAAAACAAAATTTGCAAATATCAATCACTTAAATTTATTAATACCAACACAATATTTAGAGATAATTTAAGTAAATGATTCAAACACCAAATAAGACATACAATTGAATAGTGAACTACTAATACGTAATAATAAATAAATTGAGGATAACATATAAATCAAATTTAATTCGATCAAAACTCCAATGATGAACTATAAAATTATCTTCGTGTGTATCATGTCCATCTTCTAGACCAAATGTTTGTCCATGTTGAGTAACATCATTTACTTGGGTTTCGCAGTTGTAGCTTTTGCACATTGTTCCTGAACTTCATCTCCAAAATTTATATTATCCAAATCAATAATTTCATCTACAATCACATTAAAAAATTATAAATATAATAAGTTAGTAGTTAAAAGAGATACCAATATAAAAATAAAAGAATGTACGTTACCAGCATTGTCCACATTATTTTCTATTTGGAGTCTAGCCATCTGATTTCGAAAAGTTTTCAATTCATCGGTCGTTAATAATGGTGGATCATCCTCCAAATCCCATTTGCCGTTATCAATAAAATCATCAAAATTTATTGGGTCAAAATTTTGGCCTCAAAGTAATATCCTACATCGCAATTATCAACTTATTAAAAAAAAAGAGATAAAACCTAAATTATTATGTCATAATGGTAGATGGTGCCTCATAATTCATCCATACTTTTGGTGCAACCTCAGATTATAACGCACATAAACAAGATCATTCAACCTTTGGTGCTCCATTCTCTTTCCTTTCTTTTAAAAAATGAAGTCAAACATACTCCAATTTCTCTCACACCCAGATGCATTGCATGTCTGACTTAAGATAAGAATTGCTAACTTCTGTAAATTTGGTGCACTGTTGCCATAAGTCATCCATCATTCATCTATGAAATAATAACAAGAAATATATGAAAAATATGTCAACTTAGGTTGGTAAATAATATGTTAATTACACGTAAAAAAATGTAAATTAAGCGAAAAACAAGTATGGTCCTTCATACCTGGTTGCAACAAATGACGATCACATACTGCTATCACCCGTCCAAAATCCCCCTCAGCTTTTCGAAATATTCTCATCTCACTGGTTAACTTGCTTTGCAGACCTATTTGTCCGTGAGCGTACCTCTCTATCCCAACGCGCATCAATTATTTGCAGATATGGTTCTACGACCTTCTTTCTCCTTTGAAACCTCTGAATAATCTCTTCCTTAGCGGCATGCATAGCACCATAAAAATAGCCCAAAGCAGGTCTCTGATCACTATCCACCATTCGAAGAACAGGGCCTAGAGGCTCAGTTATTTGACAAATCGTAGCACAATCTTTCCAAAATTGTGGGTCAAGTACATTTTCTTGGAACTTCTTCCCCTTATTATCCTTTGCATATGAGCATGTTAGCCATTCTCTTGATGTTACCATTGCCCGCAATGCGTCTTTTTGAGCAAAGATGCTCTGCAAAGGAATAAAGTTTGTTGCAAAATGTGTAGTTGCTTGCCGAAGTATCTCCTTCCCCTGGTGAATTTCCTCATCAAGTGCAAGGGGTAGCAATGGTTGTAATTGTACTTGGTAATACTCAATGCTTTGTCGACCACAACTCCAACTTCTTCTAATTTTTCTATATCAACTAACATCAAATTTATACAATGGGCAGCACAAGGAGACCAATAAAGTGTACGGAATTCTCGCTCTAACATGTTACCTATGTTGAAATTAAATCTCGTTAGCTCTTAAATTTTCATAATGCCAATTAAAAAGAAAAGATAAAGAAATAAAATAAATTCACCTGCAGCAACATAATTTCTGGCATTATCCATGACTACTTGCACAACGTTATCCACCTGCAGCAACATAATCAAACTTTGGTGGAAGATATTATTTGCACAGCTTATGAACTTGTGATTTAGTATGCTAGTGTTCATGTATAATATCTTACATCAAAGTTCCGTGCTTTTTTTGGTTTATTCATGCTCATATTCATGAAATAGTTTTTTGTTTAGCTTCAATTTGGGGCAAAGTGTACAGAGTACCCATCAGTTTACGAAATCAAAACAACTTCTAAGAAATATTCAATGTAACTTTATGAAATTCGAAGCAAAAAACAACATATTTACTTACGAAAAAACTTCTTCTTTCTTAGATCTAAAGCTCCAAACTTGGTCCAATATTTCAACTTTGTTGATTCTCTTAAATAACTTTGCAATTGAGTGGCATGGAAAATTCCTAGCTAGATTGAATATTAAAGGCAATATATCTTCAATACAATCAATTTTTTTGTTTATTTCTATTAAGCAGCCCAAAGAGAAGGAAAGAAAACACGTGAGAAGAAAGGAAGAATGAGAGAGGAAAAGGTAGCAATGAAAAAAAACCAAAAAAATTATTTCAGCAAAAAACCGGGTTAAAGAGCCGGTTTAATTTGTTATTTTTTCATAAAACCGGCCGCTTCAACTAAAATAACCTGGTTTTTTTGCATATCCGATCCAATGTGTGGACCGAACCGGAAATCCCACTAGGTCTGATTTTTTCTGGTTCAATCATTGAACCGGGCTGGTTTTGATAACACTGAAAAAAATTATTTCAGCAAAAAACCGGGTTAAAGAGCCGGTTTAATTTGCGGTTTTTTCATAAAACCAGCCAGTTCAACAAAAATAACCCCATTTTTTTGTATATCTGATCCAATGTGTGGACCGAACCGAAAATCCCACTGGGTCCGATTTTTTCTGGTTCAACCACTGAGCCGGGCCGGTTTTGATAACACTGGTATAAATAGTAGTGGGGGGTCCATGTCGCGTGTGTTGAATGATATATAAAACCTGGTTTCATTTAGAAAGTTTCTCTTTTTTCTTGTACTAGTCCTAAGCACGTGTATAACATTTATTAGTCCTAATTTTTTGTGTTAATTGTATTGCTTATTGTAATATAGTATTTAGTTGTATGGTCTAGTTTAAACTTGTGTTTTATGTATAAATTGCATGATTAAAAATGAAGTCGATGAACACAACAATGTACATAGTTTACCTGCTACACAAAAAAGATCATAAATAGCACAATATATTGATTTTAGCTAGAGCTAGTACAATCTGAAGCGTAAAACCAGCCCGACCCGACCCAAATTCGATTGATCCAAAATCCGAAATGACTCGAATCCGAACTAATTCAAAACGTGAATGACACGTAGCCCGAATGGCCCGAATCTCGAACGAGCCAGTTCCCGAATGAACTACAACCTCAACAACCCGAATCTCGAATGACCCGCAAAACGAATGACCTGAAAAAATAATATACCAAAACCCGAATGACCCGCAACTCTGAACTGCCCGAAACCTGAGTGACATGACCTGAACAAACCCAATCCCCAGTTGACCCAAACCTAAATTGACCCAACCTGAACCGGCCTGACCCGCCCGTTTGTATAGACTCTGTTTGTACGAAACTGCTATTTAGTATAATTTTTTATTGTGGTGTGTGTGCACCGATTACATATGTACAAAGATATTGCAAAATGATACTTTTTTTTACACCTTGCAGTTAGAAATAGGTTGGGTGTATATACACCATTGTTTGATGAAAATATGGTGTATACCAATCAGTTGCTGACATATATATTTTTTAAATTCGGTTCACATTTGTCAATCTTATCTGACACCGATTCATTTTTGGTGGAATAGTACTTTGTGGACCGCTTCAATCTTACTCTTGGTCACGTGGTGAATAATGATTGGTTTTGGGATAAAGACATGATAGAAAGAAGAAATAGAAAGAGCAAAATTTCTGAAGTATTATACTGATTCATGCGTATCATGTTCATATAAATTATTATTGAAATTACAACTTTTTAAGACATGATTGGCTATTGACAAAGAAAGCGGGTATGCACACACCTAAACTCACTCTTTTTATAGATGCTAACCTTTTTATTATATACACTATTATTGAAGTTCTATAACATTATTATAATTATTCTTTGCGTTATTAATATAATTTTGAGAAAATTCATATAATTTAAAGGTCTTTGTAGAAATGTTCAAATATAATAATTTCTTTACATTATTTTATCTTTTTCCATTATTTCGATTAATTCTTAGTATAAAAAAAATTTCAATTATTGAGCTGTTTGCTTTGAAATGAATGACATGGGTCATCTCATTATTATAAAATGATCCGCTACTTTGAATGTATAATGAATAGCACCACAAAAATCATAAAACTCTTGATTCCAGCCCAAGCCCGTTTGATATTTAGTGTAGACTGGGTTCGTACGGACCATTGTTTCGATAGAGTAATGGTTTTCGTCAACCGTGTTTATATGAATAAATACTGCTATAAATCGTGTTCACACACCACACATTTTGTTTAGAGAAATGTGTGAGCTCGATCTATATAAACCATTGCTAAAAATATATTACGGTGTATGTAAAGCTCTTTTATGCAAGAACATAAATTTGCTACAAATCATGTTCACATAGTATACGATTTTATTCAGAGACATATGTGAACCCGGATTATATAAACCATTGTTAAAAATATCTACGGGTGTGTGTAAGCCACTTTTTTGCAGAAAAATAAATTCTTAAATTAGATTAAAAAATTAATTGGTCACGCAGTAGACCTATAGACCGGTTTTATTTTCTAATATGGCTCATGTGCACAGGGTCTATTCTATATATGTTGGGGGTATTTAAGCCATTATAAAATGTTGCTTCAATTTGCAACGTGTTGAGATGTGATTGGTTCTGGACAAAAGAACCACGGAAGCAGGCACCTCGTGTGTGCCGGGTCTATTCTATATTTGTTAGGAGTATTTAAGCCATTATAAAATGTTGCTTCCATATGCAACGTGTTGAGATGTGATTGGCTCAGGACAAAAGAACCAGGCAAGTAGGCACCTAAACTCCCTGTTTTTATATATATATATAGATCAATTTAGCTCTTTCAGAGCTTGTATCTTCCATCTTTTGCACTTAATTTCTCCAAATCAATCCACAAATCCCAAAATCTTATCCCGGTTTGTGACAGCAAATGCCTAAACTATATCTTTCCAATTTGAAGGGCTTTAACCCATCATTAAATCTAAGAAAGGATATGTATTATAGAAGAGCTCAATAAAAATATATCAAAACTTAAGCATGTAGCAAAAGATAACATCTAACAAAGTACCAATGTAAAGATTCCTTCTAATATCAAGACTTAAAACCTAATAAGCAACAAAATCAAAATGAAAGAATCTATTGGAAATTTCTTTGGGTCGTGTAATGTGTATTTTTATACACATTTTTAGAGTTTTTATCATATAAATTTCACCCTTAAATCACATAAAATATTGGAAAAGTGTTTAAAATTAATTAAACTTATTTTAGAAACTCTTAATACACTTTTGTGTGATTTTTCAGATAAAAAGGGCCAAAAAGGGATATTTGGATGACTTAATGAAAAATCAACTCCAAATAAAAAGTCGATCTGCAAATTCTGGGTCAAGGATGGCCGAATTCTCGACAAATCTCCACAAAAACCTACACACACCTCTCCAATTCTCTTATAACCCTTATCTGCCAACCATCCAAGCCAAAACCTACAAAATTCACAAAAAGACGAAAAGTCAAATACGAGAAATGGCCCAGTTGACCAAAAGTCAACTATCTCAAAAGGGGTCAAATTGGGCACCAAATTCAAGAGTTCGATGAGATGGATCAATCCGTGGGGTCCACCAGAGTCAATTCTCTTGCGATTTGAGGGAAAATGCAAAAGACAGTTGTTCAGCCAAAAATAAATAGTTTCAAGATACTATATTCTTGAGCTCACCATTTGCTGCACAAACCTTTGTTTTTATTAATTACAACTCCATTATATTCTTCTTCTTCCCCTATTTCCATTGGTATAAGGAACTCACAAAATGATCAAGAATTGAGAGAGAAAACTGAGTTTGAAGAGGAGTAGTTTTTAACGGTCAAATTTTTGGCTGATGTGAGGTGTTTGAAAACTGGCTAACAAATTAAGGGATCTCGAGCTGAGCTTTTGCGAGGGACATAACTCAAGCTACACTCAATATTTTTAAGTGATTCAAGTTGCTATATATTCATGAGGAGTAGTAGGACAAACTTTGTAAAGGACATTTTGGTTAAAAGTTAATGGAAAGTGGTCTTTGAACTCGATTTTTTACCAAGTCGTTAATGGCAGAATTTCGAACTGAAGATGATTCAAATGACGATAACTTGAGATTTACTGCACCGTTTTCAGCAATTCAAAGTGCTACAGTTTGGTAGAGAGATGAAAAGAGATTTGGAATTGAAGTGTGAAGAAAAGGAAGAATGAAATTTTGAGTTGCAAGGAGCGGAAAGAATGAAAGAAATCAATTATTCAGTTTAGTGCCAAACAAGAATATTTGTGGTTTTGAATTCCGCTAGTACCTGTTAGGAACCGAGATGCAACAACAAACACAGAAAGCAAGACACAAGAACAAAACGATTTTTTTTCATGAAAACTATAAAGGGTAAAAACCACGGCCATCGGCATTCAAACACTTTCTTTATACTAAGAGAAAGAGAAATACAATATAATTGTTTGTGGTTGTTGGAATGAATAAAACTCTACCCCTACCCCTTTATTAATAGGATAGTCATAACTAATACAAGGAAATAACCCAAAATTTTACTGCCCCAATTAACACCTAATACATGAAAATACAAATATAAGGAAATAAACATATTTCCAATTCCAATTGTCACTTATAGGAATAATTCATGGAGAGCAAATATGGAGAACATTCTTATCTCCTGCCATCCAGAGTTTTCCAGAAGTCTCCACACAAAATAATCTCCCACTTGGAGACTTCATTATGACATAAATTCTTTGCATTGAATCCATTCTTCTTTCTCCCGCATCTTCCTTGAACCCGGCGACATGCTCTCACTAACTCACTCAACCAGCCCCATTGAGGCAGCGCATAGCCTCAGCATGTCGATGAGAACTTACTTGGTCAACTGTCCGGGATCTTGTTTTAGATCATACAAGCTTTTCTCGAGCTTACACACTATATCCTCATTTCCTAGGGTCTCGAAATCTTCAGGCTGCACCATATAGATGTCTTCCTTGTAATATATATTTTTATACACATTTTTAGGGTTTTTATCATATAAATTTCATCCTCAAATCACATAAATTGTCGGAAAAATATTTAAAATTAATAAAAATTATTTTTGAAACTCTTAATACACTTTTGTGTGATTTTTCAGGTAAAAGACCAAGAAATGAATATTTGAATGATTTAGTGAAAAGTCAACTTAAAATAAAGGGCCGATATGCAAAGTTTGGGCCAAAGATGGGAGAGTTCTTGTAATGTGTATTTTTGCACATATTTTTAGGGTTTTTATCATATAAAATTCACCCGTAAATCACATAAAATGTATGAAAAGTGTTTAAAATTAAAAATAATTTTTTTTTTGAAACTTTTAATACACTTTTGCGTGATTTTTCAGGTACAAAGACCAAGAAAAGTGTATTTGGAGGACTTGGCAAAAAGTTAACTCCAAATGAATGACCGATTCGCTAATCGTGGGCCAAAGACGGCCGAAATTGTCGATAAATCTTCGCGAAAACCCTACACACATTTCTCCAAAATTCTTATAACCCTTATCCACCGACCATCCAAGCCGAAACCTACAAAATCCACAAAAAGATGAAAAGTCAAACCCGGGAAATCGTCGAGTTGACCAAAAGTCAACTGTTTCCAAAGGGGTCAAACTGGGTATCAAATCGAAGAGCGTGACAATACGAATCCAACGGTATAAGCCTCGCGAAAAAAGACCTTCTAGAACTCCCAGAAAATGCGATACAAAATTTGATCAACCTTAGTCAAAGTCAAACATGGATCGGTCAACCTTCTGTTAAACCAATCAAAGCGCGACGCGTGGCCAAAAATTTTCTCAGAATTTGTTCAGCATAGAAATCAAAGGAAAATTAATTTAAGTTAAACCAATCAGAAGCTGACACGTGGCAGATTCCATCAAAAATCAGCGAATCCGAAGTTGACACGTGGCTGGTCAGTTGGAGTTGGATAAAGAGAAGACACGTGGTTGTCATTGATTGGGGGGCATCACTGGCACAACCGACAGACCTCAGTATGAGTTTCAGTATGAGGATGTTATTAAGCCAATCAGGCGATGACGCGTGGCGCAACTGTTGAAGGAATCATGCTTTTCCCGCCGACTTTACTTATCTCCGTTCCAGGGATAACTACACACCTCCATTAGCCAAAAGCACACACATTCGGCTGATCATTGGACCGTGTATTTGTCGTAAATGGAGAGGAGGAAATACGCGTTTCTGCAAATCTCGTACTACGACAACTGCAGCCAATGGAGACTTGACATGCGTCGCCTCTGGCAACAGATTCCTTGGCCCTGGATGCGTGTCACCATCTGAGCGATCGGATTAGATACTGGAATTTAGCTGCCGCCAATCAGAGGCTTCCACGTGGCCTGTCCGTTGAGTTCGGATGAGAATACAGGGAAATGATAAATGCACCCAGAAAATTACACCCAAGCTGAATTTGAATAGAAATGAAGTAAATAGTGCTAAATACCCACTAAATTGCTACCCAGAACAGAATCCGGATCAATCAAAATTTTAGTCCCATAATCCTATTTCCAAATATTTTCTAGGTCATTCTTCTCTATAAAAATACACCATTTTTCCTCTTGAAGGATCATCATTCATACAACCATTCTCACCTCAAAAATTCTCACATCCTTTTCTTCTTTCATCTCTTCCACCATTTTTCATTTCTTCTCTTTTCCACCATTAATGTCCACAAGCTTCAAATCCTCATTTCTTGAGAGTAAAAAGAGAGAATAGAATTTTAGGAAAAAAAAAGGGAAGTGCTTAATCTAGAAGGTACAAGTGCTAAATCGACCAAGAAGGGGAGAGATCGAGGACGATTCGCATCTTTAGGGTTTGATTTATTTTTCTCTTATTTTTGGATGAATAAAATGAATCAAGAGTATGTAAATATGATTTTTATGGACATGAGTGAGTAGTTTTAAAAGTAGGGAAAGACTTTTTGTGTGGCTTTTGTTGATGAAATCTTAAGTGAAACTTTGCATTTATTATGATATTTTAAGATTAAATCTTGACATTTTTTTCATGAGATTTAAAGTTGAGTTATTTAGAAGAATGATTTGACGTGAAATATTTATGAGATTTGTTGAGATTTGTTTGAGTAATATTTACTTGGAAGAGTCTTTCTTTTATTCAAATAGGGGCTAAATCAAATATAAGAACAACTTAAAAGTGGAAGTTTTTGAGTGGATCTGATATTTGATGAGTTTATTAATTAGTTTTTGGAAGAAAATTAATTAAACCTTGCTTACAAATACTATAATATTAATTTGTTGTCTTTCGTGTTTATCGATTCTCAAGTTACACAAATCGTCATTATTTTCCCTACTCTTTCTTTTATTTAAACTATCAAAATAAATTTTATTTCTTTTTTCCTTTTGAATCCAATTCTTATTTAAACTACAACAATTTCTCTTAAACCACAACACTAAATAAAAATTGAGATTGAAAGGTTAACGATTTGAAGCCTTGCTTCTTTGTGTTCGACACCCTAAAACTCGTTTTCCACATATATACTTTGTGAACACTTTAGGAACTACAAATATCTTTGTTAACACGTGATTACACACATGATAAGTTTTCGCGTAGTTACAGTTCTCCACAGAACAAGGAAGTATGGCTGAGTAATGAGATTCAATCTGGTTATTCCTTTTTAGTTATGGTACGTTGAAAGACAAGCTCGGGACTAGTCAATTGCAGCGACTCTCGACTCAACTTTCAAACAAAACAACGGGCTTCGGGCCTGGCAAAAGGAGAGGTTCTAGTCTAATTGGAAAGCATAAGGCCTCGAGCATAAGGAATTCGTCAATCAACAAACCGAGGAGAAAGGGCTGAGGATGTTTGGTCTATTCCCAGCTTTGAAGTCGTTATGTTCCGAGCGTCAAAAGCGAAACCATTCACTCGCCTACTTACTCTCGATACAAGGATTTTGATGCTTCACCAGCCACCTTAACAAAGAATTCTTCCTCACCAAATAGGAGGTCTGGCCGCGGAATTCCCTGAGTCAATAGATGTCGACTTTTGAACTACGATCTTCCTTCCGATGCATATTCCCACTTGAACTTCCTTTCCGTACATCACACCCGTAGCTCTTGGCAAAGCTTATGGAAATGAAGACCTGTTTCCAAGCCTGCCTTATTGTACCTCACCAAGTCTCGTCGCCTCAATCGCCGGCTGTTCGGCTATGGTCATCTTTTCACTCGGCTCTATCGTTAATATTCGTCGAAGTTGCATAACTCATATCTCGTGGTAGTTTGAAAGCGCCGGCATTAAGCCAATCACTTACCAAAGAATCCAGATCGATGTGTCTCGTGCTCACGTAATTGGAAATCAAAGAGAATTGATCCTCGTTCAGAATTTATAACTGCTGAAAGAGACCAGAGACAGACATCTAAAGAGTGAGACGAATTGTCGGGCTTTGTTGACAAGGATGGGAATTTGCCGACTTTTCTCTAGCCAGTCGAAATCCTACTCTTAACCCTACACACGCCTCTGAAATTCTCTTATAACACTTTACCGCCAACCATCCAAGCCAAAACCTACAAATTCCACAAAAAGATGAAAAGTCAAACCCGGGAAATCGCACAGTTGACCAAAAGTCAATTGTCCCAAAAGAGATCAAACTGGATACCAAATTGAAGAGCTCTACAAGACAAACCTACCTGTATGGGTCCCAAGACCTGTAACCGCTGGAGTTGGCCGGAAGACGCGAAAAACCTCCTGTTAGCCATGAAAATGGACCATTTTGAGGAAATTCATGAGCTCACCAATTCCTATAATAATCTCTATTTGTTATAATTCCAACACCATTCTCTTCTTCTTACTCCCCTCTTTCCAACCATATAAAGAATTCAAAAAGTGATGAAGAATTGAGCGAGATAATCGATTTTGAAGTAAGTGTTAAATGAAATTGAATTATGTTTTTTTTGCTGAAATATAACTCAATTCGAGCTGACACTTCACATATCCATAACTCACTCCACAGACCTCCTTTTCATGCAAAACCAATTTCATTCTCTTCAATCTTTCCTCTTTCCATGGATACCAAGAACTCCGAACATTATGAAGAAATGAGAGAGATATTTGAGTTCGAATTCATATCAGAAACTGTTCAAAAATTCCAACTTTAATGGTCAAATTTTGTTCAAATCGAATTGGTTCGAATTTCTCAAATGAGGTGATGCTTTCTTGATTCAGTAAGTTAATACAGGTAGTATCAAGGTGTGGCGGGTCTTAATTTGATCCAGAAACCACTCGAAACAGGAGTTTGAATCATGAGTTTTGGGTTTTTCAAGCTTTTTCAAAACCGGTTCATTCATGGTGAAATTCGAGGGGTTACAAGAGGAATTAAGTCCTAAGATTTGGAGGAACAATGAGTGGGGGCATTTTCAAGATTGCCTAAGAGTTGGTTTCGACAGCCGCTGCGTAAAATTTGAATTTGAGCTAAAAAAAACTGAAACTTGGCAGTAGCAGCTCATTAATGGAGCTGAAGCTCATTGGCGATAACTAGAGCTATACTTGATCATTTTCGTCCATTCAAGTTCCTGTGGATTCATGAGAGACTGTAGAACCGTTCTAGATCAAGAGCTTGTGCTGAGGTGGAAAGGAAAGAAAGATCAAGAATCGAGTTTTTGAGAGAACGAAAAATAATGCCAAAGGCAAAATGAGATTTCCGCCAAACAGAACAACAAGCAACTCACTTCACAAATAAAACCCAACTCGTTAAGCCACAGAAAATCAAAAAGAGCCTATGAAAACTCAGCGCCAAGAGACAGGGCGGGTATACCGAAATAACTCGTCTCACCTAATCACGACCCGTCGGCCACAAAGAATCCAAAGGGGACCACCAAGCAACTGCAGAACGAACTTAAGAAGTTCGTTCAAATCTCAACAAGATAAGTTTAACCTCTGCGTTCCAAGCTTAACTGGAGTCTCCACTTCTCAGCTCAATACAGTAAAACCCTCTCTATTCCCTCGTTGGACCTGTCTAGTGGATTCCGAAATGCAATGAACATAATTTCCTCCATACTTAAATGAATTTCCGCCAAAAAATCAGAAAATATCTCGCAAAAAAATTGAGGGTGGAATCATGAACTGAATTATTCCGCCAATATGAAAGGAAAAAAAATATCTAAAACGTTTGAGATCCCATATCATCAATGAAATATCCAAATTACCCTTCATGCTCTATAAATACAATCCCCACTCTCTTTCATCCATCTCTCTCAACTAATTCATTCTCACAAACCACTGTACATACCACTCATTCTCTTCATCTTCTTCCTCCTTACAACCATAATCACCATTAATGGAAGCTTGAGAGAAAAGATTTGATCTCGGAAATCTAATTTGAGCAAAAACGGGCTGAAGGCATTTAAACCCGAAATTCTCGATCTAGAAGGCACGAGAAGTCAAGGGGAGATCCAGATCAACTCCAAGAACCTCTTGGAAGGGAGTCGTCATCTCGGTTTGGTTTGATTCTCGTTTAAACTCTTTCTTTTTCCTGATTTTTCAGATCTGAATTTTTGTGTAAAAATGATAAAATATAGATCAAATCTTGTTTTTCATGTCATGAGTGGGTGAATCTAGGATAGGGTTGGACATTTGTATGATGTGTGATCGAAATCTTGCATTTATTTGATTCGATTTTGCCTAGTTGTGAATTTAAGTTCAAAATACCAATTTATTGAATATTTGTCTAAATCTGTTTGGAAGAAGAGTTTTAGATTAAATTGAGACTCACAAATCTGTGTTTAGAGATTTATTGATCATTAGAATACTTGAAAAAGGTTCTTCTTTGATTGATTTTGGTTTTGGATCGAATTTGAACACGAAAACTGAAAATAGAAGTTTTTAGTTGAACTTTAAGTCTTGATTCATTCATTAAGTGTTTTTGGAAGAAAATACTCAAACCTTGCTTCTAGATCTGTTAAGATTGTTTATTGATTGATTAATGATATACATATTATACAAATTGTCAAATTAACTCTATGTTTATCCATAAAAGTTAAGTTATGTCCTACTGCAGTAATGTTTTTGTTTTTCAGTTTTTTACTTCAATTGTGAATCCAAAACAAATATGAAAGTTAATTAAATATTTTTCTTTTAAAATACTCATTTATTAGATAATTCTGAAACCAAAGTTTTCCCAATTCTTATTTATAAATCTGTGAGATATTAATTTTTCAAATTTGTTATTTTCCTGTTTCTGTTTTTCTTTTTTCAATTCTCTGTTCAGTCCCTTTCTAATTTTTAAAAATAAAAAAAATAAATAATAAAAATATAAAAATAGTCATATTTAAAACTTATGAAGTTTAGATTCCATTTTTGAAATTTAAAATAGTATTTGTTAAGATATATTTTGAGATATTGCACCATTTTCAACTGCTGGTCTGTCTGCTTAAATTTCTGAGCTTCTGTCAGTATTTTAATTATTTCTCCCAATCTGTCTGGCACAATTTTATGAAATTATAAAGTTAGTCTCTTGATTGTGTGATTTCACTAATGTACAAATTTGGTGATTTTTCAAGTTGTGCTTATTGTTCTGGAATTTACTGAAGTTGACTGATGCTGAAATTATAAATCTGATAAAATTCTTGACTAAACTGTATAATTCTGGAAATTCTAGAATAAAACCATAATACCAGTAAGATACTACTGTGAAGCTCTCTCTTTCTAGTTTCCAACAAAAACTCATTTGCTGAATTTGAAGTTCGTTTGGTCTAGTTACGAGCCAAAATACAAAAGTGTGTCGAGCTGAAAATTTTGAATAAAACTTGAATTACGGTTTAAACCTTGGAATTTTGCAAATATGGCGCTAAAACCTTGAGAATAGTTGTCGGCTTCACCACCGGCGAGAATACCTCCGTGTAGTCAACTCCTTCTTTCTGTAGGAATCCGTTTACTACCAATCTCACCTTGTACCGCTTGTTGTCAGTTGGTTCATCCTTCATCCGATAAATCCACTTTTGTAGCGCCTTCTTGCAATCTGGTAACCAGGTCAATACCCAAGTCATGTTCTTTTCCGAGAGACTCAATTCCATCTCTCATTGCATGCTCCCACTTGACAGAATCTTCCGTCTCTACCGCCTCATGGTAGTCCTCATATTCGTCATTTGACCTATCCTTGTAGTAGCGTGACCCACCTTGGACCGGAGCCGGTCCCCACAAATCGCTCTGTACCAAGTATAGCTTCTCAGTCTTGAATTCTCGTCCGACATTCGAAAAACTAACCCGTTTTTGCTTGTCGAGCACACAGTTCTCACAGAAACCGGTTTCTACCGATTTCTCCTTGGGTAACAAACCCTTTGAAGCTAGCACTTGCAGTAATTTGTGACTGACATGACCGAGTTGATTATTACACAATATCGGCTCGGTTGTCGCTTCCGGAACCGCCAACAAATCTCCCTTGTTGTCCGTGGGATAAAGAGTTCTCATTGTTGTACCCTTCACCACAACCATGGCGCCCTTTACAATCTTCCACAACACGTTCCCAAACACGGTTTTGTACCCCTCACTAACCATCTGCATAATGGATATCAAGTTCTTCTTTAAACCCGGAATATATCGAACTCCCCACAAAGTCCATCTAAATCTGTTGCTCGATTTTATTTGAACATCGCCCATGCCCGATATGTATAGCAGTTTTCCATCCGCTAAGTAAACCTTTCCAAATTCTTCAGATTTAAAATTCAAAAAAGTTATCTTTCTGTGAGGTAGAGTGGAAGGATGCGCCTGAATCCAGAACCCATGACTCGATATGGCTGTCGATGCATAGAACTAGGGCATCATCTGAATTCTCCTCAGTGGCGATATTTGCAGAACTTATTTTCGCCCTTTTCTCCTTTCTCGGGGATTTACCGTCCAGTTTCATGTGGCCCTTTCTGCCACAGTTCCAACACTCCAACTCGCTGTGACCTCTCAGCTTGGATCGTCCATGGTTGTTGTTTCTCTGTCATCCATGACCCTGACTCTCCGCATTCAAGGCTGAACTCATGGAACCCGAGGTTTCGCTCTGCTCCCTTCGCCGAATATCCTCGTTCAGGATGCGGTCTCGTACCTCCTCAAAAGTCAGATCCTCCTTGCCGCCGATAACGTCTATTGTCATCGACCAGCTTTCCGGCAATGATGACAATAACATAAGAGCCTTCGTCTCTTCACCCACGTTCAATTAAACGAGTCTAACTGGTTTGAAATAACCTGAAAAAGAGTTCAGATGCTCGGCCACAGATCCACCTTCCGCCATCTTCAGGTAGAAAGGACGGCTCCTCAGGTGCAGCTTGTTTAATGAAGACGAATTCTCGTGCGTGTTGGATAGTGCCTTCATGATTTCAAAACCCGTCGTATCCTTCGCCACGTTGATCATTATGCCCTTGGCTAAGGACAATTGTATGTAGCATAGCACCTTGCGATTCATCTTCATCCATGCATCAACGGTGATCCCTTCTGGCTTCGTTTCGAGTAGCGCATCTTCTAGACCCTTCTGGCAGAGCAACGCACCCAAAGGAAACTTTCTTCGAACCTTGGCTCTGGTACCACTTGTTAAGAACCAATAAAAAAAGAAAACTATATTTTGCCACATATTTCCCCACAAAATTGCATATACATCATCATTGTATCACTATGATGCTTTTATATATTATTATTATTATTATAGATATGCATTTATGTAATGTGTATTCATGCAAGGGCATATTTACAACTCTTTATGAAGTCATGATGGCATATAAAATAATTTTGTGGGCAAATCAGGGGGGCATCACTCCTAAAAATACTTCAAAACAAGAGAATATTTATGTACCATATCTCCACCGTTATGCCACAAAGTAAGGTTCTCCAAATTCGGTGAATGCATCAAGATGCCAACAGCAATTCCAAAACAATTATTCCAATAATTTCCAAAAAACGAGAGATTCTTCAGTTTGTTGAATTTTGGAAGATCTTCAATATCAAATGTTTCGGACATCTCCTACATTTTAAGAAGTATATAATGAGCCCAAAAATGAATGAATAAATAAATAATTAAATAAATACATGTAATATAAGTAACATACGTCGCAATAAAGCCACAAAAATAGCTCTAGGGTTTCAACATTTGAAAGTGCCCTAAGTATATGACATATGCGACTTTCAGCATTTCCACATGTAAAATCTGTAAGACACAGATATGCATTTACTACAGATGGCCTGCTTTCAAACCGTACTTGTCCAAGACAAAATATTGACCCAATGTACCGAAAAGATTCAAGACTAGGTGTATTCATTGAATTAATTATACCCATACATCCATGACGTTTTTTTATTGTTAAATATTTCAACTTCTTAGAGAAAATATCACCCTCGATATTAGGCATCGACTCCATCCAAAGATCTTCAATTTCTGGGGTACCTGAGAGAAGCTTTTCTAGAAAATAATAATCATGTATGTCATATTTCATATCACATCCATAACGAAAATCACCACGATGACGATGATTCTGGGGTCCTTGAAGATGCAATTTTTTAAGTCGAGGGAGGTTTATCATGTCCGGTGCAATTTCTTCAATGTGCTTCCAGCAACATAGATTCAAATATAAGTTCTCTAGAGACCCGCAACTGAAGATGGATCGGGGCAAAATACCACAATTATAAGAAAACTCAATTCGGATTACTCGAGGGTTGTGATCAATGGCATAATGGATCCAATCACGGACTGAAGGATGGTATAGTTCCTCGTCAAATTCTTTATAACAAATCTGAAACGTGTCTAAATAGGCCTGATTATCACGATGTTCAAGAAAAGTTTTGACAAATTTTATAAATTTCTGAAATGAAAGTTTATTATCTTCTTCACTATCATCGCTCTTAAATTCCCTCATATCAAAATTTAGACAGGGCAAAGAGAACCAAAATTTATCCCATCTCTTGGACCATATGCACGTTCGAACCGCCTCTCTTGACTTTAAGAGGGGCATTATGCAGTGGAGCAGTGGATCGGGCAAATCACTTAGCCTATCAGTCATTGTGTTTTCAACATTATCCATTTGTATTGTAAAATGCGCAAATTCTGGTACCAAAAATAAGATAACAATTTCAATTAATGGCCCTGGTCATAAACTAAAGTAAAAAAACTGCAAGCTTTTGCTAAAACAAATTGCAAAATTCACAAATGAACATTACATGCACAATTCAGACAAAGTTTCTTATTAAACCCTAAGGGTGTGCTCGAGAAGAGAGTAAGGGTGTGCTCCAAAATTTTAAGTTGGAGCAGAGGGGAAGGATGGGGAGGAGAGAAGGGGGATGGTAAAGGATGGAAATGGAAGGAAAGGGAAGGAATAAAATTTGTCTTGCTCCAATATGTTTAAGGAGGTTAATGGAGGTTACAAGAATATTTTGGATATTTTAATAGGGGGTCCATCTTTTCATAGAAGAAATATAGGAGGGTTATTTTAGGTACTTATTGTTTAAAATTTTTGTCCCTTTCATTTTACATAATCAGTTTTTCATATGTTATTGTATATAATCCATTTTACATACTTAAGTAAAATAACAAATTAACACGGAATGATACCAATATGGAGTTCAAAATAGAGAGAAAATTCAAACAAAATTATGTACGATGCTTTTAGTAGAAAGAATACGATATTTGATCAAGAATCACTTTAATTTAAACTAGGATATTTTAATTTTATTGTTTATTTCAATCTATAATGTATAAATTATAATTATAAGAAAAAAGTTTTACATGAATTCATAGTACATATAATAATTATGTTAAGTAAGTTGGTTATCTTTAAAATCATTTTGAATTACATCGAAGTTATTAAATTCATTTATTATTCAATCCAAATTTTTCGTATTACATCTTATTTTGTAAGGAAAGATAACTCCATACAAATAAATTTACATATGAGAAATAAAATAGGAAAAATGATAAAAAAAATAATAACCCACCAAAAAATTTGGATAAATAATATTTTATCCCAATTTATATTTGCATTAAAATTTCTAAGATTAAAAGGTCATCCTTTTTTTATTCTCATTGGCTTCTTATGCCGTTTATCACTTGACATAGTATAAGCAAAAAAAATCAAGTATTAATCATGCTTAATAAAGGATATCGAAAAAATAAAAATGCAACATAATTTATTTGATAGATTTTAGTTGAAACTACATAAGATTTAATTATGGATCATTAACTTTAAAGAAGATTAAAAATAATAACTATATTTAACATGCTTTTTACAAAGGAAATATGATACATGAAAAAACAAATGTGTATAAGATACATAGAAAAATGCAACATGATTCATTTTCTTTAAAAAATAGTCAGCAATATTTTTCTTATTTTTTTAGTTGTTAAAATAATATCGATTACGAATAAATTGATCACATTAGTTTTTTTGTCCCATAATACATTAAGTAATATAATATTGTTCTCAATACTCTTAAAATTATTTTAATATGACAGTTCTCGTGAAATTGGAGATATAACACGAAGTATTATTCTAACCGAGCATGTAATATTGTGGTAATAATTTAAATGGAAAGCTAAGATTTGAGAATTTTTTTTATCTGACGTCGAAAATTAATGATACATATCTTGAGAATGCTCAAAAAGATTTGCAAAATAAGGTCGGTGTTAACGATCATTTTTTATATGTTCTCTTATACAATATATTTTCACATATTTTAAAAAGAAAAAATATTAAATTCGAACCATAACAATATGAAATTCAAAATAAAGAGATAATTTCAACAAATTTATATTTGACGATTTTAATATGAGAAATAAAATTTTGAAAAAAGAATTATTATATTTAAAGAAGAAAATAAAAATTATTTATATTTTAATGAGATGATTCTACATATTCTATTTGTATTAATATTTGAACATAACTTTGGACCATGATTCATTGAAACTATCTGATTAAGATCTGATGGTAAGAAACAAATTCAACGGTTCTCACTAAATCGGGGATGAAACACAAAAAATAAATTTAACCAATCATATGATTATGTATTAGTAACAACACACATGCTGACATAAAATATCAGTAAATTTGAGAAAATAAAAGGTTACGATTTGAAGAAAATTTTGATCGAACGACGAGATAAAAGCGATGATGTGGCTCAATGAGGGATTGGGGTAAATTAAAAGTCATAATTAGTTCATGCTTGATTTTCTACTCCTCTTGTCAAAAGAAAAAATAAGAATGTGTGTGCTAAGTGAACAAACAAAATCTTAAAAACAATCTAGTTCGTTGAATTTATATCCAATAGTCATAATTTAAAAGATGATGATGTGGCATCTTATGAGGGCTTAAAAGATGGTGCCAAATAACTACCACATAAATAGCTACAAAAATATTTGAAACTCATGAAATCAAGACATGAATCAACGATTGAGATGCAAATATTTCCTATCATTCAATGATTTAGATTATTTGTGTGATATGGCCTTTTGAGAAAGCTCAAAAATAGATGAAAAATAAGGGGTTAGGGTTAATTCTATAATAAGTGAGCCCCCTACTAAAATACTAATAATATCCTTATGTTATTCATTAACCTTCTAAAAAATTCTTGGGCAAATGTTTTCTCCTCCCTTCTCTTCTCATCCTCTCTCTCCTTCTCAGGCCCGGCCCAGGGGCGAGCCCAGCAAGCCCGTGGGCTAAGGCAGCCACCTGGGAGAGGGCAACTATATTTTATTTGCTATATTAATAGTCAGTGGGCCTGTGAGAAAATAAGAATTATAAGAGCCCAAAAGACAATGTCAGCACCCCACGAAAAGAACTGTGAAAAAAAATTCAAGAATAAAGTGTGAAAAAAATTTACACCTCCATTTTCGTAACATTGGAGAGCTGAACTATTTATGCATATTTGGATTATGAAGATACTGAAGACCTACCCAATTGAGAGAAAGAAGACTACCCTCTTTCTAAAGGTGTAAGAGATTTCGTCTTTTTTTGAAGGCTTTGCTAAAAAGGAAAGAAAATTCAAGGACACTACAGAGATTTCCTCTACGTTGGAATGAAACAAAATAGGAAAATAGCTTCTACAATTTTCAACGATAACAAACAAATACATATTCATATTATATTATTTTCCTTTAGAGTATTAATATTTTATGTCCCTATTTTTCTATTTTTAAGTTCTAACTTTTTCCATCTATTTTACGGCTCATTCTCATGCACATAATATGTTAGATGAATTATCTAAAAAAATATTATGAATTATAATAACAAGTCCGTTAAAAAAAATTATAATAACAAATAAAATAGTAAGAAAATTTTGTCAGATTCTAAAACAAAGAGCATCTCAACCAAAAATTTAAGGATAAGTATATATCATTTAACTATTTTTTTCATTTTTTTAGGAACATTATTTTTCTAGTTCAAAGAACATATGTATATACGTTTCTTTGAATTTTTGAGAATAGAAGTATGCTATTTTGTTAGCCTCATCTTTATTACAAATTATTTTTTTGAGCTTTTTAGAATTTCTTTTATTCATTATGGGGCAATATCTTGACCTATTATTACAGAGATGCATGAAACATGAGTTTTAGGTGGAAAAAAATATTGTGGAGAAATATTTTAAAATCAACAAAAATTTTGATTTGCATTTGAATAATTTTGTTTCTACTATCATTCTTTACGATAAACCTATCTGAGTTATTTTTGCACGAGACGACCAAACAAACGCTTCGACGAGGTGATGTTTACTGGTGGCCTATAGGGGAGGTTTAACATGCCTAAACTTGCGGAAGTGTGAATAATTATACTTTTAGGGTTTTATACTTTTTATTTTGTTTTACTTTTAATTGAAGGTTGTATAAATTCTAATTAACAAAGTAAATTAAATTGAATAAATAACTGAAAAATAAATAGAAACCAAACACAAAACTTGATGATGAAGTTCGGCGAGGTGGTCGCGTTATCCTTGATCACCTGTTTACTCATTAGCGGCCCTTACCGAGTTCACGAGTTGCCTACTCTCCAGGACTTGCCTTGCGGCTCCGATTTCACTAATCTAACTAGTGTTCATTACAAAATTTCGATCTACCGCCGCCTTACAAAACTAGTGACGATTCGGTGGAACAAAAACTTACAATAGATCTCTTTCAATCACAACCAACAAACAAACAAAATGCTTAAATGCTTTCATAATCTCCCACAAGATTTAGAGTGATTTTAATGAATTCTCAATAAAGAAAATATGCTTTTTAGTATATAAAATTGGTGAACAAACCTGAGGAGGGCTGACTCTTTTTAAAGGAGGAAGGGGCAGCCCTCAGAAAAGGAATCATGCACAGTTCCATTGCTAATGGACCAATTTTGTTGCCAACTGACTACAAAAACAGATGGTAGCCAATATATGATTCTCTCCCAACGGCTATATTCCTGCAGTTTTGTTGCCAACGGACTAGGTCTCTTGCCAACGGAACTAACGCAATAATTTTTCAGCCAAAACTCGAGGATGAAGAAAATGTCAACGGAGAGGTTCGTTGCCAACGGACTGCTTCCATTGCCAATGGACTGGGTCCGTTGCCAATGGAACTAGCAGAAGTTGAATAAATTGCAGCTTTTACTCTCTTTTTAGTACAAATCAAAATACCTCCAAAACACTAAACACTATAAGAACTAAAGAAGCTAGCTCCAAAGTCTTGAAATCCTTGAGAAGTGTGATGACTTTTTGTCCTTCTGAGATAAGAGATAAGTGTTCAATCCGATCAATCTTCATTTCCGAAATTTTGAACGCGTGACATTTTTAGCTTATAAGACATTCTCAACCTCTAATTCACCCTCCTACCCAAGCACTGACAACGCGAGCGCACGTTCTTTTACTTTATTTTATTTACTTTTATTTACTCTTTCTCACACAACCAACCAGCCATTACTACATTGCGAGGCCGTGAGACGACCTGACAAAGTGAAACTGAGGTTCTAAATTTGAATAGGGAACCGCTACTTATTATCTATACATACCATCGTCAGCACGCATACATACTACGATGTACAACTGACGTCTGCCGCGGTGTCCATACTTCGAATTCGGCATACCCCTTACCAATATTTCTGGTATGTTTTGAGCAAACAACACCGCGTGCATACTTAGATTTCACGAAAATAAGGTAATAAATGTCACTCTGCAGTGGATAGTACCGGTATTTCTTTGTAGTCACAGAATCCACATCTGCAATGGTGAAAGTTGCGATGAACTTCTTTACGTCAGAAAGAGTTATCCCCCACCATAAGCTAACAATGGCTGCACGATTCATGATAACTTCATCCCTACAAGTTGACTATGTACTCTTCACGAATACTTTCGACACTTTTTCTAATCTACATATACAAACAAGTAGGTCAGTAACCATTTAATCCCTACATAGGTTATCACCATGGTTGTATATGTTATAAACCCAACCGCTATTCTATTAATTAACAACGAGAAGGAAACCTAAGTTATATAACTTGCCTTTCAACAATGGTTAGACTCTCGCTCTTTTCGTCTCAGTCTTTGGCTGGTTGTCAGAGTACGATCCCTGGTCAACACCTCCACTCTTAGTTTACTCTATCGGCAAAGGTAAATAGCCCCCTTTTCACAGATATTCGTAAACCAAGTGGCGTGATGTTAGAAGGGGTGTTCTCCATCCGGCTTGGTTTTATAAGAATATGAAGCGAGCTTGATATTACATAATGTTGTTTAATATCAGCATAATTATTGTTCATAATGAAGTATTAAAGCCCAATATAGAATGCAGGCCAGAGCCCATGTATCACAACTCTGCTGATGTACAAGGTGGTTTCACAAGGGGGAAGTGTAGAAGGGCGATGTGCCCATTAATCCACCCAGAAGTGCGGAATACCATGTGCGTAGTCAGATTGAACTTCTGAAATCCCATCAGTAGTACGTGATATCGCATTTCAAGAAGAAGTTCCTTTTTTTTGTTTGAACATTGCAAAACCAATCATCGAGTCACGAAGACAACTTCAGATGGATATGTATTCTCATTTTAAACATGTGATTCTCACGTGTCAATCATGTCCCCATAACGATGACCAATCAATATTTCAAAAAATTGAGGGCAGGTCCGAACACACCGATGTCGCATTATTATTATGGCACATAATATATAACTATCATGAAGACACGTATGCAGCGCGTAGTTTCCATACACGAACACTATATATACTGGAGGAAAAAGTATATACAATGGCAATAGATGAACAAGACACAAAAAAATTAAGGCAGCTCAACATACTTATAACAAGTAGCTCAAATAAACACATGAACATGCGACAACACAATTTATACATATTATAACACATAGCTCGGATGCATATAAGGTACATATCATGAATAAAGTTTCGAAGTCAATGCCTGTAACGAACTCAACACGGTGTTATATGATTGAGGCTTATAAGGGGTGGGGGTTTAATAGGCCTAAAAGTGCAGAAGTGTGAATATTTATACTGTTTAGAGTTTTATACTTTTTATGTTGTTTTACTTTTAATTGGGGGTTGAATCAGTTCTAACAAATTAAAATAAAGATAAGTAACTAAAATTAAATAAGTAAAGGAAATTGAAATGATACCAAACACATAAATATGTTGTCGAAGTTCGGCCGAGTGATTGCGTGAGTCTTAATTACTCGTTTACTCGCTAGCGGACCTTATCCCATTCAGAGTGGCCTAATCTCTGGGACTTGACTCTTGGCACAGATTTCACGAAACAAACTAGTTCGTTAAAAAACTTCGATCCACCGTCGCCTTACAAACTCGTGACGATTTTGTGGAACACCAACTTATAAACGTGATTCGTCAATCTCAACAAACTAACACAAATCGATCTTTAAACTCTCCTTAATCTCACAAAGATTTTGAGTCAATTGTATTCAACAATAAAGAGAGAAGAGAATGGTTTTTTGCTTAAGAAAAACTAATGGGGAATTTCAGATTGGAGCAGCCCTTTCTAAAGATGGAAGGAGCAGCTCACAAAAATGGAAAAACAGACTATTATGTTGACAATGCTATTATTCCGTCGTCATTGAGGACGGAATAAGCATGTTTTTGCCAATATTCTTCTCAAATTATTATGGAAATAAATTTACTCAAACACTCAACTAAGCCAAGACAACACGAAGAGCTCCAAAGCTTGAAATCTTGAGTAAATGTAAAGCGACTTCTTCTCCTTCCGAGATGGAAGAAAAATCATCCGAGCCGATCATAACTTTATTTTCCAAAAGCTCGAAAATGACTTTTTTTTTATCTTGATAAAACAATCTCAAAAATATATTAGTAGCTCGGAATAGTTCTAAATATCATCAAACAGAGAACAACACATGAAGCATACACAAACACAACATAACCACATGGTCTGTTATGGACACCAATAACTAAATAAAAAGCAAAATATTCAAACATTTCATAAAAATGATTACAAACAACATAGAATAATCAACCTTAATCCTCTTGCATTTCTCATGCACCACCCGAAGTAACCCCCCCATTGGATGAATCATCCCACACAAACATTGTTTCCCACAAATACCAGTGTCTCTATAGCGAACATACCATCATACGCAACCTTGATATGTCCAGGTACGTCACATGAGTTCTCGACGTTGACGAGGAATTCAAAATTATCCAGATCATTATTTGCCTTCACAGGACCAAGTTGTAGGAACCTGCCAAACGATGATGAAATGATTTCTACCATCTTGACACAGTAAAGATATTTCAGCAGTTTGTAAAGCTTCAGCCACATCTAAGGAACAAAAAAATTCAGAGAGTTCAATGTAACATTTCATTAAAACAAGCAAAAAACCAGAGGCAAAATATTTATATGAGACTCAGCACTTAATTGTATTCAAATTCATTCCAGTTAACCCAATCCTTTGGTGACCACGGTTTGAAAATCACACTGCTTTTCGCCCCCCATTTCGTTTTGTAGAAATTGGGCGGCACTGGAGTTTGCAGGAATAGGAAATAGTTCCCTGAAGCTGATGACCCCCTATTGGGTTGTAAGTAGAGGTGAAAACGATTTGGATCCGGTCCGGATAGTAGTCATCTCATATCTGTATCCATAACTTTTTTTGGAAACAGAACTGGATTCGGATACGGTTCGCATCTTAAATGGATATGGATACGGTTCGGATATTTCAAATACGAATACAGATCTGAATTTTATTCGAATAACTAAAACGGATATTTAGTGCTTAATATAAATATTTATTTTATAATCTCAAATATCATTATACACAAAAAATTTGAATTTTACAAAAAAAAATATATATTTTACTTGGATAAAAATTACAACTATTTGATAAAACTATAAAAAAAATGGTCAAAAATATATGAATATGTAAGAAAAATATCATAAATTTCATTTATATAATATCCTAGTATGTTTTTCAATTACTAATTATTAATTTTATAGATATCTGAAGATGCATTACTAATTTTATAGATATTTCAATGTAAACAAAATTTGGGTCAAAAAATAGGTACCCATTTTTTAAATCATATCTAGATCCGGATATTACTCAGGTCCGGATCCGGATCCGACACCAAAATCCAATACCGGATCCGTATCTGTATCCGTATCCGAATAAAAGACTCAGATCCGGATTTTTTTATTCGGACCTGAATATTTTTCAGATCCGGTCCGGGTCGGTTCGGGTAAATCCAACCCATTTTCACCCCAAGTTGCAGATGCCTTTTGTATAACAATTTCGCATGATCGGACTTAGTAGCAACGACAGCATACGTCGTTATGTCATTTATGGTTATCGTGTTTTCTCCTTTTGTTGGGAACCTTACGTACGCATTATATCTAAGCAGTTCTTGTTCTTATCTATCATCTCCGTCGCCGGAGAGTGTACCCTCATTATTTTACTTTCCCTGCATACATGAAACACGTAGTTGCAAATAATTACCTAACAAAACTACGACGGTCAAATAAAATACCAGTTAGAATCTACCTTTGTCGTTTCCCCGGCTGTTTATCACGCCACCACGGAGCTTTCATTTCCCTGAACTGCCTTGGCACGTGTCACAGTATGATGGGCTGATTAAGTATGTTTTTCGCGACGTTGATACCGTTGGATTCGTCTCGTCGAGACCTTCGTGTTGACACCCCACAAGACCCTGTTTCGGGAATTTGACTTTTTGGTCAAAGGCGATTTTCGGAATATTTTAATCTCCGTATATGGCTAACCATCTCTCAAAACTTCAAACTCATTTATGTTTTGAAGAAGTTGTATGAGGAGGTGACCGGTGATAAGAACGACCAAGTAGATGAGGAGTACGTATATTTGAGTAAACTTAACAATTGCTTGAGAGAAAGGGCATACTTGATTGTCCTCGATGATGTATGGAGTGATGATGTCTTCGAGTGGCTCAAGGATGCGCTACCCAATGATGGGAACATAAGCAAAATAATAATAACCACCCGTTCTTTCGATGTTGCAAATCTTGCAACTTTTAATAATGTATATAAACTCCCGTTCTTAGAGGAAAAGGAAAGTTTAGAGCTTCTTCTAAAGAATGCTCTTCAAATTTATGATCCCTTGGAAAATTGCCCAGATATACTACGAGATGTGGCAAGAAAGCTTGCCGGTAGATGTGATGGTTTACCATTGGCAATTGTTGTCTTAGGTCGCCAACTATATAAAACAAACCATGCTCATTGGTCCCAAGTGGAGAAAATTTTGGATTGGTATCGAGATAGTGAAAGGTGTATGAATATTCTCTATAGTAGTTATCATGATTTACCATATTATCTTAAATCTTGCTTCCGTTTCCTAGCTTGCTTTTCCGAAGACCATGAAATCAACACGGAATCCTTGCTGAGGATGTGGATAGCTGAAGGATTTATGAATCATAACAAGAAAGGAATGTTGGAGGACGAAGCCGAACATTGCTTAGAGGAGCTCGCTCAAAGGTATTAACATTTTCATAAATTTATTGTTACACGTGAGTTAGTTCAAAGTTCTAATTCCCATATTTCAAATTTTATTAGACTGGAAGAAATTCCTGAAAACAACTCTTATTATGTTATAATGAACCTAAACCTTTAGTAGAACCCCAATTCTACCGTAAAATATCAAATGCATTTTCTTATTGTGCATGTGTCAGTCTCTCCCTTCATCGAATTAACTCAACTGACTTTGATAAAAAATTATGATCCTTTGATGACTATCTCTAAGAGTTGTTCGGTTAAATTGTAAGACTGTTGGTGATCCTTTTTAAATTATATACAAAATATACAATGTAAAGAGAAAATTATGGTGCAGGACTGAATTTTCCTTTTCTATTTCTTAGTATATATAATATCTTTTCCAAACCTAGTGCAATAAAGAAAAAAGAAGCCCATTTCTTGTAATCTAGCTAGAAGTACATACTAATTGTAGTTCATCTGTGCCATATATAAAAAGAAGAAAAAAAATTGTATGAACACCTCAAAGGCATCCCTTTTTAAGTCCCTCAATTTGCATTTACTGGAATTGTTAGAGCTTGAGCTATATAGTGTCCAATATTATAATTAGTATTTTTTGAATAAATATGTAGCCCGATCAAGTAATTAAAATTTCTTAATCCTTCAACTGTAAGCTTCATTTCGGTTTAAACATTACTCATGACAGTTCTATCTGACAAGTTTGATATGGTTTTCATCCTTGAAGTCAGATTTCCCCAATTAATGTTTTCACAATCTCGTATTTTTCATTATCCATCATTTATCTGAGAAGAAACTTGTAAACAGACACAAACCAATTTTCAAATTCATTTGGGTCATATATGTAAAATATATCAAACTTAGGGTTAGAAAAATACTCATTTACTTTACCAAGAACTTATAAGCCATGCCTGGTAGGGTTACCAAAACTTTAGCAATACATATATGTAAAATTTCACCAAACCTAACAAAAACACCAAATGTTTAAGGTATCATAAAGGTTAAACTCTTAGCATTAATATATGAACTCATAACTCACATAATACCCAAGGCATCTTTAATATGCACATGAGATTCTTTGCACATTATGGAAAGTTCGTTAAAAATGAAATAATGTGCTTTGACAACATATGTCACTTTGGAGGGATTAGAACTCATGGTTATTATTCAATTATTTTAATTTCTCTGAGCTCTTTTTACTTTCCTCCATATTCCTTGTCCATTTATTTTTTTTCTTAAATTTTTTTTTTCTATTATCTTCTTTCTCCTTTGCTGCAGTAGCATGCCCTTTTCTAGAATTCATCCCATTTCCCTTATAACCTCATTTTGATATGATTCTTTGCATCAGAAATGAGAAATGGAACCACTTATCTAAATAATATCACAAATTGAGTATATTATTTACTGGCTTAATATATATAAACAATTTACTTCTATTTATACGCCTGGTTACTCAATATAATTTTATGTGCAATTAACAGGAGCTTGGTACAAGTTGTCGATAGAGACTACAACGGTTCTATTGGGTCTTTCCGGGTTCATGATCTATTACGTGACCTGGCGATCCATGAAGCCAGGGAGAATGATTTTCTATTAATATGCAACAAAGAAAACACGCAAGTAGAATTGAATAGAGCGCGTAGGGTAGTAGTCCATACGAACCATGAGGTCGAGTACCAAAACCTTAAAAACATAGCCATCCCTAATGTTCGCTCTTTCCTTAATTTTGATAGAGAAATTCCAGTAGGGATTAGATATCAGTTACCTAGAGTGTTAAAACTCGGGAAATATTGTCATATTAAGAAGCTACCCGAAGAGTTGAAGAGCATGATCCATCTAAAATACCTTGAGTTGGCAAGTGAGGAGTTAGAGCAGCTGCCAAGAACCATTGGTTGTCTGCAAAATCTTCAAACCCTGGACATCCGGGATACAAATGTCGAGAAAATAACTAATTCTTTCTGGGGAATCCAGGCCCTAAGGCATGTAAGGCTTAGTCAGCGGTTGCCTGGACCGCCGCCGTTAGCCAATCTAGTGAACTTACAAACCCTTGCAAACGCCAGTGTTCCTGAATCATGGAGAGACAAATTGCCCCATCTCCCAAGTCTTAGGAGTCTGCGGCTTATATATGAATTAAATGGAAACATTGTTAGGTCAAATTGGAATATAGTTATTACCTTATTAGGTATGTTGAATACCCTCGTATCACTAGATATTGTAGGTGATAGCATTCCGGTAGAGATCGCTGATGTTAAAACCTCTCCAAGTTACCAAAACTTGCAAACTTTGTGTCTATCAACACTATTTGAATGTAAGAATCCAACCAGGTTTTTTTTTTTTTGAAGCTGCGGCAGGCAATAGCCTGCCGAGATTTTCATTTTTATATATTAAATATCCCATGCAAGGGTAAATTACATATTACAATCATTATGTAGCAAAAGAAGTTAGGCCACTTACAGAACTACTGTCCTATCACATGGATTTTATCTATACTAGATTTCATTTTTAAAGTAATTGTATCCATAATCGAGCTTTCTCTTGTGCCGCCCACGCAGTCATCCAACTTGGCCTATCCTTACCATTGAAGATTGATTCATTTCTCGTTTTCCATATGTTCCAACAAAGTGCTAACCACGATGCGTCCCATTCTTTCATTTGTGTCGCATTTTGTTTGGATTGACGAACTCGTATCCAGAGGAGAACCGGGTTCTGTTCTGCGGGTGTGATTTGTACCGCTAGGTTATGCCACAATGATTGGACGTACATACAGTGTAGGAACAAATGTTTAGAGGTCTCCCGTTGTCCTGAAGTACATAGATTACAAGATTGTATTGCCGGCCAACCTTTTCTTTCAAGATTGTCTTGTGTTGGGAGCCGATTGTGACCGAGAAGCCAGGCAAAGAATCGCGTCTTCATTGGCGTTTTTATTTTCCATAATGTTTTGTTCCAAATGTTGCATATGTATGTAGAATGCAAGAAGTTGTAAGCTGATTTGGAAGTAAAGATACCGTTTGAGTTCCACCTCCAAAAGATGGAGTCTGTCTCATTATTTGTTGTTAGAGAGGACATGAGAGAGCGAAGGTCATATGCTTGGGAGGAGATGGTTGGATTAGAGGAGTGAGCTAGGGCATCAAGGTTGAGGTCTTGAGCCATACATGTTTGTATGGACTCATATTTATGAGAGGATTCCTCATATATAGCCGGGAATCTTGTCTTTAAGCATATGTTGTCATGCCATCTATCTTCCCAAAATCTTGTTTGGTCTCCTCTTCCTTTTATATGATTAATTGATATTTGAAACAGAGGAAGTAATCTCACAAGATCTTTGATAAAGTATGATCCTCCTACTGGCCTTTCAAATTCTATGGATAGAGGTGAGAAGTTTAGAGTGTTGAGAAGGAAGGCCGCCCATGGGCTTATCGGTTGTGTACGAGCTAACCACAACCATTTCATTAGTAATGTCATATTTTGCTTTTCTATATTTGTAATGCCAAGTCCTCCCATCTCCTTATGTAAGGTTACCTTTTTCCACGATAGGAGACAATGGCCTCCATAACATTTTTTATCACCACGCCATAGAAAGCTTCTCATGATTTTCTCAAATTCTTTGATTATCTGTTTCGGTAGGGAGAAGGCTTGCATATGGTACGTTAATATGGGATTTAGTACCGCTTGTAAGAGTGTCATCCTACCCCCATACGATAGTGTTTTGCCTTTCCATCCACTTAGTCTTTGTTGTAGTTTTTGAATAAGGGGTAGAAAAGTAGCCTTAGATGGTTTCCTAATGCTAAGAGGCAATCCAAGGTATTGGATAGGAAGTTCTTGCATCGGGCACCCAAGAATAGATTGAACCGAATAGATGAGATGAGATGGGATGCTTATCGTAGTGTACGAACTCTTTGAGACATTTATCGTTAATCCCGATAGTACTGCGAACAGTTTAATCATTTGCATTATGATTTTGAGGTTTTGTGGATGTGCACTTCCGAAGAATACGGTATCATCCGCAAATTGAAGCATTTGAGGCTCTGTACTTGGAGTATATGACATCAAAGGTTTTATAGATGTTAGCATCCCTTGTAGAACATCGGCAACAAGATTGAATAGAAGAGGGGATAATGGATCTCCTTGACGCACCCCTCTAGCATGATAGAATGGGATTCCTTCTAGAGAGTTTATTTTGAGATAGGAGGAAGAAGAGATTAATAGATTTTCAATCCACTTGATCCATAGAGTCGGAAATCCTCGAGCTTTCATCATCTCGATTAGAAAAGGCCACTTTATAGTATCAAAAGCTCGCTTGAAGTCAATCTTAAAAAAGATTGAAGGGATTCTCATGTTATGCGCTTTAGCAAGGTGTTCTCGGGAGAGAAGGAATGTTTCTATGATCGAACGACCTTTGATAAAAGCTGTTTGATTTACATGGATGATGACACCTAGGTGTGATTGGAGTCTATTAGCCATAAATTTAGTAATAATTTTAATTATTCCAGATATGACACTAATAGGCCTAAAATGATCGATCAATTTGGCCTCTTTAGATTTAGGTACTAGTGTTATCGACGCCTTGTTTAGGTATCTCAAATCTAGCTTATTTCGAGTAAAGTCCCTTATCATCCACATAATATCTTCTTTTATTGTTTCCCAAAAAACTTGGAAAAATTCCGCCAGCAACCCATCCGGCCCGGAAGATCTATCCTTTTTTTAGGGAGTCAATTATGCCTTTTATCTCAGTTTCTGTGACCGGTGCAATCAGTTCGAGAAGCATCTGAGTATGCATATTGAGAAAGGAGAGAGAAGATGAGATAGTTCGTTCCTCCGCCACTTGATTGTGTCCAAGAATTGATTTATAGTGTGACGTTGCATAATGAAGAATGTCACTACTATGTTCAAGTACTTGGTTTGATTCAACGCTGAGAGATAATTTATGGATGAAGTTTCCTTTCATTTTATGAGAGGCTATTGCATGAAAATAAGATGAGTTTTGGTCTCCTTTTTGAACCCATCGACATGAAGCCCTTTGTTGCCACTTGGTTTCAAGAAGATCCGCCACATTATGAATAAATTCTCTAAGCTTAATGCGAAATTGGAACTCCGATGAGGATAAAGATCTGCACTCTTCGTTTTGTCAAGGATGTGAAGTATCCATTTGGCACGTTTCATGGCAGGGTTCATCCCTTTATTTAGGTCCTTTGACCAAACTGTGAGATGAGCCCTTAGTCTTGAGAGTTTAGATTGGAAATTCGAAGCGGATGTGCTTTTATTTGTAGTTGCTGACCAAGAATCTTGAACCACATTTATGAAATCCGGTCTTTTGAACCACCACATTTCCATTCTAAATTGTTTAGTTCTAGGGGTTGATAGGTTAGAGAGAGATAGAAGGAGCGGTGTATGATCGGAGGTGGTCGCGGGAAGGTCTTGAAGGGAGGAGGTGAGGTTGGAAGAGTTGAAGTGAGGTGAAAGAAAGACCCGATCTAGTCTCGAGAAAGTTGGAGTTGGCCTCTTGCTTGTCCACGTAAAACGTCTCCCTTGTAGAGGTACTTCAAGAAGATCAAGATCAAAGATGGCTTGATTAAAAGATAAGATGAGGTTTTGGTTTGATGGAGAGGAGGAAGTAGAATCTGATATATTTCGTAATAAATTAAAATCACCGGCTACTATCCATGGTATTTCATCTTCCGGCTGAATTTGACGTAATTCCGAAATAAAATCTTCTTTTTCATTGTCCACTACCGGCCCATAGGCATTGGTAATCATAAAAGAATTATTTGTAGAAATATCTATGAGAGTGACATTAGAGCAATGTGCAGTTTTAAAAGAGGAAGATAGAGAGAAGATAGATTTATTCCATGCTATTATTGAACCTCCACGAGTACCAACTGACTCATTAGCAAAGAAACCTTGTAAATAATTACGGCAAATTCTAGCTATATTAAAAGAGTTAACACAATTCCACTTAGATTCTTGAAAGCAGGCAATGTTACATTTCGAGTCTCTAATCGTGTCACGAATAGTCTTACATTTTTTAGGGCAACCCAATCCTCTAACGTTCCATGTTAGTAGGACAATATTACAAAAGTTGTGAATATTCATTAAACAAAGATTGCTACAAAAGAGGGGTTCACAAAAGAGAGATAGTGATTAGTAGGAGATAGAGGTAGAGATAAAGGGATGAGCTTAGTAGTCATCATCCTCTTCCTCCTCGTCAGATGAGGAGTCTTGCATCACTGCCAGACCTTTGCCTTTGTCCTTGGCTGTATTATAGTCATCATCATCCCCTTTCTTAGCAAAGTTATTTATATTATTAATGCCTACAAAGTTCTCAAGCTTGTTTAGTATGTTATCAGTAAGAGGTTTTTTGACAAGATTTTCATTCGACAAGGCTTCTAAAATTCCAGCCTTTTCTACTTCTTGTTCAACAGTTATAATTGTTCTTTTTTTCATTACTTTAGCTTTTGGGGGAGTTAGTACTAGGCCTTGAAAGGGTTTGTTTGGCTTTTTCTTCCTAACACTTCTACGTAAAGAGGAAATAGAGAGAGACACATAATTGTTTGATTTATTAGATTGGTCCCCACTTATTTTTTCTTTTGCTTTTTGTTGCATTATTTTTGTATGTGTTTTTAGAGAAGGGGCCAAAAGAGGGGAGAGAAAATGTTTTTGGTGGTCCCAATTATTTGTTGTTTAGCTTATTTTTTGTAATAATTTTTTGAGTGGTAGATGGGGCACCATTTAATACAGATGGGATAGAGTTGGTAGAGTCCATATTTTCCTCAAGATTTGTTGAAGTAGAAAGTTGATTAGAGTGATGTAAAAGAGGAGAGGAATGATGGTTACCATTAAATGCTGCAGCAGGTAACGGCTCCTCGTGCGTGCTTTTCCTGGCTTCTTCACTTTCCAAGGAGCCTAGAGTGATCATGAGAATAGGTTGATCTGCAAAAGTACCCGTTGAGTTTGAAATTTGGGTATCAGCAACTTCCTCGTTTTCTGCAAGATGTTCAAAACCTGGTGGGACCCTTGGTTCATCTTCTGCCATACCACTCCTCCCTTGCACGTCCTCATCTCCTCCAGTTACCCTCAGACCGGACATGTCCAGTTTTCTTTTAGGGTTGAGTTTTTGACACCCTAAAATCTGTAAAAATTTTCCTTGGCTCTTTTCGGCCAGCATGGCTGGTTCTACCCTGCGACTTCTTGGATTCCGTCCTTCGGGTGTGTCTTGAGTCTCATCCGATGAGTCGGAGAGATTCACTATATTGTAGTCATTTTGTTTGTATGTTTTAGTGATTGCTTCACCTTGGCTGGTGATTAGAGAAGAGGAGAAGTTAAAGGCATGGGAAGGAGAAGAAATGATAATGGATGGTATTTCATTTTGAGCTGCTTGGGGAATGCCAGTCAGTTCTTCTTCGAGGATAGGAGAATCATTTTGATCGGGTACTTGCAGTTGTCGTTGTTCTTGTTCCTTATCGAGTTCCACTAGTTCATCCTCCGTCAGAGTATGGTCTCGTGGCGTATGAAATCTCAGTGGTTCGTAAATTCTACTACCCAAAAGGATGGGAACTCGGTAAGTAAGGCCAGCACACGTAATTTCCAACCCATGTGGGATGTGTGCAAGAACCTGGACCGCAATTTGAAGAGGAAGAGCTTCAAGAGATGGAACATCCTTTAAGTGTCCATGATCAAGGAGCATTGCAAATGGACCGATCACCCATGCTATTAGCTCGGGAATCCAAAGAAATGCAGGCAGATTAATGAGTTGTATCCAAACTTTGTGTGTGAAATCTGCTTGAACCGAGCCGATTGCTGCTGTCCAGGGATATATCAAGAATCCACATTCCCGTAATAGCTTGAGAGGTGCGCGAATGTAATCTAATCGATCAATCTCGGTAGGGAGTATTAGCAGATATTTTTCCTTTTTTAGGTGCACTATTTGGAATAAAGAGTTCCAGTTGTAAGAATGTAGTGTAAGATCATTTACGTTGTCTCGATCTTGTTCAGAAACTCGTTTACCATCTAGTATTACCCCCTGACAGTTGAAATGCCGTGAAACTTAACTAGACTCAGGTTCGAGTATATTTGGTTTGATAAAGATCCATTGCCAAAACTAGAGAAATTACCGTGCCTCAAGTCGCTTTATCTGTCAATGATTGAAAATATAAAGGAGATGGTTTGCTCTGCTGGAGGTTTCCCTCAATTGCAAAACCTGGATATTCATAATGTGCATGACCTAAAGCATTGGAAGGTGGAGAAAAAAGCCATGCCTTTGCTTAAAATCCTTAAAATAGCTAGTTGCCATAAGTTGTCGGTTCTTCCTGACTTGAACCATGTAAAAACCCTTCAAGAGTTGGAGCTGTATGCAATGTCAGATATGATAAAAAGCAATGTCAACGACCGCACGGGAGAGGAATGGCAAAAAATCCAGCATGTTCCAAACATCAGATATTGATTAATATTCTTCATCTCTTTCTTTCTTTTGCTGCATTTTATTTCATCAAGTCAATTGTTTCTGTTGCTTCTTTCTATATTTTTGTTTGTTGGTTATGTGGATGTAATATTATTTTGCTCAATGAGAAACTTGTTTTCTGACATTGATTGTGGTTTGTATTTGGGATTTTATTTAATAAAATTAATAATTTTTGTTGTTTTCTTTTTAAATTATTTTCTCCTGGATGGATTTTGAGTTTTAGAAGGATGAATATACTTGTATATAATGCTTTAATATAAAGTGCGATGGATTTTCAGTTTTAGAAGGATGCTATAGCTTCCACTACTAGAAATTCAGTTTTCACGGACTGTCAGAAATCGCCACTGAATTCAGTAACTAGTTCGGCCAAATTTACGTTTCAACCTCCATCCCCTCAACTGCTACTCCATGAATATCACTAAAAAAAAGTACAATAAATAAGTCAGTATATTTAATATTTATTTTGAGTAAGCAGGTTATTAAAAGAGGTCTACAGTAACAGATTTCTTGCAAGTATGGACAGTAATTTACAATACATATGATTTGAGATCAATATTTATTTTTTCAAAGAACAAGCAAGATTAGTTATGTTTTTGAAAATAATTTTTACAAAATTATCTTCCATTTTGAAGGATGAGAAAATCGACTTTCTCACAGGAGACAATTGTGCTTCCAACTTGAGGGGTTGCTAGTATAACAAAAAAAAATTATATACATATATGAATGACTAGAGATAGAATTAATTAATTAATATATAAATACAAGGTAAATGGTTAAAATCATTCATTTAGAATGAAACCCCAAATAATTAAAGCCTACAAACACAACATATTTCTTCTTTTAATTTTCGCAACAATGTCTACTTTTTGGTTAAACATTACTCGACTCAAAATTATTACACCTCATGCATTACCACATGTCCTTAACATCATTTGCTTAAACATCATTCAAAGTATCAAAACTTGGCCTTGTTCTGTGTGGAAACTTCTGGAAAACTCTGGATACCGTAAAAAAGGAAACTCAGCAGGAGATAAGAAAGTTTTCCATATTTGCTCTTCATGACTTATTTCCATACGTGACAATTGAAATTGGAAATATGTTTATTTCCTTATATTTGTATTTCCATGTATTAGGTGTAAATTGGAGCAGTAATTCTTTAGATTATTTCTTTGAATTAGATATGGCTATTCTATAAATAGAAGGGTAGGGGTAGAATTTTATTCATTCCAACAAGCACAAACATTTTTATTATATTTCTCTTTCTCCAAGTATAAAGAAAGTTTGAGTGACGGAGGCCGTGGTTTTTACCCTTCAGGGTTTTAACGTAAAAAAAAAAAATTTGTTCTTGCGTCTTGTTTTCTGTGTTGGCTGTTGTGTCTCGGTTCCTAACAAGTGGTACCAGAGCAAAGGTTCGAAGAAAATTACCTTTGGGTGCGAACGAGGAGATGATATGTAGACGAGCGATGGACGAGAGCAAGGTGTTTGTAAGTCAGTTCGATGTGCGAGACTTGGCTACTGGAACATGCAAATAGAAGCGTTGCTATGCCATAAGGATCTCGAAAATGCGCTACTCGAGATGAAGCCAGAAGAGATCACCGTTGACGTTGCATGGAAGAAGATGAACCGCAAGGCGCTAAGCTACATACAATTATCCTTAGCCAAGAATGTGACGAAGGAGATGACGGGTTTTGAAATCATGAAGGTGCTATCCAACACGTACGAGAAGACGTCTTCATTAAACAAGCTACATCTGATGCGCCATCTTTTCTATCTGAAGATGGTGGACTACGGATCTGTGGCCGAACATCTCAACTCTTTTCAGGTTATTTCAAACCTGTTAAAACTCGTTTAAATTGAATCTAGGTGAAGAGAAGAAGGCTCTTATGTTGTTGTCATCATTTCCGGAAAGCTGGGCGACGACGGTAGATGTTATCGGTAGCAAGGAGGATCTGACATTTGAGGAGGTATGAAATCGCATCCTGAACGAGGATATTCGGCGAAGAGAGCTGAGCGAAACCTCGGGTTCCATGAGTTCAGCCTTGAATGTGGAGAGTCAGGGTCATGGAGGTCAGAGAAACAACAACCACGGATGGTCTAAGTCGAGAGGTCACAGCAAGTTGGAGTGTTGGAATTGTGGCAGAAAGGGCCACATGAAACGGGACTGCAAATCCCCAAGAAAGGAGAAAAGGGCAGAACAAGTTCCGCAAATGCCGCCACTGAGGAGGATTCAGACGATGCCTTAGTTCTATGAATCGACAGCCATATCGAGTCATGCGTTCTGGATTCAGGTGCATCATTCGACTCTCCCTCATAGAAAGATAAGTTTTTGAATTTTAAATATGGAGAATTTAGAAAGGTTTACTTAGCGAATGGGAAACCACTATGCATATCGGGCATGGACGATATTTAAATAAAATTGAATAAACGGATTTAGATAGACTTTGCGGGGAGTTCAATATATTCCGGGTTTAAAAAAGAATTTGATATCCATTGGGCAAATGAATAGTGAGGGATACCAAACCGTGTTTGGGAATGGGTTGTGAAAGATTGTAAAGGGCGTCATGGTAGTGGCGAAGGGTACAAAAATGGAAACTCTTTATCTCACGGACAACAAGGAAGATTTGTGTCATAATTAGCTCGGTCATGTCAGTCATAAAGGACTGCAAGTGCTGGCTTCAAAGGGTTTGTTACCCAAGGTGAAATCGGTAGAAACCAATTTCTATGAGAACTGCGTGCTCGACAAGCAAAAACGGGTTAGTTTTTCGAATGTCGGACGAGAACTCAAGACGGGAAAGCTAGACTTGGTCACGCTACTACAAAGATAGGTCAAATGACGAATCTAAGGACTACCATAAGGCGGTAGAGACGGGAGATTCTGTCAAGTGGGAGCGTGCAATGAGAGATGGGATTGAGTCTCTCGGAAAGAACAAGACTTGGGTATTGACCTGGTTACCAGATGACAAGAAGACGCTACAAAACAACTGGGTTTATCGGATAAAGGATGAATCAGATGGCAGCAAGTGGTACAAGACGAGATTGGTAGTAAAGGGATTCCTACAGAAAGAAGGAGTTAACTACACGGAGGTATTCTCGCCGGTGGTAAAGCTAACAACCATTCGTACGGTGTTAAGTATTGTAGCAGCCGAAGGTTTGCACCTCGAGCAGATGGATGTCAAGACGGCGTTTCTCCATGATGATTTGGAGGAGGACATCTGTATGGTGCAACCTGAAAGTTTCGAGACCTGGGAAAATGAGGGTCTAGTGTGTAAGCTCGAGAAAAGCTTATACGGTCTAAAATAGGATCCTAGATAGTTGACCAAGGAAGTCTCCATCGACAAGCTGAGGTTGTGCGCTGTCTCAGTGGGGTTGGTCGAGTGAGTAAGTGGGAGCATGTCGCCAGGCTCAAGAAAGATACAGGGGAAAAGGGGAATGGATTCAATGCAAATGATTCGTGTCAGTATGAAGTCTCAAAGTGGGAGGATTGTTTTGTGTGGAGACTTCTGGAAAGCTCTTGATACCTAAAAAAGAAAACCCGGCAGGAGATAAAAAAGTTCTCCATATTTGCTCTCCATGACTTATTTTCCATAAGTGACAATTGGAATTGGAAATATATTTATTTTTTTATATTTGTATTTCCATGTATTAGGTATTAACTGGGGCAGTAATTCTTTGGGTTATTTCCTTGTATTAGGTATGGCTATCCTATAAATAGAAGATAGATGTAGAGTTTTATTCATTCCAACAACCATAGACATTTGCATTGTATTTCTCTTTCTCCAAGTATAAAGAAAGTTTGAGTGCCGGCG
Source organism: Juncus inflexus (assembly GCA_024447665.1). Classification (NCBI taxonomy): domain Eukaryota; kingdom Viridiplantae; phylum Streptophyta; class Magnoliopsida; order Poales; family Juncaceae; genus Juncus; species Juncus inflexus. Next base: position 2,879,584 of record JAJHPC010000007.1, read on the forward strand.
GCTGTAGTTTTTACCCTTCAGGATTTTCATGTAAAAAAAAATATTTTTATCCTTGCGTCTTGCCTTCTGTGTTTGTTGTTGTGTCTCTGTTCCTAACAGGCCTCACATAAAGCACTTGAACTAAAAAGCCAAATTATGCTTGTACGAATTTAAGAAGTGCAGACATGTTAATTGCGGAGAATTCCTGCACCGCATTTAATACATCTTTCCATAATTTCACTGAATCCTGACTGGTCGAACAAGAAAAAATATTGAAATATGGATAAAAAGTATTTATCTATATCATAAGGACTAAAATGTAATTATTATTTTTAGGAGGGCTTTTTTGCAAACAAAATAAGGTTGATATTCAAACCTCAATATTGAGGGGAAGAACTAGATAATGAAGAGAAATCTTTAGCAAAAACCAACCACCAAATCCGGAAACCCTAACCTATTTAATATTTTCATATAACAAATAATTTGTATATAAAGCATGTCCATAATTATAAAAAGTTGATAATTCAAACCTCAATATTGAGGGGAAGAACTGGATCATGAAGAGAAAGACTTAGAAAAAACCAACCACCAAATCCAGAAACCCTAACCTGTTTAATAATTTCATATAGTAAATAATTTATATATAAATTATGTCCATAATTATGTTTTGTACAAAATAATGACTACTCTTCATAAAAAAATGAAATAAACTAATTACTACAATATCCCTTCATAATTCTTTGGTGCCTTTTTAAAATTCTAATCTCACTCAATTGAATGCTGCAAATGCTTCTAAACCCTGTCACCGAACGATCTGCACCAAAAAAAAAAAAAAATACAAAACATTATACTTCAAGCACTATATCTCAACATTAATACATTATAATTTTTATATTTCTCAATTATCATCCATTTAATTTCAGTTGTAATTTGATCCTCATTTAATCCGTAAATCATATCAGTTAAAATTGCACTATCAACCATAGGCCTATTTTAAAAAAGAAAAAAAAATGTTATAATATACTAACAAATACCCTTTGACATTATGGCAAAAGGTGGGCTCAATTGAGAGAATTTAACTCAGAGAGAGAGAATATAGTCATGTTAGTCATGTATGGTGAGTCATGACAGCCTGCGATTATGAACTTAATTAGAGAGACATTGTTTTATTTCTGATCCTCTTATATATCTTGATTTTAGTTATTTTACTATTTACTATAACTAATCCCGCCTCTAGGACGCAGTGTTAGTAGTTTAATCAATCTAGTTTTTTATTAAGCTATTTTTTCTTATTCGTTATTCATTATTTATTGTGATGTTGTTTGTGAATTATTAACTCTTATCTTGAAGTGTGCAGCGCGTCACATCTCTAGATACTTAGGCAAGTAGGTGAAGGACCGATATGAGAAGTCGAAAACCAGTCCCGTGATCAACACTTGGACTGACGAGGCATGACAGTAGCGGGAAGTCTGAGGGAGCAAGGAATGCCACAGATCTCAAAGGGCTTGCAACTTGATTAGGCATCTCGGGGGAGCGAGCATAGCGATTCACTGCGACGGCCGGCTTCACGATAATAGGGTGCATCCCCCTCATCGGCATTAACAAGAAGAATAAGGAGAAGCAACAAAAAAGAGTAACTAGAGCGATAGATAAAACCACCAAGTCCTAGACTTCTCTCTACTAGACATCCGCCAAATCACCCCCGCGCTAGCACTAACAACACGAGTACAGCCCCTTTTACTTTATTTTATTTACTTTTATTTACTTTCTCTCAACCAACCAACCAAATAATAGACTCGGTTTGGATTTCATACTTCATACTGCAACCTTGTCCAGTACTCCAACTTAGCCTCCTTACAGATCGACATCCTAGCTTGTTACAATGCACGATCGTGAGTGCGACTAACCAAGCAAACTGAGGTCTATAAATATCAAATAGGAACAAGGTGAGAGCATGGTTTCATGCACTTCCAAAAGGTTTGATAGGAAATTGGAACCAGATGACCAAGATCTTTCTCAACCGCTACTTCCTGCCGAGCAAGACCGGCACTTACGAGGCCAGATCACAAACTTCAGCCAAAACAATCAGAATCTTTGAACGAGGATTAGGAGCGATACAAGGACATGATGAGGGCTAGCCCGTACCATGGACTCGTAGAATGGCTCCTCATCCATGCTTTCTACAACGGGCTGAACGACACACCGAAGGGTAATATAGACACAGTAGCTAGAGGGCAACTCATGATGAAAACTCTGACTGAAGTATTCACACTCATAGAGGAATATCCGCGAACTATCTAGGATAGAACAACGAGCGACAACCATAGATGCTAGGAATTCATGAGGTAGATAACTCACCTTACTTGAAGCGAAATTGGACGAGCTCAACAAGAAGTTTAACTACTACACTAAGGCGAAAGAAGCTCAATTCGCGACCACGAATCAGGTAAACAGTTCCAATTCTACTTCTGTAGTATGCAGCTAATAATAACTAGAGAAACCAAAACCTGTCTTATATGAACAATGACTGAAGATGATAGTGAAATGCTATAAATCAATACATACCTTCTTACAACAATCAACCCACATACAACAACAATAATAACCAGAGAAACCCAAACATGTCTTAGAGGAACAATCGGTCGAGTCAACACCAAAATATCACACCTAATCAAGATTATAACAATCAAAGACCGGGGATTTGTTCTATGGTAATGAATTTTATGGCGGAGCAAACGAAACTTTTCGCTGAACTTCGGGCATGGCCAAAAGCTGAACAATCAAATGCAGAAATGGCAAGAAGAGTAGACTCCCTAGTATCGCACAGCAAGGTGCTGGAGACGCAGATAGCACAACAGGCAAGCAGTTCATTCCAGCAAGAAGAAAATTTTCCGAGTAGAACTGAGAATCCGCACGAGCAAGTCAATGTTGTGATGGCACTAAGAAGCGGACGAAGATACAAAGGGCCTATAATGGAAAGAGTCGTGGCAAACACGCCACAACCTGCGGTCTCTTGCACTACAACCCGAAGCTCCACCACCACAACTCATGGTAAATACCGAAGACCCGATGAATCCAAACCCGCGATGAATAGTATGAAAAGGTGAAACCTACTGAACTTGTAACCCTAACCGAAGTACCCGAACTTATCGACAAGTCTAACGTAGACTTTCCTCCATAACCACCAAGACTAGATTTTGAACCTCCATAACTATACAAGCCACCCCCACCTTCCTTACAAAGGCTAGCAAGACACACGCTAGATCGGCAAATCGAGAGATTCATCGAGGTTTTGAATAAGCTCCACGTTACCTTTCCCGGATGTAGCGCAGATATCGGCCTATGCCAAGTTCCTAAAGGATATCATGTCCAACAAGCAAAAAATAGAAGATTTTGAGAATGTCGCGCTCACAGAATAATGGAGCGCGATCATTCAGAATAAGTAGCCCGAAAAGCTGAAGGACCCAGGAAGTTTCTCCATACCGTGTTACATTGGTAAGGAGTGATTCGATCGAGCACTGTGTGACTTAGGGGTCAGGATGAGCGTAATGCCACAGTCAGTCTACCAGAGGTTAAGCATTGGAGATTTAGAAGAAACGACGATGACACTGACCATTGCAGGCAAATCGGTAAGATATCCAAAAGGAATGGTCGAAGACGTACCAGTGCGAGTCAGAGAGACTCACATCCCAGTAGACTTTGTGATGGTAGAAATGGAAGTCGACCAACGTTGCCCAATCATGATATGAATATAATTGACATGAATAAAGGGTGATTGTCATATAACTTGGGAGAAGATAAGATGGAGTTCAATTTCATAAATAACTCCACGAGGCTGCACATGGAGATGTGTTACGGAGTCAAAATCAGAGACGAAAACTCAAAAGGAGAACTAGACGAACCGCAAGGACTAGTAGCGAGCGATGAACAAGGAGGGCCGATTGAACCTACATGCGAGGACAAGGCATGATCAATGAACTTTAAGCATGAGGACTCAATGAATCAGGATCAGAGGAGACATATGAGGAAGCATATGAGAAAATAGAAGGGGACCGATGTACGTAATGGACGGTCCAGGAATCATCAATGAACTTTACCTTGTTTGTCTACCAATGATGGCAGATAACAAGCGAGAACATGGGAGCTTAAGGCCACTACCTCTAGGACTCGAGTACAAGTTCTTGCATCCGGATGACTACTCAATCGTAAGGATCAGTAATCTAGGGATGAATCACTTTCGAGATACTGGATATCTGAGACCAACACTAGTCTTCGCACCCTATGATCTCATAACTACTATCGCCAAAGGAACAATAGGGGTATGTCTCCCCAAAAGAAGGAACAATGTCCCATGTCCGGTCCTCTATGAGAGTAAATCCTTGATGGAGGAATATAAACATTACACGAGGGCTGATAAGGAGATCTTCACAATTGTTTCCGCGCTGGAGAGATTCAAACCCTACATGCTCGGATCTAACTTCGCCACTTACACTTACTACTCGGCGATGAAATAAGTCTACAACAAGATAGACAAAGTGCCGAGAAAGATAAAGTGGATCAACTTCCTGTAAAGATTCTACCTAAGATTCATGGAAAGAGAAGGACACCAGCCAGAGACCCTTGTGGCGAGAATAATTCATCACGCGGAAGAGAATCCCAAGCTTGACAAGTACAAGCCTCACGACATGATCCCTGAGCACAGACTGAGCAACTATGATGTATACCGCGGTACGGGACATCGAAACTGCTAGTTCCTTAAAATCAGGTGGTCAGACTCCTAAAACAAGTGCTACCTAGGAGGCAGCGCCTGATAGTTTATTAGTTTTTAGTTTTTTTCTTTTGGCGCATTGCAGGGAATAACTTGAAATACCAACATGAGGGAGATGTTGCGAGCGCGAGAAAAAGAGTAAGGGGTCAGGAAGGTGAAAAGACATTTTCTTGGGAAACTGCAAAGAAAGAAACTGACCTCCTTGGCCAATAACCGACATTTATGGTAGTCCACTAAACCCTTACCATTAAACCCATGATCACTTCGTCTCCTAATAATTGTCGCATCACTATTGTATTAATAGCCCCTCTACCCCCTTGACCAGACCATAAAACCCTAAACTCTCACCTCCTTCAACCTAAAATAGCTAAGCCCAAACCTCGACAATGTCTAGTGGAAGAAACGTCACCAGTGCGATGAAAGGATGTGTTGGTCAGAGACAAATGGTGCCCCGAACTGAAATGAGCGAAGCAGGGACTAGACGGAGGGCACCTCCGGCCGACTCCAACCAATCATCGCCACCAAGAAGGTGATGCCAAAATGAGCAATGCGCAGAGAGGCCAGTAGCGACCTCCTATTTTGACATCTACGAGTACCCCAAGTAGTTCTATGACGCGGATGCAGACCTCGATCTATCACCTAAGGAACGAGAAAAGGAGACCGAGATGAGAACAAGGGTTCAGGTGAAGGAATTATGTCCTAGGCCAAAGTGTTGGACTAGAGATTAGATTATGAGAAACATGTTTATTCAGTTCATATATGAATGAGTGTATGGGTGACTAATATATTTACGTATATTAGATCGACCATGAATGACACTTCAGGTTCACGTCATCAGAATACGTGATTCTGATAGTAGAACTGTGAACAAACGATTGACATTCTAAATCGTCCCTCGTGATATGTGGGATGTTTATAGAGATAAAGATACTTCAAGTAAGAAGCTATATATCTACACTAGTATATTCGTAGACTAGATGATCATGTTCTGCAGATCATGGACATAGGAATGTCAAGTCTGGAATATAGGCACGTGTTAGAGAACACGTACTGGACTGACCACACTATGAGAATATGCATGGTATATGTCATTAGTGATTCTCATATGAATAGTGTGCTTGTTCCTACGACCTGAGGTCACCATGGATTCTTGTATGAGGAACTACATACTTTAATATGATCTTACGTCATCCATAACGGGATGATCATTAGGGTCATCATTAGGTATGCACGGAATCATGACGAGGAATGTGAGTGACCAAGATGGGATTTGTTCCTCTCGTTAAGAGAGAGATATCTCTGGGCCCCCTGATTAACTAGGACTAAAGGAAATGCATGGTCATGCTCAAAATGGATTAACATGTGTTGTTAATATCATTTTGTATTATTCAGTCTAATTCTCGATCAGGAAAGAGACTTTGATCAAACTCAAGGATGACATATTACCGTGCCTTGTGATCAAGACTTATATCGTAAAACAAAAGGAATAATCAAATGTCTATTCAGATAGGTTTATGATCGCTGATCATTTCATTTAACATGGGTAGTCATGACACCAGTCTAGAGGTTACTCGTGACTTATGATCTTTGGAAGATTGTTGCCAGCGTTAAACGGAACTTATACGGTCACACATAGAACAACGTCTAGTCGGGAAGGAAATACTCTTAAATAATTATACATATGATGTATAAATAGGTGAAGGAAATAATCGATCATTGGATGATTGATATGAGTGATTGTGCAAAAAATCAGTATAGTTCCATTGGCAACGGAACAGTTCCGTTGGCAACAAAACTCAGCTAATTTCTCGACAACCAAGTTTTCAGATTAGGAAACCCTATTCCGTTGGCAACGGAATAGGTACGTTGGCAACAGATAAGCGATGTAATTTGGGTTTTAGTTATGGTAACTAAGCAATCCTTTGCCTCCCTCTCTAGTATAAATAGAGGGGCAGTCGCCCTCTATTAGACACACATTACAGAGCCTCTAGGCTACTGTAATACAGAGAGAAAGAGAGAGAGAGCCTCCTGAAAGTATTTCCGGACTCGTCTAGCCGAGTCCGGTTATTCCGACGATTCGAAGTTTGATGTGGATAGGAGTAGAGGTCTTCTGTTTTGAAGATTAGAGAACGATCAAGTTTTTCATCCCTAGGAAGAGCAAGAAGGTTCTCAGAGTCGAGCTTCAGAAGCCAGGAAGGAGAAGGAAGCAAGACGGAAGTTCGTTCAGACCTACATTCACTTCTCTCTCCCGGATCAGGAAGATCCGAGGTATAAATTTTAATATCATAATCTCATACCTTTATTTCCTTTACGATGATCATAGGGAGGGTTGAACCCGTAGGTTCCGCTGCACATGTAACGTACAAGGCTACGGATTTTCCAACATCAGGCACCCCGCTGCCTTCACCTAGGCACTCTGTGACACCTACAACTTGTAGAGGAGACTATGGAGCTATTTGAGAGGATGGACCTCCAGTTCATCATTCACATGAATGAATCAGCTTACCGGAACACAATGGCGGAGTTCCTCGCGACCTTTGCCTACAACGCAGAAGATAAGATCGTCACCTTCCGTTTGCGCAAGATCCGCGATAAGCTGCCACTACGTGACTTTAGGAATACGCTGTCTATTATGAAACAAGGAAGAGGAATGGATGTGCTCCCCAGGTTTAGCAAAAATGCCTTATGGGAAATGATCTCCAACCACGGGGCATCCCTCAGCACTCACAAGCGTGATAAGGTCTGGAATTTGACATTGAAAGTGACGCTCCGAGCACTGGTAGCAACCATATTCCCAAGAGAAAATGAGTGGACACTGACGGTAAGCTAGTTGATGATGCTCTGGGGTGTGGTACAAGACCTGCAAGTCCCGACAAACATTCACAAGCTAATTACACAACACTTCCAACTTTAAACGATAGCAGATCAAACATTCCACTATGTTGTGGGCATCAGATCACGAATATAGTAAATTGGCTCCGAAACCATATTGAAGGGGACTTGAGGTAGAGGTCACGCCCCTGAATATTGAGCGGCGAATTGAGTATGATATCCTGAAGCGCGAAGATCGAACTCTCAAGACTTTCTTCGGGCCTTCAATCGACCTGCCAAACCAGGTGTTAACTCCAATCAGCGAGGTCAATAACTAGCTGCCGCCCCCACTCATGCAGCAAGGTGCGGAGTGAATGGCTGATCAATACCCAGACGAAGAAGGACAGCACGTGAATCCAAGCCCATGAACCTCAACCTTCGAAAGAATGTTCCAAGGGATGGAGCAACTTCAACTGCAAATGTCCACCATGACTACAACATTCGAAGCAGTACAGAACTCAGTGGAAGAAACTCGGACATCCATAGAACGAATCCAAAACCATCTGGGCGATATGCAAGGGCGATTCACACACTAAGGACAAATGGTAGACCAGCTCTGGAACTCCAACCCACATCACAACGATTGAGATCCGGCACCTGGCGGGGACGACACCATCTAACTCACGGTAACAATTTCCTACTCTCCCTTTTAAAGTTTTATCTCTAGCTAGCGAAATACACCTGGATAATGCCCAATTTAAGCTTCATGGGAGTTTATTTGAATGCATTTCATTTTGTATTGTATCTTTTTTGTTCTTTCATTTTAATTTTCTTTGCATCTTAGTTTTAGTTAGGTTTTTAATTTCTAGTCTACATATTAAAAAAAATGATAAAATTTTAAAAATAGCAAAAACTTAGGTGGTAGACAAAACCAAGACCCTTTATTTCATGTAAGCACCGAGTTTCCTCATATAAACCTCTTGTTTGAACTTAAAATGAGGAGAATCAGTATGCCCATTAGAACAATGGGCCATTTCAGAAGGTCCCTCACGTGACCTTAGAGATGTTTCAGAGGCCTAGTCTCGGGAGAACCCCAGCCTGCCTTATGAGTGTGACCCCGAATCTACTACTCGAGAATCAACACTCATCAACTGGAAGTTTTGTTGTTGCTTTATTCTTTCAATTGACCCCACTCCTTTATTTTACACATCTTGGGTATCATTTTATTTTGAATCACTCTAATTATTTCATTAATAAGATACAGTAAAATTTGAATGAGGGTTATTATTATTATTATTATTATTATTATTATTATTATTATTATTATTATTATTATTATTATTATTATTATTATTATTATTATTATTATTATTATTATTATTATTATTATTATTATTATTATTTATTTAACATGTTTTTTTAGTTGTAGGTGAGAAACACAATTTATGTTAGAAGCTGTATTATTTCAAAGTTTTATATTTTATGTTCATTAAATCAAATCTAAGTATATAATTTTTTATTTATTTCAATTAAAGATTTAATTTCTTTGAGAGTATGCACATGCAATGATAGTGAATATGACAACACAAAAGAAAAAGCTGATCATTATACATCACGTTGTATTTTGAATTTTGTATTGATTATTCTTTCCAAATCAATTATCAACTGATTTTGTCTTTATTTTTTTTTTAATATTGTTTGGCTTTTAATTTCCATGTTCATGTATGTTATTTCATCTTTGAGTTATTTGTATGGAGCTTTTATTATTTTCAGGGGCGGAATTAGTAGGGGGTGGGGCCATCCCCCCCCCCACTAAATATAAAATAGAAAATGTTACATATCTTCCATTTGTACCATAATAATTTTGTAATTTGACTACCCCGCCTCCTCTATTAATTCATTTTATATTTTGACTACCCCGCCCCTGATTATTTTATTAATGCTACTATACCCTACGGATTTTAAAAAAAAAAGAATTCAACTCTCTTTTTTGTGTTGTGGTGACATGAGTTCGACAATTATTATGCATGATTTGTATTTCATAACACTTAGGTCACTTATGATAGATTAATACAAAAATGAGTTGATAAATAGGGGTAATTTACTCGATAAATTTAACTTTCCCATTAATTATCCAATAGAGAAATATTCCAAAAAAAAATTATTATATAGAGATTTCTGAAAAAGCTTCCTTCGTTATTAGGGCTAAGTATATAATTTTCTATTTATTTCAATTAAAGATTTAATTTCTTTGGGAGTATGCACATGCAATGATAGTGAATATGACAACACAAAAGAAAAAGCCGATCATTATACATCACTCTTTTGAATTTTGTATTGATTATTCTTTCCAAATCAATTATCAACTGCTTTTGTCTTTATTTTTTTTTTAATATTGTTTGGCTTTTAATTTCCATGTTCATGTATGTTATTTCATCTTTGAGTTATTTGTATGGAGCTTTTATTATTTTCAGGGGCGGAATTAGTAGGGGGTGGGGCCATCCCCCCCCTTCCCCTCCCCCCAATATAAAATAGAAAATGTTACATATCTTCCATTTGTACCATAATAATTTTGTAATTTGACTACCCGCCTCCTCTATTAATTCATTTTATATTTTGACTACCCCACCCCTGATTATTTTATTAATGCTAATATACCCTACGGATTTAAAAAACAAAAAGAATTCAACTCTCTTTTGTTTGTTGTGGTGATATGAGTTCGATAATTATTATGCATGCACTACTACAAAAAAGACCTTTAGTAATGCCCCTTTAATAACGGTTTATACAAAAAACGTTACTAAAAAAAGCCAATGGCAGTTTCGAAATTAATTTCTAAACTTTTAATATCGGCTGTATTTCAGAAACCGACGCTGAGTGAGACAAGAGAAGTCTAAAAAGTTGTCGGAAATATTGTACAACGGTTTCCGCAAAGAACCGATGCAAATACTGTAACGGTTCATGGGACAAAACCGTTGCGGATAGAATTAGTGTCGGTTTCTTGAAGGAACCGATGCAAAATTGTAACGGTTTTTGGAAGGAACCGATGCAAATCTGTAACGGTTCTGTCAAGAAACCGATGCAGAATATATTGGTAATTGTTTTTCTGAAAAACCGATGCAGAATTGTCGGAATTGGGGATGTAGTGGACGAAGAAGAATACGATCAGTTCGACTAAATACCTCCATTTTCCACCGGAATAGAACCCATGCAAGACGAACATAATACGCAGATGTCATATTTCCGTTCAGATCATGAAGAAGGTGGGTGGGTAGAACCACCAAAATCCAAGAAGAATAAATAAATGTGTTTTAATTAAATATGTAATTTTCATATCTAACTATATTTTTATTTTCTATGTGTGCAATTTTATTTTTTTATTTAGACGTGTAATTTTTTTTTTATTTCGACGTGTAATCTTATTCTTTTATTTGGATGTGTAATTTTATTTTTTTATTCACATGCGTAGTTTTTTTAAATTGTAAGGTGAAACTTGCATTTCGTGTCGGTTCCTTGAGAAGAACCGATACAGAGTGAACTTAATAGCGGTTCTTTCTCTACAACCGCTACTAAATACTGAACAGAATAGTATCGGTTATTTGGGTAAAATCGATACAGATAATTTTGTATTGGTTATTTATCCGAACCGATACTAAGTGACCAAATTTTGCTCTGTTGCACATTTTGATTTAGCTAAAATTCAGTATCGGTTATGCTTGAAAAACCGATACTAAATTGCAATTTAATATCGGTTATTTCTAAGAACAGTTACTGAGCGGCAGAATTTTGAAAATTTTCTTTACTAGCAGCCCGGGAAAATATTAGTATCGGTTCTATAGAAAAAACCGATATTAAATTGCAATTTAGTATCGGTTTGTACGCATAACCGATACTACATGTTAGCTAAATCGAAATGTGCAACGGAGCAAAATTTGGTCACTTAGTATCAGTTTTGTACAGATAACCGATACAAAATTGAAATCTGTATCGGTTATTTTTGGAAAACCGTTACTAAGTTGTCCGGCGCGTTATATACTCTCCCTCTTACTCTCTTCATCTCCGAATAATCTCCTCAAATAAAAAAAAACCACTCTTCTTATTGAGTCGCTTCACCTCGTCTTATTAATTTTGGTTTTTTATCGAATTTTAGGGCTTGCAAATATGTCGGACGGATCAGGAAAACGAGCAAGGACAACATGCGAGAAATTACGTAAGAAGGTACCATCTTCTATCCACGTTGAATTTGAAGAGGACGGCACCCCAACCGGTCCACTTGCGGCCAATTTTACAACATATTTGGCGGTTTTAGCGAGAGATCATATTCCTTGCACGATTGAGGACTGGAGGCTGGTGGACGTGCAACTTAAAGAAGATCTATGGACTGAAGTAAAGGTAAACCCGGTCTGTTTAGGGTTTAGGGTTTTGGGTTTAGGGTTTATGGCGGATGATTTAGGTTTTAGGGTTTACGGTTTACGGATTCGGGGTAGCCTTATAAATTTCGGGTTAATATTATTCCGGGTTAATTTTTATTTCGGGTCAATATTATTTCGGGTTAATATTATTAATTTGTATTTTTATTTCAGGTTTTTTTAGCAAAATTAAAGTAATATTGTAAATATGTTTTTTTTTGGATTATTGGAATATCGTGGATGACACTCACAAGAAGAAAATCACCCGCCGTATGGGAGAGGATTGGAAGAGTTGGAAAGGCAGACTTGTGAGGGACTTCATCCGCCGGCCGAATCCCAAAAACCCGTGTGATGTATTCAACATCTCAAAGGAAGCATGGGCAGAGTTCCGTCGGCAGAAAGAATCCGATGATTTTAAGGTATTGGATGTTAATTATTTCAAATAATTTATTAATTGCAAATATTAATATATGTAACGGTTCATTAACAGAGGAAGAGCGAGAAAGGGAAAGAGGCGCAAAAGCACAAGATCCATCCGCACAGACTCGGATCAGCCGGGTGCAAAGGACTCAAATCGGACAACAATGAAGTCATTTTATCGTCTTCGTCCTCATCGGGAGTTAGTTCAGTTGCTGACTCTCGAAGCTGGAGATGGTTGAGGGCGAGAGCTAAGCCGACAGCCGAGGGTTTTTTGACAGTCCCGAATCCGGCGACTAATGAGGTCCTGCAGCGCGTGGTACGTGAATTATGTTATTTCGATATAAATTTAAATATAAATTTAATTACATACCATTTTATAAAAAATTTCGTCACAGGAAACAAAGGTTCAAGAAGCATCTCAAGGTTTGTTTCAATCGGACCGATACAACGATATCTTGAGTTCTTCGATTGGGACACCCGAGCATCCAGGGAGGATACGGGGGCACTCCACATTTGCCACATTGTCAACCGTTTACGGCAAAGTGCCAAGGAAGAAAACTAGTCACGCCGGTTGCATCACCCAGGCGGAATTGGATGCCAAAATAAATTCGGCAGTGGCCAAACAAGCGGAGGAATTCAATGAACAAATACGGATGTTAGCCTCGAAATTGAATGATGCCCCGCATTTACAAACTTCGCCGCAAGATTTTCGCCCGCCCACTCAGATGAGCTCCAATCTGGTGTCGCCACAGCAACATCTCCAAGAAATCCAGGTTAATATTTTTTCAATAAAATCAAATTATACTATATTCAATTAATTATAGTTTCTAACGTGAAAACTTTTTTTCAGGGTCCCACTCCATGCAAACTCTTGGGTTCTACATAATGAGGGCCGGATTTTCGTAGCGCATGGGAAGTTATATCCATCGGGTCCCGGCGTTTCAATTCACAACAACCCCATTCCGCCCGATCATGTTAGGGTTTGTATCGACAGCGTCATCGAAGGCCTAGCTTACGTGCGTGTTCCGTGTCCTGTAGACGATACGGAACACGTAGGACAATTGATCGGAACGTATGTCGCATGGCCTGGACACTTATTGGAGCTGCCCGATAAGGTATTTTTACTTTTCGCTACTTTATTAATATATTTTAGTTAAATTTTTATTTCTACTCAATATTTTAAATTTTTATATACAGGCCGTGACAGCGAAGAAATCGCCCCCGTGAAGAAGAAAAAGCCCGACATGGCGCAGAGTGCGACGCCAGCTGTCGAACGGAACCCGATTGTTGATGAGGCAACGCTTCGAACCATGAACAGAAAATGATATTACTTTTATAACCCATCCGAGAACAAAGTGCTTGTTGCTCGAAATGGTATCTTTTTGGAAAGAGAATTATTTCTAAAGGAACTAGTGGGAATAAAGTACACCTTGAAGTAATTCAAGATCCACTAATTAGCAATGAACAGCCATTGAAAGATCCACAAGTCTCTTCAAGAGTTGACGAGTTCGGTCTTGAAACACAAGATACTCCTCGTAGATCTGGTAGAGTTCGTCATGAGCCCGAGAAATATGGATTTCTCGTGACTGATGATAGAAATGTGGCGCTCATAGATGATGAACCCACATCTTACCAAGAAGCTATAAAGGATCCTGATTCTCATAAATGGTTAGAAGCCATGAAAACTGAGATGCAGTCCATGTACGATAATCAAGTTTGGAACCTAATTGATTCACCTGAAGGTTCTAAGACCGTTGGGTGTAAATGGGTTTTCAAAAAGAAAACTGACATGGACGGAAATGTGCATACCTATAAAGCGAGACTTGTTGCGAAAGGTTTCCGACAAACTCATGGTATAGACTATAATGAAACTTTCTCACCAGTTGTCATGCTTAAATCGATTAGAATTCTGCTTGCCATAGCTGCATATTATGACTATGAGATATGGCAAATGGATGTCAAAACAGCTTTTTTTAATGGAAATTTACTCTAGGATGTGTATATGACACAACCCGAGGGTTTTGTTGATCCTAAGAATTCTGTTAAGGTCTGCAAATTGCAGCGACCCATTTACGGATTAAAGCAAGCATCTCGGAGTTGGAATCTTCGTTTTGATGAAGTAATCAAAGGTTTTGGTTATCAAAAATGAAGATGAACCTTGTATTTACAAGAGGGTTAGTGGGAGCACAATAGTTTTTCTAGTACTTTATGTAGATGATATATTACTCATTGGAAATGACATTCCAACTTTAACAAATGTTAAGACATTTTTAGGAAAGACTTTTGCAATGAAGGACCTAGGAGATGCCGCTTATATACTCGGCATTAAGATCTATAGAGATAGATCTAAAAGGCTCATAGGTCTAAGTCAAAGTACCTATATTGACAAAGTGCTGACATGATTTCGAATGGATGATTCGAAAAGAAGCTTCATACCAATGTCACATGGCATAAAATTGAGCAAGACTCAACGTCCTTCTAATCAGGAAGAACGAAATCGCATGAATAAAATCCCGTATGCTTCGGCTATTGGATCTATCATGTATGCCATGCTTTGTACTAGACCAGATGTATCATATGCATTAAGTGCAACTAGCAAGATATCAATCGAACCCGGTGAAAGTCACTGGACAGCAGTCAAGAATATTCTGAAGTACTTGAGAAGAACTAAGGATTCATTCTTGGTTTATGGAGGATTTGAAAGTGAGCTAGTTGTAACAGGATACACGAACTCAAGCTTTCAAACCGACAATGATGATTTTAGATCGCAATCTGGTTATGTGTTTTGTTTGAATGGAGGTGCAATAAGTTGGAAAAGTTCCAAACAGGACACTGTAGCGGATTCTACGACAGAAGCGGAGTAGATAGCAGCTTCAGAAGCAACTAAGGAAGCCGTTTGGATGAAGAAGTTCATTGAAGAACTCGGTGTGGTTCCTAGTATAGCAAATCATGTGGATCTTTATTGTGACAACAATGGGGCAATCGCGCAGGCAAAGGAACCAAGATCGCATCAGAGAACCAAACACATACTTCGACGTTTCCATTTGATCAGGGAGATCATTGCGAGAGGAGATATTAAAATATGCAGAGTTGATGGTGATGATAATGTTGCCGATCCGTTGACTAAACCACTTTCTCAAGCAAAGCATGAGGGTCATGCTAGGTCGATGGGTATTAGATACTTGTTAGATTCGGCCTAGTGCAAGTGGGAGATTGTTAGTAGTATGCCCTAGGCTAATATATTTGAGACCTAGATGTATGGATTATGTTAAACAAACATTGTGTTTATTTAGAGATATTTTATATAATAAATGCGTATTGGTTATTTTATTCTTATTACTAAAATGAACCTTGAATATGATATTCAGCTTTATATCATCAAAGTATGTGACTTTGATAGTAAAACTATAAAGTATTATGAATGATATTCTAAACCGTCCCTGATCATTCATAGGATGTTTGTGAGACAAACATACTTTATGATAAGCTATAAATGGACATCAGTATGTTAGTTGACTGATGGTCACGTTTTACTGATCATGAATAAGAGTTATTAAGTCATTAACGTAAGTATATGTTAGAGACCATATACTGGATTGACCCACCTTGAGAATACTACATGGTTCGTGTCATTAGTTATTCTCAGTAAAGAATGTATCTGTAATCCTTAGACTTGAGATTATCTCAGTTTCCTACATGATAAATTTTATACTTTAATATAGTCTAACATCGTCTTTAACCGGGCGATCATAAAGATTATAATTAGGTATATAATGAATTGTGCGGAGGAAAGAGTTTAATTAAGATAGGATTTGTTCCTCTCATAAATTGAGAGAGATATCTTTAGGCCTCTTGATGATTTGATTGAAGAAACGCACGGCCGTGCTCAAGTGAATTAATAAGGAGTTATTAATGTCATTTCATGTTCAATCAAATTCGGTATCAAGAAATATTTATCGACCAACATAAGGTTGACACATGCCATGCCTTATGGACGATATAGATATCGTGTAACAAAAGGATATAATGCATGACATAAATTAGGTTTGATCGAATCATCTATACTTGCTTAATTTGGGTAATCATGATGTCTTGCTAGAGGCTGCTCATGATTTATAAATCATTGTGATTATTGCCAACATTAAGTAAACCTACAGGGTCACACACAAAGAACAACTAATGAGACGTACACAGAAAAATCATAACTTATGTGATAAGTTGTATGGAGAGCTACATAGTCAAGTGACGCATCAAATCCTACATCTTATATGATAAGGTGTGTTGCATATATGGTTACATAGTTATCATGCACATAGGATATGAAACTTATGGACTATATAGGCATAAGAGACACCCCAAAATCAGATTAAGGGTATAATATTTTCGTCCATCTTTTTGTGAGAAAAAGAGGAGAGAAAAATCCGAAAATTATTCTTTTGTTATTTTCTGTGAGAGAAATGAAGAACGAATACTAGCATATATCGTTCTTTATCCGTTCAAAGGGGTTGTTCGTGTGGATACCGGTAGAGGACGAAGCGAAGTGCGGCGTCTTTGTGATTTGGGTTGAAACCGTGATTTTTGTTTGGAGAATCGGTTTATTTGGAGAATCGGTTTGTTAGGAGAATCGGTTTGCTTGGAGAATCGGTTCGTTTGGAGATTGCCTGGAGATCGGTTTGTGAGACCGATTAGGCGAATCATTCAAAGGATCGGTTTGGAAATCGGTTTGGATCGGGCAAAGAAAATCGTCAACCAAATTCATTTTTTATCATCACGGATTAAGCGTAATCCGAAGGTACAAAGTTATGAACTTTTCTTTGATTTAATTGTAATTCACGGATCCTTCTTTTGGGTTTCGAATTCGATTTTGTTTCGTTTTTGTTTTTCCGCTGCGTTATGAATGGTAGAAACCCAACATCGGCACTTTTTTGGGTGAAAAATTCACATAATATTAGTAGCTGGAATTTTGTAAACATAATTTTACATAATATTACAAAAATGATTTTTTTTTTCAAAATTTCAGGTTTTAGAAACAATATTTTAAGTTCTTTCCATTAGTTCAAATATTTTTTTAGGCCAATTGTGAGTTAAAACAAATTAATAATTAGAGAAACAAAATATATCACGTAATTTTACATTGAACAATGCATATATTAATGTGTCTATTCTATTCTAATTTTAAATTAAAATAAAAGTAGAAGAAATAATGAAAGTGTAATAATGATGACTTATCAAATTGATTTGACAATTAGATGGGTTTGGTGCATGTGGATCACATGATGTGATTGCATTCATCAAATACAAGTGCATGTTGCCACATCAAAAACCACGTGCTAATACCATTTTTCTTCCCATGGAAAAATTGAAAAATCAAATTTGTGTCTTGTCCAAACAAATAAACATCATTGGCATCATGCTTATGCTGTCGAGGATCTTTTTGACAAACTAATGGATATATGATGATCAAAGTAAATTGTTGAGATATATAGTCATGTAGGTTTTCCTCGGTTCATTAAAAAAAAAGATATATATAGTCATATAGGTTTTTCACATGCATTGTTTAATTTGAAAGATAAGAAAGGACTGATTCAATATTAATTACTCAATATTGCCTAGATCTGACAATTAATCAATCATTGTCTTCCAAATGAACGCAGTCTCACAATCCACTAATTATTTTTGGGACCTGATAGAGCACGACTGATCTAATAACAATATATATAATTTATTTTCTAACAACAATATATACATAACAGTTTATATAATTTATTTTCTAATAACAGTATATACATAAAAAGTGAAAACAATATATAAAATGGGAAAACTGTATATAAATGTGGGAAAAATAGTATATAAAAGTAAAAAAATAAATAAAAAATACACAAAGAATAACAACAATATATAAAATGTGAAAACAATATATAAAATGAGAAAACACTATATAAAATAAAAAAAACAAATATAGCTACAGTGCCGTTGTGTTTGTACATTTCCCATTATTTTTTTTCGTGTTGTGCTGTTCAAATAATTAGAGACCCCACCTTCACATCTACGTTAATATTAACTCATTTAACTGGAGGTTTCGTTTTTGAATAATGCACTTAACTAATTATACTCTTCATATGATTTTTTATTGTGCAAGTTGGGATCAGATAAAATTGTAAGTCTTGTGAAGCAGATTGGTTCAGTCAGAATTAAGCCGAAATAAGTGTGAACTCTGATCTAACCATACAGTACAACTTTCTGCTGATTGTAAACTAACACTTTTTTGTTAGATATATAATAATGACTCACTACAAAATTCATATCTCCTGGTGCCACCCGAGATTCTGCTTCATGGAGGACTATATAGTAGTTGATAAGCTCATATGTGACATGAAAAACACTCCCTAAAACAGAACACAACCCCAAAGACAAAAAAGAAGAAATATGATAGGCTCTAAAGTAGAGTTGAATATTTTCACAATAGTAATTGGTTCCCTTATAGCCTTGATTGTAGTTTTGTGGTCGGTAAAGAATGAAAAGAGGAGAGCCAAATTACCACCGGGAGGCATGGGATGGCCAATCGTTGGCTCCACTTTTTTAATCTTCAAGCCTCATTTGCCAATGGTCATTGGTGATTTTGTCCGCCATCAACTCTCCAAGTCGGTTTATATAATTTAGAACATATATATATTTTTTATATTGAAGACAAAAGGCGATTGCATATATATGGGGGGGTTAATTTTTTATATTGAAGACAGAAGGCAATTGTATACCAATTGTTTTTGATTGAGATAAAAAAAATTGTTGGCAAAAAGGCTAAATATCTTTAGATAATTTGGAGTAAGTGCGAAATAGACTAGAGTACAAAATGATAAAACAGACGGCAAAAGAAGAAGAATACATAAATTCCAAAAGTTTATCATTGTACAATATACTGAAATCTCAATAATGCATGTTCTGTGTCAAAAAATTTGGGAGAGTCATGGGCTTCTCCCGGTCTCTAAAAAAACACTCATATTATGTAACATCCTTAAAATAAAATTATTTAATTTACTTATTATATTAAGTTCCAGATGAAATTTGATGCAGGCATGGGAACATTTTCATGACAAAATTCTTGGGAAAGACGACAGTAATCTCGACGGACCCGGATCTGAGCAGGCTCGTGTTGCAAAATCAGATGCGATTAGTTGAAAATAGTTCACCGCAGCACATCAAAAACCTAATGGGCCATTATAATCTGCCGTTTTTGTCTGGAGACCGGTACAAAAACTTGAAATCAATGCTCCTCGGCTTTATGAACACATGGGAAATTCAGACCTCATTTTTAGAGATCGTTCAGAATTCCGCTGACCGGGTTTTGAATTCTTGGAAGCACAAGGATTCCCTCTATCTCTGCCAAGAAGCACATAAGGTTGAATTCAAGCTAATATGCATATAATATATACAAATAAATTCTCTATTATATGAATATGTATTGTTATTCCATGGATATGATATATGTACAAGTTTGGATAAGGATAAAATAAAAGAATGATAAAAAAATATGATGCAGTTGAGTTATTTATATATTAATTTCTTCTTTTACCACAGTTTGTTTTCAGTGTTATAGTTGGAAAAACCATTGGATTGAAGGCTGAAGATTCAGAAACAGAAGAATTGCGACAAGAATTCATCACATTCACCGCAGGATTTCATTGTTTTCCAATCAATCTTCCTTTCACTTTCTATGGGAAAGCCTTAAGGGTAAAATCAGTTGATCACCTTTAGTTTCTCTTCGGGATAAAATTTTGAACTGCAATAAACACAATTTATTTTCATTGGAAAAATTAGGCAAGGGAAAGAATTGTCAAAAATATCAAGAAAATGATGGAAACAAAGAAAACCGCAGAGAAGATAAACACAATTCCTACAGACTTACTCAGCTGGCTGTTGGAGAAAGCCTCGGATGAATCTATCAATGATATATTTAGTACAGTTATCGGATTTTCTATTGCTGCCTTGTTTAACACTTCAGTAATCATTCCTTTAGCCATCTATTTCTTGCGCAGTTGTCCCAAAGCACTTGAACAGTTGCGGGTAAATTATATTGTTTCATGAATGTGTTAGAAAATTTATACATATAAGATTGTTTTTCTGTTAAGAAAGCTAAAGTTTTAATTACAGAGAGAGTACCTAAAAATCATGAGAGAAAAGAAGGATGACAAACATAAGCTCACATGGGACGACTACAAGCAAATGGAATTCTCTCAATGTGTAAAGTTCTCTAGATGCATACATAAAACATCATTTACTTTATGAAACCTAAAAATTCATCTTTTCGTCAATAATTTAGATTTTTATTTATTTTATTTTATTTTATTTACTTGTTCAGGTAATCAATGAAACATTGCGGCTTGGAAATCTTTTCCCAGGTCATTTTAAGAAGGCAATACAAGATATTGAGTTCAAAGGTATGAACGAATCCCTTTCCTAAATTTTCTTTACTTCCATAAAAAAACATACAAGAAAACTTGCCTTCCTAATATCAGTAATGATTATATGTTTGAAATATTCAGGCTATCTGTTTCCAAAAGGAACTGTAATTGTTCCCTACTCTGAAGCGATGCATCTGGACCCAATTGTATTTGAGAGACCACAAGACTTCGATCCATGGAGATGGCAGGTATTACATACATTATAGTTACCAATGAAATTTAAACTCACACCATCTAATTTTATAACTTATGTTCGTTTATGTTTATGCTGTCTTTGGATCTTCTAATCTAAAAGAGTATTAAAAAGACAAATTATTGGACACCATTCGGAGGAGGATTGCGTTTATGCAGTGGATCAGAATTTGCAAAAATACAAATCGCGATTTTTCTACACCGCTTTTGCCTTAACTACAATTGGGAACCTGCAGAGCCAGACCATCCTATGGGATATCCGGTAGTTTTCCCTAAAGAATTTCCTGTTAAGATCTCTCCGACCAATAGCGACATTTAGCTTATTGTGAGCATATATTCTCAGAAATGAAATTCTGGCTTTGTTATTGATGTTGTTATTTTCGTTGTACTTTTAAACATATGGCATGGTTAATGGTCATATAATTTGAATAAAGCCTGATGTTTGTAATGCGCACAGTGTTTACAATTTAAAGTTGACAATGTTGAATTATGTATATGCGAGTACCCCATTTTCTGATATGGAGGTTTTTAATTCAATTTAAAATTTAATTTTTTTGAAGATATCAGATGATGTAAATTGAGAAGGAAGCAGGACATGCCCCATGGGCTTGGGACAAAAAATATGTTCCATCATCTCCACAACCGTCCGATCCATCAAACTTAACCCTCCGTTAACTCTCCTTCCGTCTGCCTCCAAAAACGGCAGCGCCTCTTTCTCTTCTACCTCCCTGCTTCGGAAATGGAAAGATCTAGCCATGGCAAATGGAGAATGCTCCCTACCCTGTCCTCGATTCTCTCTCTCATCTGAGCCTCCCTCTTCTGCGTCTCCCCGCAGCTTCCTCTTGGTCCTGCGTCTCTCGCATCCACCTCCTCTCGTTCGTCTCCTCTAGTCCCTTCATACTCTCAAAGCTGCAGTTGCAATGCAAAGCCTGCTAATGATATTGTCTTGCCGTCTGATTCGGTTGTTGGTGACGAGAATTCCTTCATCCTCCATTGAACAACCAGGTGAATTTTTAGATCCATTTAAATTTCTGTTAATTTTTAGATTCAATTGAAGCATCCTCTGTTAAACCTGTTTGATAAAAATTCAAGACAGACTGGACCTTTGTCACCTTTCATTGATTGATTAGTTTCTCATGATGAGAAATCGTTGGATCTTACAACTTGATCATTTTCTATTTTTTCCAGTGAAATTCTAGTCTCCTTTAGAGAAATCTTCATCTTTTACATCTAATTCAAGTCCATTTGTTCAAAAAACAAGTAGCAACAACAGTACAAGCCTCTTCTCTGTTATTTTGAGATGGGCATCAAAATCTTCCATATTTAATCAAGTACAGTTAGAGAGAAACCTTGTGTTCCACCGAGATTTTTGAAAATGCACCCGAATTCGAAAAACTTGAGATAGGTTAGGAATTTCAGAAAGTTATGATTTTCTTTTGCACTATTATTATCATATTTCTCTTTTCAATACTTTTTCTTATGAGCTTTTCCATGTACTTATTTTAATTACTTTTTTATTTTTCAGAAAATGGCTCAATTAAAGTTAGTGTCGATTTCACCCTACAAGACCTTGAATGTCATAATTAAGGGCTATTGGATCCCAAACAATGATTATTGATATGTTAAATCATTATAAGTGACTTTTATAAGAGCGTCATCATGCTAAGTTGGTTTCTGATTTTCAAGCTAGTCAAGGGATTCTACGGTTTCAATTTTCAGATATGCTAAAGTTACAACCATCTTGACCCCAAATGTGTACAAAGTTTTTGAAGCTTAAGAAATGCGCTCCCTAAATTGTGTATTAATTGGTCTGTAAATTAGAATATGCAAATTGTGTGTTTTATTCATATTCAATTTGGATTTATTTAATTTGTAATTCTCTAGTATTGTACTGGTTATACTGTATGGTGAAGTTTAAGAATCGCGCAGAAGGTTACTTATTTAGTCACTAGTTCAGTTACATAATTACATATTTTGAATGAAAGTATTTGACAATGATTAATAAAAAAATGAGTACAATCCAACAAAGTAAAAAAATTCTCCATTCTTTTAGAAAAATGTTACAAATTATATTTTTCTAAACCGACTTTTTCGCACCCTTCAGAACTCCAATTGCAACAACTTCCATGTCCTTTCTCGTGTTTTTCTGCATTTTTTTAACATGATTTGCTGATTTTGTCACTTATATCATCATATTATCTGTTAATTTTCTGTAATTTAATTACAAGAAATGAAAATTAGTTTAATTTTCAGTAATTTAAAATATTTTATGTGATTTTATGAATAAAATGATTCTCACCTGAGTCTCAATGGCGCCAATCATAGCTTCAACCAACACCGCCTTGTCCAATAGCATCTGAAGAAAAAAAAAATTATGAATATTGGTTAAACTTATCACGAAAAGATTAAAATGTGTATATATTAATTTCAATTTACGTACAAGAAGCAAATGTTGAAGCCATTCTCTAAGGCGGAATTGAGCGGTCATAGAATCACATAGATCTCTGGACGCCAATCTGTCCAGTCATATAAGCAAGCGTTTCGTTCTTCTCGCGCGCAAGGTTAGGTCAAAAGTAGCCATTCGATTTCTCGAGACAGACCTGGCCACTCAAAGTGCAGCGAGTTGATCTCTCAGGCGGAGGTGGCCATTCTCTCGCGCAAGATTGAAGATTACACAGGCGAATAGATATTGGAGAGGGGGAGAGACGAAAGGAAAGGGGATTGAATTCCATTTCCAAATTGGAAGAAAGAGGCGTTGTGCTGTTTTAAGGGCTAGACAGAGAGAAGGCAAGTTTTAACGGGGAGTTAAGTCAGGGTTAAGTCTCATCACATTGTTATTGATCTGATCAAATCGTACGGTTATGAAAGTATTGGGACACAAGGGCAAAACTCCCCTCCAATTGAGAAAATAAATTTCTCACATGTGTACTGTCTAATTTGAAAGAAAAGGAAAGATCTATTTGGCGTTGATGTGGCCTATTGATTTGACGTATGAGAAAATAAGGCCGTCAAAGGCCAAGTCTAATGCCACTTTATATGAGCTGCTGGAACTGGGCCCTATCCATGTTGGGAAAAATGGGGTGGTTCAGATAAAAATTTTCACTGACTTGTGTCGAGAGTGAGAGGCGAGGGCAAAGTGTATTTATGCACATTTTTTCCAAAACCCCTCCAAGTTTTATTGCAAACCTACACATTAAGGCCCAAAAGACCAATGAGCATGAGGAGAAAACCCAACAACCCAGTCTGGCCCATGTACACTTTTGCATGCACTTTCTTTAAGTACAGTTTTTTTTTTATGCTATTCTTTTTTTTTGGGGGGTAGATTATTATGCTATTCTTTAAGTACAGTTAAGTATAATAGCACGAGTATGAAGAATATGTATTATAATTGTAAAATGAGTATTAAGAATACGTCTAGTGAGTGTTCATTTTTTGCCCCCCTAAACTATTAAAATATTGACACATAAGCAATGATGCACAAAAAAAAAAAAATTTTGTAAAAATAATGTTTTAAGAAAAGTGGTGAATTAAAGAATTTTTTTATTTTTTTCAAACATTTGCCAAGTCGCAATTGTCACGTTGGAACATGCATCAAATTTAACGGACACGCAGGCTCTTAGAATATGAAAGCAGAGACGAAACCAGGATTGATATATAGGGGGCCCTAACACTATTATCACAAACAAGGCTGTAGCTCAAGCGGTTAAGTTCTTGAACTCTGTTTTCAATAGATTTGGGTTCGAAACTTGGTTGAAGCCATTTAGGTGTGGTAAAATTTTCGGTTATTTTCTCAAAAATAAAAAACCATAAAAAGCTGGGTTCAAACTCTGGACTTTTGGGTATCCAAGCACACTACTAACTAGAGGTGGAAAATGGGTGGGTCGGAATGTTCAGATCTCGGGTTGGGTTTTGGGTTGTTGACTTGTCAACATTTTCGGATCAGGTTTTCGGGTCAGGTTAGATTTTGCCAGCTCTAGTTACGCACAGTTTTTAACTTGTAATGAAAAATCTTTGATTAAATAAATATCAATCTATTTTCAATTTTGCGCAAGTTGTAAAAAAAGTCCGATGAGCTCAAAAGTCTCAAATAGAATTTTATGTCTTAGAAACTAATATAATTAATATATTATTTTCTAAAATAATATATTGACATTATAAGAAACAAAATAAGATATTATAAAATAATATATAATACTAGCATACCAATGAAATCAACAAGTATATGACCATTCATTCATTATATGCAACTTTCAGGTCATTTAGGTTTTGGGTCTCGGGTATTTCGAGTTTCGGGTCGTTTGGATTCTGGGTATTTCGGGTCTCGGGTCATTTGGGTTCGGGTCGGGTTTTGGATCGTTGACTTGTCAATATTTTCTGGTCGGTCGGGTTTGGGTTCAGGTGGGTCGGGTCGGGTCGGATTTTTGAGTCGGGTCAAATTTTGCCACCTTTACTACTAATCAATTGTCGAAATCACAACTAACCTTGAGTTTTCGAGCACCCCTGATTTCGTCCTTGGATGGAAGGACTAAGAATATACTTATTGAATAGTTACTACACTAAAATTGTACCAATAAAAAATTGAGAGATAAAAAATAAGATATCTCAATAGTTTGTGGGGGACAAAATTAGACCTTTCTCTACGCGTTACATATACTTGAGTAATTTGTAACTTAGATTCTCGGTTTCTTAACAAACGGGAATTTCATTTCCATCGATTAAGCCCAATGTACAAGAAGCCCACCACACCGAACACGACGAGATCTAAGTTCTAAAACCCTCGTCGCCTCCAATGCAAGCACTATTTTTCCTTTTCAAAACCTCGATTGATTCACCAACAATGGCGTCCCGCTTTCGAGCTCTCGCTCGCCCAGTTTCCACCTTGTTCAAATCTCGCTCCTTCATCAAACCCACCTCATCTCCTTCTCCTTCAACCTCTCTCCCTCGTGTTTCATCTCCCTCATTTCCCAGGTAACCAAGCACCCATTTCTTCATAATTCAGTCCAATTAGTACAATGACTGGTTTTTGAAATGACCCATTTCTTCATGATTGAATCGAATTGGTTTGATAATTCGTTTTTAACAATTGGGTCTTTGTGATTATGAATTGTGTAGGGTTAGAAGGGAGATGGTGATGCTGGAATCGTTGATGCCGTTGCACAGCGCGGTTTCGTCGGCTCGATTGACGTCTCGATTGGGGATCGATTCTCTGAGGTCGCTATCACAGGGTACGATTTGCGCATCCAACCCTGGAGTCTGATATAATTATCGTTTCAGTATTAGTGTGGTGAGGAACCGATTTCACCAAATATGCTAATTTCGTTTTTTCTCAAATTAGCCCCAATTATGCCTCAATTTTGAAATTGAATTCAAATTTGTCCAGTTTCGCATCAATTGACTCTATTAGTGATTCGTCAATTTGTTTATTTTTTCCCAAATTATTCATGCATCAATTAAGCCTCAAATTAATCCAATTTCAAAGTCTTATTAGGTCAATAAGCCAGAATTGTTGAATGGTATTAAGCCAATATTATTGTGTGTAATTTCAAAGTTTTAATAATGCTAGTTTTACCTTTTAAAATATGATATATTTTTAATTAATTTTTTTTTGGCAGAAAATGGTCTGAGCACACCTCGATAAAATAAGATTTAAAAGAAAAGGATTTGGAGCTTTATGTATTTCTCTTATTTTGTGGATCGCTAATAAATCCTTTTATTTTTATTATTCCTAGTTCAGAACAACTTTTTGTCGTGTCAAGAATTAGCTACATTTTATTTATTTATTTGTTTTGTATCTCTTTGTATCAAGAGAAACTCATATATCAAATTCAGTACTTTTATGTTTTTTGAACCATTGCAGTTCTAACTTCAAGTATTTATATAGACCTTTGTTATTGCCAAAATTTTATGAATCATTTATATGATGTGAGTAAATTGTGCGAAATTTACATGCTGTTATTTACATGAAAGGACTCATTGGCCTGAGCTAGATAAATACTTGAACACAAAGATGAATATAAATTATAAAGTAAAGAGGTGAAAATAAGCTGGTGGAAGAGATTCGAGCTGAGATCGAATTATTCAGAGCGGTGGAGAGGAGAAAACAGATCGAGATTCGCTCTCTAATGGCGCCGCACGAGTTTAAACAGATAAGAGATAGAGCGAGAAAGGGTTGTCTGAAGCCTTTTATACGAAACCCTAAGAGATAGAGACAGAGAGAGAAAGGGTTGTCTGAAGCCTTTTATACGAAACCCTAAGGGGCCGTTTGGAGCAAGGAATTTTGGATGGAATTGGATCTCAAAATTTCATTTTCTACAAATTCTTTGTTTGACAAACCATTGGAATAAGAATTACGTAATTCTTGGAATTTCCTCTCTATATAATTTTACGCAAATGTAATTCTCTCTAAAAGTTGGAATGCCAAAGTGCGGCAAATTATATTATATTATATTATAAAATAAAATATATAACATATAACATAAATAATATAGAATAAAACATATAACATAAATAATATATAATAAAACAAATTAACATAATAAGAGAGAACATAATAAAATAAAATAAAATAAAATAAAATATAATATAATATAATATAATATAATATAATATAAGTAATATTACTTTATATTATATTATTTCATATTTTATATTACTAATTGTATAATCATAGCATAATTCCATATTTTTACAAACAACTAAACAAGGAATTATGTTTTTCTTAATTTTATACTTCTAACATCCAAATAAACTTTAGAATTAATTAATTCGAAATTTTATATTTCTCCATCTTAAAATTCAATTCCACTCTTTAATTCCAATTGCCAAACGGGTCCTAAGAGATATTTCTAGAATCAGAAACCATTTCTCGATGCAGCGAAATTAGGAATTGCACTTGCGGTTGAGAAATCTTTTTCTATTTCTATGTGATTTTCAGGGCTGGGCCGGGCTACTTTCTTTAGAACAGCCCATAGGGATTTTTTTCTTTTTATTTCTTTTTCCTTTTTAATTTTTCAATGTAAAAAAAGGAAAAAAAGGAACTTTGTAATTTCAGTTCGTATATAAATATATATTATATTTGGAAGGGGGATTCAAGGCCTCTCCAAATTTGCTCAAAAAAAAAAAAATTATAAAGTAAAGAATAGACAGGTTTTGTTGCTTCCATGGATAAGCACTCATCTCTTATGATGCTTCTTTCATAACTTTGGGTCTCACATGATATGTATAGAAGATATTTAATGAATTAGTTTGTGAAATAGTAATTGTAGGATCCTTCGTTCCATAATCCGTATCTGGAGTTATTTCTCTGTCTCAGATGAATTATATGCCTTATTTAGCAGAAATATTCCTCTTTTTTTGCACGTTGATGAATATACTTTAGATGGAAATAGTATGTACAGTTTTTATGTGGTTGAGTGCAACTGTTGAAACCTGAAAAGAATATTATTTCCTAGCTATTTTTATCGTTCCGGAAAATCTAAAATGAGTCTTTGGTTGAATTTTGAAATATTAAGAATTGTCCAACTGTGTAATAAGTAACTAACTATTTTTGTCCGAAAAGTGCCCATCAAATTATCTTCCAAACCAACAATGAGAAAAAACAATCGGGTCAACCTTGTTAATCATGATTTGGTCACATGGATCAAAAGATTCCTAAACAACACTCAACCTAAATTTGGGTTTTCAAAGATACTTCTTTTTCCAGTTTAACTCTTAAATTAAATACCATACTTGAACCAAAAGTCACTCAAACGAAACCCCTCCCGCCATTCTATCTTCAAACTCCAATCCACACGCCACTCAAAGCATCTCCCTAATTCCTTAACTTTCATTTCTTCTTCTTCTTCTGTTCATCTTCTCTCTCTCTCTCTCTCTCTCTCTCTCTCTCTCTCTCTCTCTCTCATTACAAACCCACAAAAATATATCTCACAAACCTACCAAAAAGAAAGAAACAAACAAACAACATTAATGGAGTCGGTTGGGTCCAACTCACCTGCTCGAATCCGAACCCGATCCCGATCCGAATCCGACTCGATGCAGTCTGGCACAGCTCGATCTGACTCAGCCCAACAAGTTGCCGATCGAATAATCCGTGCTTTAGAGCACCAATTACGCCTTTTACATCGTGCCGGACCCGAATTCTATATCCTAGGCTCGACGGGAAACGTGTACACTGTAACTCTGTCTGCAGTCCCCTCATGCACGTGTCCGGATCGTTCAGTCCCGTGCAAACACGTGTTATTTGTTTTGTTACGTGTGTTGAATTTGACATTTGATGATGCATGTGTTTGGCGTAAGTCGATTCGTCCGTGTGAGTTGGCGAGATTTTTGGACGTCCCGACTGCTCCTGATGTACTGGCAGGACCACGTGCGCGTGCGATGTTTCTTAGGCTACTTTCGGGTGCTAATCAACAAGCACAGGTAAAGATGAATGCTTAATTTGGTTTATTAAGTTTAAAAAAAAACTAAACTAATGAATTTTAGCCTATTTCTTTCTATTATTAATTCTTTTTTTGGGCGGTCAATTGAAAAGTTGTGATGCTCAGTATTTTGCTTTCCATTAGATTTGTATATCTTCCAACTTCTAATTACTTAATAACCTGATCCAACTAGTCTTACATGTACTTGAGAATTTATGTAAATAACTTTAGTAGAAACTTGTCTTTATAAAATAGATTTATATTCAGTTAACTGAATAAACTGAAACAAAATTCAGTTCCATCGACTTATTGTTAATTATTTAAGAATCTTAGTTCTCTTAACTAAATTCTAATTCAGTTTATTTGATTTTACTCTAGGGACAAATCATAATCCAGGACGGGGAAGTTTGTCCAGTATGCTTAGAAGATATGAATAATATCAACACTAACAACCATAACGGTACAAGAAGTGGGCTTAGATTGGTCACATGTGGTACGTGTGGTAACTCGCTACACGGAGAGTGTTTTGCAAGGTGGAAAAGAAGCAGAGGCAGGCGTGCGGCCAATTGTGTGGTATGCAGAGCCAGGTGGAGAGAGAGAAGACAAGGCGAGCATTACGTGAATTTATCGGTTTACGTTAATGGAGAAGAGAGGGTGACGATGCAAGAACAAGATGGGGGAATGTGTATTGAATGATGGATGGATTTTAGGGTTAGGTTTAGAGTTTAGATTGTGTATATGTGTATGATTTATTTGACGATGTGTATAGTTTTCTTTGGGGTTTAATTTATTTGTTGATAAAAGGGAAGCGGAAGATGATTAGAAGAATTAATAATGTAACCACTCTAACATTCTTTGTATTTGTTCACAAGTTATGGAGTAAATTGTAGAACTTCAAGAGTCCTATTTCAGCTCAGATACAAATATTTACTATACATAATTTAATCTAATTTAACTGACTATTCAGGTAATTCACTCTAATTTTTTCAATATACATTGTATTTTAAGAGATTCTAATCTTCCTGTACAGTTTTTGTTTGATTGTATAGATTTTCTAATACTTTTGTATCACAAGAACCATATTATAAAGAAAGCAGTTATTCTAACTTACAATAGTTGATGTGAATATCAATTAATATTAGAAAAAAAAAAGAGAAAAATATACAAAACTCCAGGGTTTAAATTATTCATCAGCCAAAGCAAGTTCTAATGCATAATCATCCCTTTCCTGTAAAAAGAAGTGCACTAAATTAGTAATTATATTATATTTTGAAGAATATGATTAGTGTTCTCATTTTAAGAAACATTTTAGTGATCGCTTGTAAAAACTTACAATAGGCCCTCGTGCAAAATATCGTCCAAATTGAAGCCAATAAACCTGCACAGAAAAAATATTTCCCCCAAAATAATAAATCACCAAATATTTCATACAATTTGTACTAAAGTTGTAGATATTTTGTAACAAACTTCACTAACCTCATCTTCATCTTGAGTTTCGACTTCTATATCAGAACATGCATATCCAACACATAATAACGCATAACCCTAAAATAAAAAATAGAAAGAAAAAAGATTATTTAAAAAATTTTGAACAAAATTGTTTGAAAAATGAAATTTTAATTATTTACCTTTGATTTGAGTTCAGGAGATATACCAAGAGCTTCAGGTTGCCTAATTTGACCGTTTTTTATCCGTACCGCACAACTGGTACAACAACCTAACAATCAATCAAGAAAAAAAATAATATATAAAGCCTTTTTAAAAAATTTATATCTAACCTTCATAATTTTTTAAATTCCAAAAATAACTTGATTTTCAACTTATTTCTCTCACTAACTCAGTTCGGAGTTTCAACATTTCAAATCCCGCTTCATGGTAAACATATTAAAAATACTACATATATTAATTTTGGGGATTTAGAAAACCATGAGGGTTAGATACGAAATCATGCCAATGGTTAAACATCCTTAAAAAAACATAAAAAAAAATATTTCTAAAGAATTATATAGTAATAAATAAGAAGAAAAAGTCAATGAGACAAAGTATTAGTGTATTACCATGGCGACAAGCAAATGGAAGCGTGACGTTCTGTGCTTCCGCCGTGTGCAAAATATATTGATCCTGCAACATTTCATTAATCAAGCTCAAAACTACAAAAATGGCGTAAACAAAAGAAAGAAAAATCATAAAATTTTATCTTTACCTCAGGAACTACAAACTGATGAGTGACGCCACGTTGCCGGTCATGAACGGTGACTCGGTGCGTCGCCACGTCTGCGCCGGGCGGCGGGGGTTCGTAAAGCTCCGCCGCTCGTAAAGTCGCTCTGACGGAGAGTTTTGAGGGTGGTTTGGTTGTTGGGTTGTTCCATTTTGAGGGGAGAGTGAGAGAATGGAGGGAAGAGAGGGAAGTAGACATTCTAAGCTGGTATTGATTTCACGCCATGTGAGAGTGAAGCAGAAAGGATAAGCTTTGAAAGAGAGAGAGGATATTAAACATGGGCCTAGCCCATTAAACTATTTGGACTGTATGTAGAACAAATTGGTATAACTTTAACTAGTTGAATGTATTTATATAATTGATTTATCATTTATGAAAAGACCTTGTAATGCAAAGAGGGAATTTCTTGTTTAAACTACAAACTTGAAAATATTATATTTACTCTTCTAAAATACCAAATTTCCCCTTCTTAATATAGTGATAATCTTTGAAAGAGAAGAGAGATCAAACATGGGCTGGCCCAGCCCATATTAAAAATAGAGAGGAAAATATTTTACTTTAGTAGAAAATTAACATTTAAAATAATAAATTCATGCTTAATAGTTTCTAACTCTATATGTTTTATTTCGTATTTTAATATTTTTTTCTGGTCGAGCATAAAAAAGTTCTAACATTGAGATCTACTGAGAGTAAATTTATCATTTAAATGCTAATTTTATATGTTAAGTAAGAATTTTCCTATCAATACCACTACTCTTTAAACCATGCTAGAGATTCAGATTGATATAATACAAGTACATAAAACTAGTGAAATAGAGGAAATGAAAAAATAAGCTAATTTGTTTAGTTAGTCGAATGTTTTGATAAATGACTTATTTTATGGAGGATAAGCTATTATGAAAGAGAGGGAGAAGAGACCAATCATGGGCCGGCCTGGCCCATTTGAAATGGATTTAAGATTCAGATTAGCGATCTTTTTTTATACCATTTTCATAAAAAATAAACCGTAAATATCATTCCTTTCAAAATAATGTGATATCTACCATTTCCGTCACTATCAGTGGCGAAACATATGAATTTTCAGTTTTTTCAAAAAAATTTCATTTGACTGACCAAACATGATTAATTAGTGCAACTGAACAATGTTCCGGCACTGGTAGCGGCGGAACAAGAAATTTTTTTTTTTTTTTTTTGTGAGAATTTTTTTTTCTGTTCCGCCAGTGGAAGTAGAGGAACAGGTAAAATTTTCCCCTGTTCCGCCAGTGATAGTGGCGGAACATGTTTTTTTCACTAATTAATCCCGTTTTTGAATAATTATAAAATCTACATGTTCCGCCACTCTTAGTGGTGGAAATGGTAGTTACCCTATTATTTTCAAAACAGTGGTAAGTATTAGTTTATTTTTGAAAAAAATGGTATATAAAAAAATATCCATATTAGCATGTTACAACTTAGATTAGAAGTAGAATAAAGTAGTGAATTGAAATAATTATAAGATATAATATTTTAGTTCTTCTTTACAGTTTCTTCTTTATTTATATTTTAGTAGATAAAATTTTTCTCTTTGTTTGCTATTTTTGGTGGAACAAAAATAAAATATTAAAGTGATTTTAATGAGGAGTATTTTTGTCGAAAAACATGTCA
Source organism: Juncus inflexus (assembly GCA_024447665.1). Classification (NCBI taxonomy): domain Eukaryota; kingdom Viridiplantae; phylum Streptophyta; class Magnoliopsida; order Poales; family Juncaceae; genus Juncus; species Juncus inflexus. The sequence continues at coordinate 2,912,901 of JAJHPC010000007.1, forward strand.
TGCTGATATCTATCCCTCTAAAAATGAAATATCAAATTAACTTACAATTACAATATAATAGTAAATAAAAATAATTAAGAAACAGAATATTTTAATTTTTCTGTACAATTTGCTCTTTATTTATATTTTTCTATATAATATTCTCTTTTTGGTGGAACAAAAAAAAGATCAAAATAATTTTGATGAGTATTTTGGTCAAAAAAATGTTTGTTGGATGAAAAGTTACAGTTAACCCTTGTTGGGGTAAAATAAAAATCCCATTCACTTAATAGAAACTTGAAAAAGAGAATCTGAAAAATATAGAGTATCTTTGAAATATTCAGAGAATAAATTTGAGGGGTTTTTTAAAAGATTTTTTATCCAAATGTATTGACAGTATATAATGGAAACAGGAGATATAACTTTCTTCATTAATCTATAAAATAACAATAATAACAAATTACAAATAAATCAGCATTTGATTGAAAGAGCAACGTAAGACATACTAACAAACAAAGAGGTTTGTTCTGAAAATTAAATAGAAATACAAACAAAATAAATAAATTTAAACAATAAATAAAATCTCTCCCTCCTCTAAAAATTATCCAAATCATATCTTGCTAATATTTACCCCAAAATTTAAAACATAAATAATTACTCGATTTCACTCCATAAATTTATTTGAGACGTACTAAATAAAAAACAAAACATCTAATTCAAATTATCAAATATCCTTATTATGAAAGCTTCATTCTGTTTTAATTTCTTCTGATCCGTTCGAATCCTTTTCATTTCCGTTCAAATTGAAACCCTCGCTATTTTGAGATTCAAATGTCTCTTTTTTAGGAGTCTCATTTTGATTATCAGAATTCAGTTCAATCACATTTTGCCCATCATTTCCTGTCCCATTATTATTATTATTACCATCACCATTATTTTCACTCTTTTCAGAATTAGGGTTTGTGGGATCAATATGAATTTCATTCTCGCTATTTTCAGAATTAGGGTTTGTGGAATCAACATGAATCCCATTCTCACGATTTTCAGAATTAGGATTTGTGGAATCAACATGAATCTCATTCTCACCATTTTCAGAATTAGGGTTTGTTGAATCGATATGAATTTCATCCTCACCTTTGGAATCAGGGTTTGTGGAATCAATATGAACTTCATTTTCACCATTTTCAGTATTAGGGTTTGTGGATTCAATTTGAATTTCATTCAAATCACTATTTTCTTCTCCAATTTTATTTCCATTATTTCCAATTTCATTTTTATCAGAACCTTCATTATTCTCTCCATTTAAAACATCTCCAGTTTCATTTTCTAACAGGTCAGGTTTGCTTGTATTTTCACCTCCATTCAATTCTTCACCAATTTTTACAATTTCACCCTCCTGTTTTTCATTATTTCCATTTCCCCCTTCCGTTTGCTCAGAATTACCATTTGCCCCTTGATTTGACTCCAAATTTTCATTATTTCCATCCTCAAATTTTTCAATTTTCTCTTCCGATTCATTCGACTCCAAACTTGCATTATTTCCCTCATTATTTTCATTATTTCCCTCATTATGTTCATTATTTCCATTTCCATCCCCAAAGTTTTCAATTTTCTCTTCTGATTCATTTGACCCCAATTTTTCATTATTACCCTCATTAATTTCATTATTTCCATTTCCATCCCCAAAGTTTTCAATTTTCTCTTCTGATTCATTTGACCCCAATTTTTCATTATTACCCTCATTAATTTCATTATTTCCCTCATTATTTTCATTATTACCCTCAGTATTTTGATTATTTCCATTTTCATCCCCAAATTTTTCAACTTTCTCTTCTGATTCATTTGACTCCAAATTTTCACTATTACCCTCATTATTTTCAATATTACCCTCATTATTTTCCTTATTTCCATTTCCATCCCCAAAATTTTCAACTTTCTCATCTGATTCACTCAACTCCAAATTTTCATTATTACCCTCTTTATTTTCATTATTTCCATTTCCATCCCCAAATCTATCAATTTTTACTTCGGATTCATTTGACTCCAATTTTTCTTTGTTAAATACATTTTCTCCTTCTCTCTCTTCATCTTTCTTCTCAGAATCACTTTCCAAGGACCCATTTGTAATTTCTTCTTTTTCAGGGACCTGATTGAAAGATTCCCCAGCTTTCTCCTTCCGACCTAAGTAAATTTCCTCCCCATTTTCATTGCCAAGAATTTCAATATTTTGATCGAAATTTTTCTTCTTATCGTATGAATGTTTAATTTGGTAAAGAAGCCAAATTGCCACGCATAAAAGCAAGGTTATTTGGAGCAATTTTTTAACTTTAGAGAATTTATTTCTCTGATTTCTGCTGTTTGAGTGGTGAAACATTGTAAATATTCTATTTTCTTTTGGTAAATATCTGCACGAAATATTATGAGAAAATTGTGGTTAGATTATAAATCAGTTCTATGTTAAATCATATTAGAAATTAGGAAAGAAGAAGACTATCTTTTAATTAAAACCCATTTTATTAGTTCAATTTCCTAGTGTAAATTTTTTGAATTCAAACTTCAATTTGGTCTCATAAACTCTGAACAAAAAGTTACTGAATTATAAAATCCGTAACTAAAGAACTAAAGCCATAGAATTTTCTGAGATTCAGTATATCTGGAATTAGGGGGGAAATGAAACGGTAGGATTTAACAAAACTTTGGGGAAAAAGGAGAAAATATGTAATCCCTATCTGAAAAATCTTGAGGGCTCTTTTGAAAATTTAACCACAAATTAGTACGTAACTGAAAAAATTACCCTTTTGGCCAGATGGCCTGACTAGAAATTGGGTTATAAACACAACAATCCCACTTAATGCCCAAATGTCAATAAAAGCTAAAATCAAAGAAAACCCACAAAATTAGTGAAAAAAGGGTCTAAAGAAACGAGCTCATTTTTACCGCAAATTGTTTCAAAATGTGGGACAACAAGTTCGAAATTTACAAAATGGGTAAGAAGAAATCATACCTTGCTTCCACAAATTCGCTTATTATTCCTGATCTACGGAGAGAGAGTAGATCAGAGTTCAAAAAAGAGAAGTGGTGTTGCTTTCTTGTGGTTGTTTAAAAATGAAATCTAGTTTTTAAGATAAAACTTTAATGGAGGGCTAATAACTAACTCCATCTTTCAATCTCAATGCTAACATTTATTTTTGAAAGGTCAAATACTCAATAGTCAATACTAACAAAATTGACATAGTGAAAATGCTATTGTGATTTCGTATATTAACTAAATTTTAACTTAATTAAATTTGTTATATATTGTCATGACATTTCTCAAATTTCTTTTTTGAACTATATGACTATCAGTGTTTTAAATAGCAACGCTATAGCGTCGTAATTGCGCGTAATAGCGAATTTCGACCATAAAATACAATACGTAATGAAAATATAGCTAAAATAACGTTTTGAGCGCAACGAGAGCTATAACGCCGCGATAGTGGTCAAATAGTGGCTATAGCGGCCGATATAGCGTTCAAAGTGTTAGTTTTGTAAATTTTTATTTTTTTGGGCTTATTTTTGATAATTAATATTCGTGTGTTTATTTTGGATAATTATGCGGTATGTTTAGTTATGGACAATAAACTTTTTATGGTATTTTATGATAAATAATTATACTATTTTATTTAATATTTATGGTATTTGGATTTTTTATTTTTTATATTAAAATTTTATTATTATCATATTTTTATCATTAATATTTTTGAAAGATTTACATAAATTATAAATTATGTTGCACGTCCGCCATAAGGCCATAGTACCCGCGCAATCCGCTACAAAAAAAGTCAATCCACTACGGAGCGCTATATCGCTATTTAAAACATTGATGATTATACATACTCAACATCTTCTATATAAGAGCTAATTCTTAGTTTTGGTTATATGATCTTAATGATATTATTATAAAAGATCATAATTAAAAAGGGATAATGATTGTGAATTGTTAGTTTTTGAGGATTTGGTATGAAAAATATGAACAAAATGTTTCTGATTATATATTATTTTGTTGTTTCTTTCTTGTATGACCTTTTATTTGTTGAGTCATGTTGATTAACATTATATTATGTAAAAAATGATTATGATTATATGTATTTTGCTTAAGTTATGTAAGGATTCTAGTTTTTATTTTGTAAAACAAAAATATATGTGAGGCATAAAAGTAATCTATTTTAATTCTTTTTTCCAGAAAAAATCAATTAGAATTAATTTTTTTATATTATACTCACAACTGTAGTTTTAAAGCTACAAATCTTAATTATTTACAAAAATAATTAATATGATAAAAAATAATTATATAACTAAATTTGAATCCGACTTGGATTTGACTTCAAATCATTTCGAGTTCTTTTTTGTATTTATTGAACTGAAATTTTGATACTACCTCTGTCTTCTTCTAACTCTAGTCAGGATCTAAATTAGTCCGTTAAATACACTGTGTCTCCTACTTCATTCTCTCTCTCCTCCCTTCTCTCTCTGAAGCCAAGAAAAATAAAAAACTATCATATTCAACTATTCATTACCTACCGATCAGAATTGATATGATAGCATGATGAAAACTAAATATGACAAAAAGAATCTTGACTCCTACATCATTAAGGATACTAACATGATCGTATCAGAAGTACAACTTAAGTAAGAACCTCAAAATTAATGTCTAATTGTTTGATCTATACAAAGGATAACATATTGTTATTATTCAAAAGTAATATAACTATATAAGTTGTATATAAGTTGGGAGATGAATATCACTCATCTTTTGTGGGCTCAGGGTCCACGTGAGAGGAGGCTGAACCATGACTCCTGTCGATCTATGATTAAAGTAATTAAGGGGGCGGTTAGTTGGTTTCGATCCAATTACCAAGATTTAATTGTTGATTTTCTGTTCCATATATTCTAATTGATTGCCTGAATCGAGTCATTAATTTATTTGACCTTAAATTTGGAGCCCAATTTGCTGTATTTAAAAGTAAGAGTCCAAGACTATAATATAAAAAATAAAATAATTAAATATACAAGGGCTTGTACTTACTTAGTAGAATGTATAAATAATAAATAGTAAAGCTACATTCAATTACCCTAAAATTGTTCTATATTTATAAAGTGAATTATATTTACTCAAATTTTGCATACGGAATTAAAGTTATAATATATTTATAAAATAATATATTATGTTAATAAACTGAATTTTCTAAATGTGATTGTATTTGAGATGTGAAACGTATCTATATTTTCGAGAACTAAAATATAATATTTACATTGGTCTAATATGATATGCACTAAGAACATGGAAGAAGTAAGTTTAAGCAAATGAGACTCAACTTGAGTTTGGTTCAAAAGGTGAAAGTTTACCCGACTCAGTTTGTAATAGAGATTTTTAGCTCCAATTTCCATCTCGAGTTTAGCTCCAAATAATTTGATCTAGGTCAACTCAAGATCATAACCCGGCTCATTTCAACCAGCCTAACGAGATTTCTAGTAAAAATGGTTCAAACTCGAACCAAATTTGATCGAACAGAGTCCATGTAAGCTCTTCTCGACTCGAGTTCGGTTCATTTTGTTTTGAACAATTTTTGAGTGAAATTCAATCAAACAATGAGTTGCGAACTAAATTACGGTCCTATGTATGTGTATCACGATGACTTGTTATATATATAACACCTTAGGTTAAGTGATATATTCCACAAAAAATGAAGTACAAAGATCTCTTTGATTCGAGAGCCAAATCTTGATTGAGCTTTTTTTGTTAGTTATGGAGTTGATTTTGTTGTACTTCAAAGTTAGATGAAGAATAAAGTTGGTTGAATAGTTTGGAGGTGTTTGGTTGAGACCAACTTGAAATTAGGCAAATCTGAACTATAGAATCCAAACAATAATTTGATTTATTCGATTCCATGAATCAAAGTATTGTAATTTTCTTATACGTTAATAATTTTTTTTATCAAATATAAGTATAACAAATATGTTTTATTAAATAGTCAAAATTAAATTTCAAGATCAACTTGAAATTAAGCAAATTCAAACTAAATAATCTGAATAAAATTTTATTTATTTGATTAAACTGAACAAATTTAATTTGAAATTCTATGAATATAATGTAATGTAATTATTCTTATGATAAGTTTTCTTTAATAATAACAGCATTAGGTGTGGATTTATAGAGAGTTATTTTTAATTATTTTTATGCAATATTAATGAAAATACAAAAAATTGGTACGAATCACGCTTGAATCATATCTAAATTTGTATCTGATATACATAACAGATTCTACTTATCTGTCGTAAAACACAAATTCAGTTATTTGTTTTTGTGTGAAGAGGATAATGGAGACCTCCCATAGTACAAAAGTGTAGTCTAGATTGAGTCTATTATGAATGTGTGGCTGAGATAAAAACTAATGATTTTTTTTTTGAAGGAAAATGGTTGTCAATTGGCAAAACTTTTTCATTAAATTAATCACAACAACCGTTATTTACAATATTTTCAGTTAATACCATACACAGACTTCCCCCTCTCTAAAGAATACACCAAAATGAGAAAAAAACCCAAAATCACGTTACATTAGCAAATAGTAAATAAGCCGTCATCAGCCTTTTCCCAAGAATCAATCTCTGTCTTGAGTTGATAGAAACAACCTTCAGGCCTTATGGTGTTGCCTCGAAAATAACATCGTTACATGCGCGCCAAATACTCTAACAAGTCCAAATCCATCAAATATCCCACTTGTTTTTATCTTCTTACCAAGAATTCCCCTCTAACTAGCCAATCGAAAACCTTCAGCTTGTTTGGAATCCTCACTCGCCAGATTATAGGGACTGGTTTATCGATCATTCCCGGAAATGTGAGTCGTTTGTAGATATCCTTGGAATGTAATTTACTAGTGTTATTTAGCGAAGAAAGAACCAAATCCATCTCATCGGCTTGATGGAACATAACTGCTTGTAATTTCCGGCGAAGAGACGCCCATTCATGTTCTGCTTGACTCGATAAGTTATCTCGCAATTTTAAACCCCAACCATTAATTCCCTTCGCCTCTCTGACCGTCATATTCTTAACTAGCGCGAACGAGAAGAGATAAGGGTAATAGAAAGCTAGAGATACATTTTCCAACCAATTCTGATGCCAAAACGAAGTGGACTCTCCATTTCTGACAGAGATTTTAATGCAACCTCTGATTATTGTGATTAGATTTAGAAGTGCATTCCAAAAAAAAAGAGCGTGAGCTTTTCCTGGACCATGGAAGAGGGTATGCCAGTTGACCACAAATGAACGAGACTGTCATGGTCCATTGAGAATCTTTCTCTGACTAGTACCACCACCACTACTTCGTCAGAAGAGTTATATTCTGTCAGAGATATTGCCTCATAATTTTTTCCATTTGTTGAATCACCCAATCCAGAAGTATAAATGCCGCTATGTAGTAAGAAGGCAATGCCGAGAGAACCATTTGACTAGAGTTATTTTGCCGACTACGGATAAGTACCGGTCTTTTCATTGAGCTAGTTTCTTGTCGAATTTATCAATTAGAGGTAAGAATGCTTCTTTAGGCAGCGATTTAATTGTTAGAGGGAGGTCGAGGTCAATAATAGAAAAGGAGTCGGTCGGGCATTGAAGTGACTCGGTCACCAATTCCACTTCCTCCGTGGAATCAAAATTAGTTTAGTTTTCTCCTGATCTATATATAGATCTGAGTATAGTAACAGAATATTAAGATAAATGAAAATTGATTTCTTTCTCTTCTAATTACATCAATATCGTTATTTTGTATGAATCGCATAAGATGGACAGTAAATCAATCTTATTGCAAGCCCAAACAAGAAAAAAAGGTGGAAACTTTTTGCAAGTTTTTACTTCAACATGAGTGGAGATTATTGCAAGCCCAAAATAAGAAAAAACATACCTAGTAACATGAAGTCTGGACTTTAACTGAGCTAAATTGGCCCAAATTTTACTTAATTATGTATTGCCATATCTTTTAGGCCCATTAAGCCTCATTAAGCCTATAGTTGATTTTTTTAAAGAAAAAAGTCTATTTTTTAGACCACAATTATTCAATTAATTTCTTTTTGGACCCTCAACTTTTTATTGGTCACTTTTTGACCCCTCAACTATTGAATTAATTTCTTTTTGGTTCTTCCATCCGTTAAATGTTTACGTGTCCGTTAACTTGACACATAAGCGATGATTTTCATGTATTTATGACGTGGCAATTGTGACACGGTAATTATTAGAAAAAAATAATTTTTTTAATCCTCTCATTTCTTTCTCTCGTATTCTTTATATCTTATATTTTTTTGAAAAAAAATTAATTAATGAAAAAATTAATATCGAATCAAACTTAAGGGGCAATTTTAGAAAAATATAAGATAAAAAGAATACGAGAGAAAGAAATGAGGGGATTAAAAAAATATATTTTTTTCAATAATTATCGTGTCATAATTGCCACATTATAAATACATGCCAAATCATCGCTTATTTGTCAAATTAACGGACACGTAACTATTTAACGGATGGAAGGGCAAAAAAGAGACTAATTAATATATTCACAACTCAAGTCAAGGTAGAATGTGGCATGAATAAATGTTAATTATCTGAGTGGTAATAAAAATAATTAGACAGTGATATATATCAAATTAGTTAATCAACAACTAACAAGTGCTTTACCCAATTAGGATTCTTAGTCAAGAGTAATAATGTTTTTGAATTATGTGGTATAGTGGGGTAGTCCAAATAATCAAAACTTACGAATAATAATATATTGTTTATTTTTATGTTGCTTAGTATCCAAATCTTTGGGCCCGTTTAGTTTCAATTTGATAGCTACATTTTTATTTTATTTTTTTGGCGTTCATTTATTTTGAATCCTAACTTTTTTGAAGTACTCAAAGGAAAATATCCCCAGAAAAGAAAGAAAAAAAATATTCCATTTATTATTGATGCATATGAAGGTTTAAATACACAAACTCTTATATCTAAAATCTCAAGGAATATACTCAACCACTAGGATATAAAACAATATACCTGGAATCATAAATTCAAATTGAAGAGCAAACTCTGAAATTCGCTCCTTGATGATAACTTTAGTGTTTATAGAAGAAGGACCAATATTTTGTTCTTTTTCTAATATATGTAGTAAATATTTAAGTTTGAGGAATATAATTCACACAAGCATTATATAAAAAAAAACCATCTATATTTAGACAACAATTTATATTTCTCCAAGTTGTTAAATGCAAATGGACATGAAAATACTAATTAAGAGTGAGTTTAAATTTGTATGAGGATTATGTCCGTATAGAGATTATGTTCCAATTTAGGGTTGCTTAACCTGGTGAAGATCTCTGGTCTTGCTCTCTCTATAAAATAATCACAGTTGAGGATTTAATTATAGATAGCTTAGTCATAATTAAGGGGATAATTATCCAGTTTTCTTTTTTTGCTTGCAATAATTATCCAGTTTTAGAGGCATGTTAATTTAGTAACACCTGAAAGATACTTAAAGCCTTAAAGAGTGTAATATTTTGTGTGTACTTAATGAAACATTCGTCCTCATTATACATTTCTGGTAGGGAAAAGCATCAACTTTGTGGCATGGCCTTTAATTGGCCTCTTTTGGCTTTTGTTCAGCTTTAATTTGGTCAGTAGATAAGCTCAATTTAATTAATTTCCAGTTGTATTTCTCTTTGGCTGCTGAAGGAAGATTTATAATATATTATGTCATAATAATAATAGATACTTAACATGTATATACTTCTCGGATGTGATCGGTTCTCTCATATGTATGATCAGATCAGATATACTTGAAACATAAAATATTCAATTGAAATAAAAACACAAGATCAACACATTTCATAAATAATTAAAAATGTCAAGTATCTAATTTGCACAAAAATATTTTGTTAGTATCTCATACAGTGAATATATCAAATATGTTGTCTAAATATATATAAAATAATTAAAAATATAAAAAAAGACAAAATAATATATACCATAGAAGCATTGTATCTTTTGATTTTCTAAAACAATCGTATCAGATACCTTCATATTTGTATCTATATATGTATTCGTTCAACATAAAAAAATAGTAAATATGTAATGCTCTACTACTTGACGAATTATTTGAATATTAGTTCTATGTATATTGAAAATATCTACTAGCAACAAAAAATATTTTACCACAAAGACTTCTTATCCTAACTGACAAGGCTCTAAATTATTTATCAATTTTTTAATGTGTTCAAAGAATCTTGGTACTATGTAGTATCTTGTATAGAATGCAGATCTGCCACTAGATATCGAAAAGTGTCAACAAAAATAAACATAAAAAGAACTGTGAGCTTTAATTGGGCATTTAATTAGGGTTTGCTTTTGGAGTAATTTAACATTTTGTTACTTTCCACCACAACAACCAGGTGCCCACATTGGAGGCATGAATCAACTTGCCCACTCAATTCCATCCTTGCAATTCATGACAAGGTTTTAGTGACATTCTCGTCTTAAATATAAAATTAGATAATGCATTCAAAATCATTTATATTTTCGAACTATTACCTAATTTTATAGTACATATTTTTGCTGATACAACGTTGTAGTGCCATTCTCACCTTCCATATAAAATTAGATAAAGCATACAAAAGCATATATACAAAAGCATTACATATTTTCTAATTATTTTATTTCTAATTTTTTCGCGAGGTTTTAGCCCCATTCTCACCTTCATATAAACTTTGACAAAGAATCCAAAAGATTAAATTATTTAAAATACCACCTAATTTTCTAATTGTTTCGTGTTTTACAAAGTGCTAATGAGTTTTTGTTAATTTCACTACTTTTATTTTAATATTTGCCATTCTTCGTTAACTGTTTTTTTATTATTTTTTGCAAATTAAGGGATGATGATTTTTTTGCTACTTTTGTTAATTAACACTATTTGTCACTAATTTATTATTTTATTGTTAATTAATAGAGTTTTTTTTTTCTTTTTACTCTAGGCATTATGGGCACTAGGATAATAGTCGCGCTTATTTGTGTGAATATTTCAATTTTATTATTTATTTCAATCTATCTATAAATTATAATTATGAAAATTCAAAATAAAAATTTGAAATAAATTTATAGTACATAAATAATATATAATAATTATGTTAAGTAAGTTATCTATGTTTAAAATTATTTTGAATTACATCATAAGATATTCTATCTATCATTCAAAAATATTTTCTATATCACATCTAATTTTGTAAAGATGGATAACTCTATACCAATAAATTTACATATAAGAAATAAAATAACATAAAAAATAAATTTATAAAAAAAAATAACAGATTAAATAATTTGGATAATAATTTATGATCTCAATTTATGTTTGTATTAAGATTTCATTTCAATCTATGTATAAATTACAATAATGAAAATTCAAAATAAAAAATTCAAATAAATTCATAGTACACAAATAATCTATAATAATTATGTTAAGTAAGTTATCTATGTTTAAAATCAGTTTGAATTATATCATAAGATATTCTATCTATTTATTATGTATTTAAAAATATTTTCTATATCACATCTAATTTTGTAAGATGGATAACTCTAGACCAATAAATTTACATATAAGAAATAAAATAACAAAAATAATAAATTCATAAAAAATAAAAAATAATAACCGACTAAATAATTTGGATAATAATTTATGATCTCAATTTATGTTTGCATTAAGATTTCTAAGATTAAAATGTCATCTTTTTTTTATTCACTCGATTTTCATATGCGATGAACACATTATATCGAAAAAAAATCAAGTATTAATCGGGCAAGATAATTTATTTCATAGATTTTAGTTGAATCACATAAGATTTAATTATAGATAATTAACTTTAAAAAAGATAAAAATAATAATTATATTTAACATGATTCGTTAAAAGGAAATATGATAGTATATATATGTAAAAAGTATGTATACTATACATAAGAAAATATAATGCGACTCATTTTCTTAAAAAAATTATCACCACTATTATAAATTGATCACATATTTTTTTGTAAAATCCGTAATACCTTAAGTAATACAATATAGTTCTTAATAATCCGAAATTTTATTTGATATGATAGTTCTCACATAATTAAAGATATTACATGAAACATTAATTTAACCGATAATTTAAATGAAAATATAAGATTTGGATAAAATGTGATCTACGTCCGAGATAAAATTGAGTATAAGTCTTTTGAGATTTCTCAAAGAAGGATGAAAAATAAGGTATAAGTTAATGGGTATATTATTTTCGTACACGTTTTCTTATATAGTCTATATTCACATATCTTATCAAAATAAATAAATAAATTTGAAACCACAAAAATATGGAACTTAAAATAAAGAGAAAATTTCAACAAATTTTTATTTGATGATTTTAACATGAGATATAAAATATTCATTAAGAATTATACTTTTTTAAAGATAAAAGAAAAACATATTTATATTTTAATTGGTGAACTATTCATTAACTATTGGTATTAATAATTGAACATAACTTTGAATTATGATTCGTTGAAACTATCTGATTAAGATCTGATGGCCAGAAACAAATTCAACGGTTCTCACTAAATCGAGGATGGTTAACACAAAACACGAATTCAACAAATTATATGATTATGTTTTGATAACGACATAAATTTTGTCATAAAATATCAATAAATTTGAGAAAATGAATGATTAAAATTCAACAAAAAAAATTGATCGAACCATCAAGATAAAAATAATGATGTGCCTTTTTGAGAAGGTTCAAAAATAGATAAAAAAAATAAGGGGCTGATGTTAATTATGGTAATTATTGTAACGCCAATCCTATTGGCGGTCATTGTAATATAGTTATTTATTATAATTAATTAAACTGCGGATACCTATGCAAGACCTGGGATTCAATTTTCAAAAAAAATAGAGTTTTTGCAAATTGGTACCGATTATTTGTGTAATTTTTTATAAATTATAGTGGCTCCTATAATTTTTCAAACTAAATATGAGTAAATAAAATTTGAAACCACTGTGAAGTCATAAAAAGGGTAAAATATTATATTATTATTATTATTATTATTATGTTTATGATTATTATGATTATTATTATTATTATTATTATTATTATTATTATTATTATTATTATTATTATTATTATTATTATTATTATTATTATTATTATTATTGTAATATAGTTATTTATTAAGTGCACATGTTGATTGAACGGATGCTTCCAGTCTTTTGAGCAGATAAGGAAAACGATATTTCAAGGGTGACCTGGAATAATGGATTTCTTTTACATCCCCTTTCAAGGCAAACGGTCCTGGGTACTTGTCGCATTAATACTGGCCATCTGTTCAAAGACCTGAAATAATATATATTTTCTATATTATATTGAAATATAAGATATATTTATACCATATTTTATTTTTTACATAAAAAATCAATTCATAATCACAACCCTTAAGTAACTAAAATGGATGGTTGAGCAATCAAAAACTGAGAGCATTTTGTAAGGTTGAGACTAGAGAGCATAATAAAACAACATAACATATAATATATATAAAAATTCAAGTATTCCAATAAGGGTTGTTAGCAAACTGAAATCGAACTAGCCATGTTGAGTAAGTTGAGTTTGAGTTCAGTTTGAAAATAATTAAATCAGCTCGGTCCGATGAGTAATCCAGTTCCAAACATATTTTCCGGTCTGAGGTGGGTCCGGTCATATTTGAGCCGCTCGATTCGTTGTAAAGTTTATGAGTTTTAAATAATCAAATTTAGACTACTTTTTCTTTTGGAATTTTGACACATATACACATGTTTCAAAAAAAAATACCACAAATACCCAACTTTTTTTTTAAAATACCAAAAATAACCATTTCAGAATTTGAAACACCGGAAATATAAAAATTTCGGTCTTTGAAAGACCGAAAGTTGTTAAATCTTTAAACCCTCATTAAGCAGCTCTTAAACAATAAATCAAATAAAATATTATAAAATATTTTTTTCCGGCCTTAAAGGTCGGGAATTATTTGTTTATATATTTAATATATTATTTTATAATTGAAATTATGATTATTTTCTAATTTAAATAATTGAAAATAATATAATATGTTTGTACTTTTAAATTATAAAATAATTTAAATTATGATTATTTTAAACTTAATATATTAAAATATTTTAAATTATAAAATAATAATATATTAAAATAGTCATAGTTTATAACCAACGCATGCTCTGAAGGCAATTACACTTTTCTTACTTCCAGAATTATTAAAACCGAAATAAAATGAAATCCCAAATTATTTATATTAAAGAGTTTGCTACTTATTACATTTTTGAACAACTGAAAATAACAATGTTTGATGGATATATTTTGTGGTGAATAAACCGATCCATGATCTATTATAAAGTATGATTTTGTAATACTATTATTATTTTAAATTATAAAAAAATTTAAATGATTATTTTAAAAATTATAGAGTAAAATATTTTAAACTATAAAATAATCATATTTTGGATTATAAAATTATATATTAAAAACATTATTTCACACTTACTGCACATATTTCAGAAAAGTAAAAAAAATAAAAAAAATTCCCGACCCTTCAAAGATCGGTAAAAATTATTTTATTATTATTTTTATTTGATTCATTGTTAAGGGCTGTTAAAGAGGGTTTAGAGATTTAATGAAATTTCGGTCTTCCAAAGACCGAAATTTTTATAATTCCTGTATTTGAAATGCCGAAAATGTTATTTCTGGTATTTTGAAAAAAGGTTGGGTATTGTGGTATTTTTCTTTTCAAACATGTTTATAAGTGTCAAAATTCCTTTTCGTTTCACAATTCATAAAATAAAAAAATAAAAAAATATAAATATAATATTATCTGAACTCTCAAATTCCGATTAAGTCCGCAAAATATCCAATTGGATCCGACCATAGACATAACCATTAATGCTCAGTAACTGAGCTATGAATTGAAGTCCGTAAACAAGCAGGTATCATTTGAGCTCGGCTCGCTTCTTTCGAGCTGACTCGGTTTGGTTCGATTTTGAACTAAAATTGAACTAGTCATATCGTGAATGGTGCTGGGTCAAATCCGAGCCAACATCAACGGACGAGCCAAAGTCAGCTCTAATTTTGAACCCAGATCCAAAATCAATCTCGAAAGTGAAAACAATGAAATGTTACTTCCACTATAACTGTTCATTCTGGTTGATTTCACCCATCTAGTCCCCTATCCCCATTGCTTAATTTCGTGCATACAAGAGATTAATTTGGAAAATGAATATTATAGAAATTGAGTCTTTAAAAGACTCTATACAGTAAATAAAATACAACCTTTAAAATAGCGCCATATATATGAACATAAAAAAGTATTGTTGTTTGGTAATTTGAAAATTATTTGAATCAACATTCGACAGGCCTCTCAAGAGCAATCATATGAGCAAGGTAATGATATTTACAGGATCAAAACTCTTAATAACATGCTTTATTTATAACTTTTATTACTTTCTAAGATTTAATATGCCTGTTAGTAACAAAAGAATGTCCATAAATATCACTTTATCGGTAAATATCACGCTATCGGACAAAAACACATGTTGAACCATTTGGAAGGCTCGAAACCAGCAAATCTTCGGACAAAAGCCGGCCAACCGAGATGAAGTAATAGCGGAGATCGCTCGGCAGACAATTAACTGGAGGATTTTCTGCTAGAAACTGATTTTTACATTTGATGAGTTCTTTTTCTTTCTTTTTATCCCGTGAGATGGGAATTGTAATTATTTTTTTTTCTTTGAAACTTTGCTTTTGATAACTTCCAAACATTAAAAAAAAATTTAATAGAATCTCAGTGAGCCTTTTCGCCTACTACAGCTTAAAAAAAAATATCACTCTATCGGAAATTAATGCTCACCAATCCGGAAGCTACACACTGATTGAAGGGTACTATGGTAACTTCTTTGTCAACATCACTCAAGAGAAGACATTTAAACACTCCTCCAAAAAGCAATTGGCACCAATAAGTGCAACCTTTTTCCTCCACAAATCCACTTAATAAATAAACAAGAGGGATATTTGTGTATCTGACCCTAGAAATTTTGGGTGTTCATTACAAAAGAACTTTGAGCCTTATTTTACTAGCATGATAACTATATTTTGTTCATTATTCGGGTTGTCATATATTTTTCGTTTGTTATACGTTCTCATATCATCATCATGTTAGACTTTAAGAATTTTGACGCTCTCTTGATATGAAAAATTATATTTTGTTATCTATTATAATATCATAGTCTTATAATTAAACATGCATAAGAAGTCAACTAATAATATCAAAAATTCTACTAAGCTAATACCACTAGAAGAAAATTTAATTATGTTAACAAGTTTTTTTGTTTTATATATTTTTATTTGAGATATGATCAATAATAATATAATTATGAATTGCATAATAGTTTGTTTGATATGCAATTTATCTTACATACATATATATACTTCATTGCTAAGGAAAAAAGTATCAATTATTAACCAACGGCTAGTTTTCTAGCATACGGTCAAAATAACATGATTTACAAGGCTGTTAATGCAAAAAATTTCCCACTCAAAAGTACAAATTAAGTAACTTCTGTGGCTTCTCCTCTTTCCAAACGAACCCTTTAAATACCACCCTCTTTTCTTCTCCCCCTCAAACCATCAATTCATTTCAACTTTCAAATCATAAACTCTTCCATTTCCCTCAAAACACAAAACATTGCTTATAACATCACCAAGTAACAAGATACTAAAATGGAGCATTCATCCGTCACAAAGCGTCTTTGGCAAGTCGTCCGTGCCGTGTTCTACATGCTACGCATGCGAGGCTTAGTAATCTCAAAAAAGAAACTCATGCTTGATTTCCATCTCTTTCTCAGCCGAGGAAAAGTCGCGAGTAAATCATTCATCCATCATCTCACTCACCAAAATCACTGTAACTACTCTTCTCGCACTTCTCGTGAAGTCGAGTTTAGTTGTAGCAACACTCCCTCTTTCCCTTCCTTCAACCTCCCCAAAAGAAAAAGAAACCATCACAAAAACCCTAATCATGACAACTACTACTTTTACAACATGGATGCAAGAGAGATAGCCAAATCTCTTGAAGTGTTGAACGAAAATGAGTTATCATCATATGTTGAGTCCCCAGGTTGGGGTTTTGGAAAAAGTCCGATGCCGACAGAACGACAGCTGAGGATAACTGATTCACCATTTATGATGAATGAAGAAGAAGGACAAGTGGATAAGGAGATTGACACTCAGGCGGAGAACTTCATTAAGAGGTTTTACGAGCAACTTCGGTCTCAGGGAAGCATACCGGCCACACCAATGTACGAACTCCGTGCCTAGATAGGTTTTTTAATGTGCATGTATATAAGAGTAATTTTAACACTTGTTGTATGAGTTGTACTTTTCCCCCTTCTTTTCTACTTCTTTTTATTATTTGAGCACTACTTTGTCTTGTCTCCAACCAATACGGATGTATTAATGTATTTGTGTTGACAGCTTATTATTTGAAGCTTAGAGTTGTGGCCGTGTTTTCTTATAATTTGTTGTTGTGTTGTTAAATTAGTAGATAAAAGCTTGACCTGTTATGAGTTCAGAATGTATACAGAGTGAAAAAGAGATTTAATCTCATCTTAGTTATTAAACTAAATTTGAGTAAGTTATTAATATAAGTTGTAATATTTTGAGCTAGTAGTTGTTTAGTCTATGTACATGTAAATGGATTGGTACGTAATTTGTTCTATAACAAACTAGGCGAAAAAAAAAAAAAAAAAAAAGGTGCAACCCTCTCCTTGCTTATTTTTTACTAAGGATAAATTTGATACGTAAAAAATTCGGAGGGATATATCTGAAATTATTTTCAAAAAGATTAATTAATTAATTAATAATTTAGCGAGACATAATTTGAATCTACATAACCGATATCTTATACAATTTAAGTACAATATGGGTCTACAAAATAAATCTCTTCTAGAATAAAGACCAGAAATAGACACTCAATGTTAATAAAAATAATAAAAATTCCACTCATTTTTAAAATACAAAATACCTAATGGCATTAGAGTAATAATATTGAAATTTAAGGATATTAGTTAGATGGAAAAACATATGCCGCGGTTAGTTCAAATGTTGAATGAATGAATGACTAAAGAAAACTCTCAATGTTAATCAAAATAACAAAAATGTCACTCCACTAAATATGAGTACAACATGCAATGGACCCATTGAGTATTGTTGAAATTTAAGAAAATTAATTATCCACTTTATATATATTAGTATCAGTCTTGCCACAGAAAATCTGGAAGATGGACACGTGTCATATGTATAGCAAAGTTCATATTGTTGTGCAGAGAGGGCATTAGGGCTGGCAAAAAAGCTCGTAGCTCGCTCGAAATCGCTCGATAAAAACTCCAAAAAGCTCATTCAATAACAAGTTGAAAGTTAACCGAGCCGAGCCAAGCCAGCTTGAGTATAAACGAGCCGCGCTCGAGCTTGGACCAACTCGGCTCACAGCTTGATTAGTGTAATACAGGCTTAATTAATAATACCCAAACCCTAGCCCTAAATCTAATTCACTCCGCCATTTTTCTCTCCTTCCGCCATGATTCTTCATTTCTCTCTGACTCCACGCCGCACGCCGTTCCTCCCTCGTCGAAGATCCATTCTGATAGCCACAACAACTCCTCCCGTCGCCGTTCTTCTCCTCCCGTCCAGCAACTCCGACCAGCTTTCTCTCTCTCATCCAGCAACTCCAACTAGCTCTCTCTCTCTCTCTCTCTCTCTCTCTCTCTCTCTTCAATATTCAATAGAGGTTAGTAAATGCTTCTAGTTAATTTATTTTTCACCTAATTTGCTGGACCAATTTGATGTTAGACACTAATTAAAATTGTTGACACAATAGTTGAAATTGTTATTTGATGTTAGACATAATAGTTGTTAGAATATAATTTTATAAATTAAAATTGTGAATTCTTTCTAGTGTTCTTTCTAGATTCTCAGTTTTAATATAATCTCTCTTACATTGTAGAATATTGGTGTAGAATTAGTGTCCTAGACCAAATATATTTGTGCTGTAAAATAGATTATATATTAAGACATTATTATTTATTTAATAAAAATTATTTCTTATATATTTGTCTGTATGGGTTGTTAATGTATATTTACATATCTTATATCAACCATGAATGATACTTCGGATTCACATCATCAAAACACGTGATTCTGATAGTAAAACTGTTAACTAATGAATGACATTCTAAACTGTCCCTGGTGATATGTAGGATGTTTATGGAGATAAATATATTTCATGTAAGAAGCTACATATCCACACTAGTATATTCGCAGACTGGATGATCATGTTTTGCTGATAATGGACATATGGATATCAAGTATGGAATATAGATATATATTAAAGAATACATACTGGAATGACCATACTATGAGAATATGTATGGTATATGTCATTAGTGATTCTCATATGAATAGTGTGCTTGTTCCTATGACCTGAGGTCACCATGGATTTCTGTATGTGAAACTGCAAACTTTAATATGATCCTACATCATCGGTAACGGGATGATCATTAGGGTCATTATTAGGTATATACTGAATCATGATGAGGAACGTGAGTGACCAAGATGGGATTTGTGTAGGAGTAGTACCCTAGACCAAATGTATTTGTGCTAGGAAATTGATTATGTAGTAAGATATTATTATTTATTCAATAAAGGTTGTTTCTTATATATCTGTGTGTACGGGTTGTGAATGTAAATCTTAAATTAACCAAGAATGGCACTTCGGGTTCACGTCATCAGAATACGTGATTCTAATAGTAGAACTGTGAACCAACGAATGACATTCTAAACTGTCCCTAGTGATATGTAGGATGTTTATAAAGATAGACATACTTCAGGTAAGAAGCTACGTGTCCACACTAGTATATTCACAGGCTGGATGATCATGTTCTGCTGATCATGGACATAGAGATGTCAAGTCTGGAATATAGGTACATGTTGGAGAACACGTACTTTTACCCACCCTTCT
Source organism: Juncus inflexus (assembly GCA_024447665.1). Lineage (NCBI taxonomy): Eukaryota > Viridiplantae > Streptophyta > Magnoliopsida > Poales > Juncaceae > Juncus > Juncus inflexus. The sequence continues at coordinate 2,933,002 of JAJHPC010000007.1, forward strand.
TCAGTCGTACAGGGACCTTTGAAAGTACGTCAAGAGGTTGATGCTTTGCAAATATGATTTCGAACAAAAGTGGAGTTTTGTGATGTCATTAGTGATTCTCATATGAATAGTGTGCATATTCTTACGACCTGAGGTTACCGTGGATTCTTGTATGTGGAACTGCATACTTTAATATGATCCTACGTCATCCGTAATGGGTGTTGGGTTTCAGACGTGCATAACGCAGCGGAAAACAAAAATTTCGTCCAAAACCAATCAGAGGATCCGTGCGTATCGGTTAAATCAAAGAAATAAATCTTAAAGATACCTTTCGGATTACGCTTAATCCGTGACGCTCAAACCATGCGTGTTGTCCATGCGTCTCTAAACCGGTTACCGTCCTAACCAATTTTACGTCCGTCTAGGCCGTCTAGGTCGGATCGTGCGGAAGTCAACTACCGCACACACAATCAGTCTCCACCAAAACTCTCGACAAACCTTTCTCATTTTCTTAGGCCGAATAGATCACAAGCGCCGAAAGTACGAACGCCTCTACCGGTGTCCACACGAACAAACTTCTTAAAACGGGAAGAAGAACAATATATATGCTAGTAGCTTGTTCTCCTCTTGCATAAGAAAACTCTTCTTATTTTATCTCACAAAAGATGTATATAATTCCTCTCATATAATTGCACTCTTTCATTTTTGTCATACAAAAAGAAAGCACCCTTTCATAATTTTGTCATACAAATTAGAAAGTATATTTTCTCTCTTTTGTCTCACAAAAGAGAATGAGAAATAATGAGAGAGAGAATGATGTGCTGTGTGGTGAATTTGGAGCCCTCTATGTCCTTATATAGAGGTGAAGAGTCATGTCTCTTCACACTAAAAGATGTGTATGACATCTCTCATCATTATCCATATGCCATCATCTAGACTTTTCTAGATTACATGATTTTTTGTGCTCATAATTTTTATATACATATATATCACATCTTATCACATAAGATGACAATATATTTTGTGATATTCTTATGCAACTCATCATATAAGTCGCTAGGATATTCTGCGCCCGTTTCAGTTTGTTCTGTGTGTGTGACCCTGTAGGTTCACTTAATGTTGGCAATAGACTTAACAGTCTATAAATCATGAGCGGACTCTAGCAAGCCATCATGACTACCCAATTTAAGTGAATATCGGTGATCCGATTTACCTAATCAACAATCACATATTTAGTCCCTTTGTCACATGATATCTATATCGATCATAAGGGATGTAATACGTCATTCTTATATTAATCGAATAATATTTCTTGATCCCAAATTAAATTAAACTGAACAAGAACAAATGACATTAATAACTCTTATTAATTCATTTGAGTATGGCCATACATTTCTTCAGTTCAATTCATCAAGAGGCCTAAAGATATCTCTCTCATTTATGAGAGGAACAAATCCCGTCTTGATTGCACTCATCCCTCTACATGATTCATTAAATACCTAATCATAACTGTTATGACTACCCGGCTAAAGGCAGTGTTAGATTATGTTAAAGTATAAAATTACTCATGTTGGGAATCGAGACAATCTCAGGTCAAAAGACTATATATACTTTATGTTACAAGAATCGCTAATGACGTAAAACATGTAGCATTCTTATGGCGGGTCAGTCCAGTATATGGTCTCTAACATATACCTATGTCAATGACTTGATAACTATTTATCCATGATCAGTAAAACATAATCATCAGCCAACTAATATACGGTGTACATTTATAGCTTGTATATAAATATATATATTTATATATATCTGCAAGTATATTTGTCTCCACAAATATCCTATAAATGACCAGGGACGATTTATAATAGCATTCATAACACTCTATAGTTTTATTATCAAAGTCACGCACTTTGATGACATAAAGCTGAATTGCATATTCATGGTCTATTTTAATTATATTATAATAACCTATATGCACATATTATATGAAATATCTTAGAATAAATATTGTGTTTATTATTACAATCCATCTAGGTCACAAACACTTTGGCCTAGTGCATAACACCAACAATCTCCCACTTGCACTAGGCCAAATCAACCTAGTATCTCATACTCATTGATCTATGTGGTATCACATACCAGTTGACCTAATATGATCACCATCATTTACGGGATTAGGTTCTTAAATGGATTATCAAACATTGTCATATGCAAATACCTTGCATATTTTTATGTCCACCATAATCTAAGAAGAATACTTTATCCTTCTCAAGTATATAATCATACTCTTGATTATTATTTAGTGACTTTCACTAAGATTAAACTTATGTGTGCTTGTTACACTTAATTTACATCATATGTAATTATGCTCCCAATGAATTTCTTGTCAACATAAGATTTATCTTTAATTTTTGATAAAACCAAACTGTTTGGTTATTTCATCAAATAATAAATATTCACCTAGAGATGTTTGCTTTAATTCATAAATGAATTTATGCAACTTGCAAACTCTTTTCAAAATTTTTTTTAGGATAGACAAAACTCTCCAGTTGTATCATATACATACTTTCATATGTTTCTATTAAGAAACAACGTCTTGACATCCACTTGGCATCTTTTATAGTCATACTATGAACATATGCCCAAGAAAATTCTGAAATACATAAGCATGATGACTTGGAAAAATATTATCATAGTCTATAGTATGAGTTTAACTTAATCACAAATCATGCATTATATGTTTGCACATTATCCATGTCGGTCTTTCCTTTAAAACCGTATTTTCATCTGATGGATCAATCAAATTCAAAACTTGATTGTCTGACATGGATTACATCTCAACTTTCAAAGTCTCTAACCATTAGAGCCTTGACTCATCATAGTCTATTAGTAGAATATGGACTCATCATCTATGAGTACGAAATTTTTATCATTAGACACGAAAAATCTATATTTTTCGGGCCTGCGATAAATTCTAATAGATCTACATGAATACACTTATGTTATATACTCAGACTCTTCAACATCTTGAGAGTCTAGTTGATTAATTGCAGACTCAATCACTAGTTGAAATCTGAATTAATTTCCATCCGAGCATTACTGTCAGTATGTGGAATTTGAACTTTTCAAATTTACTCCCACTAATTCTTTTGGAAACACTTCTTCCAAAGAGATATAATTTTCGAGTAACAAACACTTTGTTCTCATATTAATTATAGAAGTAATATCCTTTACTTTTCTTAGGATATTCCACGATAAGCACTAATCCGATTAGATGCATGATGCTTCAATTAAGTATCATGTCCTCAAATCTTGATAAAAGATAATCTGATACACCTACCAGTCAATATCGCATATGGAGTTTTTTACAACTGCTTTAGATGGAATTATATTCAGTATGAATGCAATAAGAGCGTAACCCCGAAAGAAATAGAAGATATATTTGACTCATCATAATCGAACTATATCTAATAAAGTTCGATATAGTTATCCTGATGATCAAACACTTGGTTCTAAACTCCTCGATCTCATCAAAGAAATTTGATTTTTCGAAGCCAAGTTTTATTCTCTACTTCATTATTTGTAACTTTTGAACTTTTCAAAATATTCAAATTTATTGTTTCAATAAAGCGATGAAGAAGTTTTCTCTAGCACCTTCACTCATTGATGAACATACATCACTATGTATGAGAGCCAATAAGTAACTTGCTTTCACCTTACTTTGTGAAAGACGTATATGTCATCTTGTCTAATAAATAAGTTACATATGTTTCAAATGATTCAAAATCAAATAAATTTGAAAATCCATCTTAATGGATTTAATAAATGTTCATCTTATTTAATAGACCAAGCAACAATGCTAGATTTAAATTCTTAATATTAATGTTATAGATAGACTTATTATTGGAACATTTCCAATAATTTTTACGTTCGATATAACACATAAGGTAATTTTTCTATTGGAACATTTCCAAAGAAAATTGACATTTGTGAATGGTGAAATTATTATTCTCAATAATAAATTAATAACCATTCATAGATAAACTCGAACTATAGATAATACAAAATTTATTGTCGACATTAAATAACAATTATTTATGTCAGCGATAAGTCTAAAAAGACAATGTAAATAAATGAGTTACTTGAGAAAATACAACAACTTTTGCTACATTTGTCACTCATATGTTAACATCATATTTACTCAATAGTCTACAACTTTGTCAGCACATTTTCACAAATGTGTGATTCACATCGTGTATCTAATACACATGATGTGAAATAGATAAGTTAATTTCTATAACAAAAATAGTTGAAGTGGTAGTCGCACTATCATTTCATTCCCTTTTTCATATCTTCTTGAGTAATTATGGTTTCTTTCAATGAACCGATTCACTGCAAAAGATACTAATTTCTTACCTAAGGCCGAAGCCTCGGCAACATCTTGCCCTTATCTTTGGGAGTAATTTTTACGTTCCTTTTAAGCACGAGAACATTATTGACAACACTTGTCCATGTTCATGTTAACGATTATTAGCATCTTATGTTATCTGTCCTTCTCAATAACCTACTGTGAGACATAAATAGATATACTATTCGATTTGAATAATATGCAAAGACTATTATTCTTTAAATATTTCATATAATGGCTCCCACTATTTTTTAATCAAATCAATAACCCTCAATCGCATTGATTCGGAAACTTTCAATCCATGAAGTTTCATAGTGAGACAAGATCCATATTTCAATTAAGTCCTAAGTGAGCCTTGGCTCCTCGCCAAGAAGTTAACTTATTTAGGTAGGAATAATTCCAATTGTATCTCATACAACTCTTGAACAACATAGGATAAGCATCATATGCCTGACGTATATATCCTATCGTATGCCCCGAGCCTAAGTCCGACTTGATAGCCAGTTAAGTCAAACCATGTCTAATCATCGGCAAAATAGTACCCAACACACTCAGCTTTGGCATGACCTATGTTGGCTCCCATTTCCCGCATTCTCTCCTCCTAAGATTGTCCCTATATACCCAGCTTTGGCATGACCTACGTAGGGTCGATCAGAGTATCGAGAGATTTAGACTTATGGAAGGCACTTCATGACTTAACAATGTTTTGAGGGATTTTATTTAATATTATATGTTATTATGCAATATTCAAAGAACATCACATGTACTAATAGAATAAAGATAATAACAATGATATATCATGGCCTTGATCTTCATGAACTAACATAAAGATTTCCTAATATATGTTTCATCTCCATGAAATTTTTCTTAGATTGTATTTGGAAATCTTATCTCCATGTATAGAAATCGATGAACTCTTTCATTGCCATGATGTGTGGTTTAAAATAAACTTGTCATCTTAATGATGTATTCGTGATGGACGATGAACTCCTTCATCTCAATGATGTATGTGTTATGCCTAATAAACTCTCTCATTATATCAACACATATCAACAAATATATCAAATATAAACATAATCATATTATGTTTCGATTATTTACCCATTTATAAAATATATATATATAAGGCTTACGAATGCGAATTCGGAGCGCGGTCATCATTGTCAATATTTGGCAGGTCAAAACTCAATGTTTGATTTGGTCAACGTTTGACTCGGTCAACGATCAACATTTGACAAGGTCAACTGTCAATGGTCAATATTTTGACCAGGTCATGATCAACTTTTGACCAATTTAATGGTCAACAGTCAAGGGGTAAATTAGTGTACTCAACTGTCAACAATTCACAGTCAATACAATCAACAGTCAACATAGTCCACAGTCTATGATCAACATGGTCAACACCTGGTCAACTTTGTCAACACATTTTTCTACACATTAATAAATCATAGGCATCTTTTCATGAATTCAATACATCACATGCAACTTTTCTTGAAATAATGCATCACATGCACCATTTCAAAAAGGCAATTCATGGTATGCACCCTTTCATGAAGACACAACTATTCAAGAGGTCGCAACTCTTCCGATTGTACCTTTTCGGTCGTACCTCTTAGTTGCGCATGTCGATTACACCTGTTGGTCGCAACCGTTAGTAGCAACCTATTGGACGTGATATTTGGATCATATCCATTGGTCACACCCTTTAGTCACACCCTTTGGTCGTACCCTTTGGTCGCACCCATTCGTCGCAACCTTATGGACGTGACATTTGGATCGCATCCGTCGGTCACACCCTTTAGTCGCACCCTTTGGTCGCAACCTTTCGTCGTGTCTTTTGGATGTGACATTTGAATCGCATTCCTTGGTCACACCCGTTAGTCGCACCTTTTGGTCACACCCTTTGACCGCATCCGTTGGTCGCAACCTTTCGTCGTGTCTTTTGGATGTGACATTTGAATCGCATCCCTTGGTCATACCCGTTAGTCGCACCTTTTGGTCCCACCCTTTGGTCGCATCCATTGGTCGCAACCTTTCGTCGCGTCTTTTGGATGTAACATTTGAATCGCATCCCTTGGTCACATCCGTTAGTCGCATCTTTTGGTCGCACCCTTTGGTCGCATCCGTTGGTCGCTCCCTTTGGTCGTATCCTTTGGTCGCAACCTTTCGTTGCATCTTCTGGATGTGACATTTGAATCGCATCCCTTGGTCACACCCTTTAGTCGCACCCTTTGGTCGCATCCATTGGTCGCAACCTTTCGTCGCGTCTTTTGGATTTGACATTTGAATCGCATCCTTTGGTCACACCCGTTAGTCGCACCTTTTGGTCGCACCCTTTGGTCGCCTCCGTTGGTCGCAACCTTTCGTCGCAACTTTTTATGACAAAAATGAAAGAGTGCGATTATATGAGAGGAATTTTATACATCTTTTGTGAGATAAAATAAGAAGAAGAAAGAAAAGAGTTTTCTTGTGCAAGAGGAGAATAAGTTACTAGCATATATATTGTTCTTCTTCCCATTTTAAGAAGTTTGTTCGTGTGGATATCGGTAGAGGCGTTCGTACTTTCGGCGCTTGTGATCTATTCGGCCTAAGAAGATGAGAACGGGTTGTTGAGAGTTTCGGTGGAGACCGATTGTGTGTGCGGTAGATGATTTTCGCACGATCCGACCTAGACGGCCTAGACGGATGGAAAATCGGTTCGGACGGTAACCGGTTTAGAGGCGCATGGACAACACACATGGTTTGAGCGTCACGGATTAAGCGTAATCCGAAAGGTATCTTTAAGATTTATTTCTTTGATTTAACTAATACACACGGGTCCTCGGATTGGTTTTGGACAAGTTTTTATTTTTTCCGCTGCGTTATGAACGTCCGAAACCCAACAGTGGTATCAGAGCGACGTAGGTGTTTCGGTTAAATTGAGACGGTATATATGAGATAAATACTATTTAGATACCATTTATAATTTTGATTTATAATCGAAAGGCTTGCATATAGAGTTTTCAAGTGTTGAATATTCTTAATCGAAATGATGCGAAGGTTTGGGGATTCATGAAAAGGACATAAGATATACCATCTATATGAAAAGAGTTCATGTAATGATTAATTCATGAAAGGTCATTAGTCTCTTTTGAAGAGATTATACAATGGTTAAGTTTGTTTCATCTGGTCGTGTCTCATTTGAAGAGATTATACGATGGCATCCCCTCATATAGATGCAACAAAAAGAATATGATTCAAAAGTTGTATCAAAAGGCTTAAACCTAAATGATGCGATCCAAGATTTGCGTCAAAAAGGTGCGACCAAATGTTGCGAGCAAAAGTTATGACCAATATGTGCGACTAACGGGTGCGACCAACAAATGTGACCAAAAGTTATGTCCAAGAGATGCGATCAAAAGATACGATGAATGGATGTGATCCAGAAGTTGTGTCCAAAAGATGCCGCCAAGAGATGCGATCCAAGAGTTGCGTCAAAGAGGTGCGACCAAAAGATATTATCCAAAGGTTGCGAGCAAGAGTTCTGACCAACATGTGCGACTAATGTGTGCGACCAACAGATGTGACCAAAAGTTATGTCCAAGAGATGCAATCAAAAGATGCGATGAATGGATGTGATTCAGAAGTTGTGTCCAAAAGATGCCGCCAAGAGATGCGATCCAAAGGTTGAGTCCAAGAGTTGCGACCAACGGGTGCGACCAAGTATGCGATCCAAGTGTCACATCCAAGGGATGCGTCAAAAGGTTGTGTTTAAAGGGTTGCGGCCAATGGGTGCGACTAAAGATTGTGACCAAAAGGTCCGACTGACGGGTGTAGTCAAAGGGTTCGACTAAAGGGTGTGACCAATGGATGAGATCCAAATGTCACATCCAAATGACGCGATGAAAGGTTGCGACCAACGGATGCCACCAAGAGGTGCGACCAACGGGTGTAATCGGCATGCGTAACCAACAGGTACGACCGAAAAGGTGCAATCGCAAGAGTTGCGACCTCTTGATGCGATTGAGGGTTATTGATTTGATTAAAAATAGTGGGAGCCATTGTATGAAATATTTAAAGAATAATAGTCTTTGCATATTATTCAATTCGAATATTATATCTATTTATGCCTCACAATAGGTTCTTGAGAAGGACAGATAGCATAAGATGCTTAGAATTGTTAACATGGACAAGTGTTGTCAATAATGTTCTCGTGCTTAAAAAGAACATAAAAATAAGGGCAAGATGTTGCCGGGGCTTCAGCCTTAGGTAAGAAATTAGTATCTTTCGCAATGAATTGGTTCATTGAAAGAAACCATAATTTCTCAAGAAGATATGAAAAGGGAAAGAAAGGGTAGCGTGACTACCACTTCAAGTATTTTTGTTATAGAAATTAACTTGTCTATTTCACATCATGTGTATTAGATACACGATGTGAATCACACATTTGTGAAAAATATGCTGACTAAGTTGTAGACTATTTAGTAAATATGATATTAACAGATGAGTGACAAATGTAGCAAAGGTTGCCGCATTTTCTCAAGTAACTCATTTATTTACATTGTCTTTTTGGACTTATCGCCGACATAAATAATTATTATTTAATGTCAACAATAAATTTTATATTATTTATAGTTCGAGTTTAACTATGAATGGTCATTAATTTATTATTGAAAATAATAATTTCACCATTCACAAAGGTCATTTTTCTTTGGAAATGTTCGAATAGAAAAATTACCTTATGTGTTATATGGAACAGGATAATTATAAGTCCATCTATAACATTAATATTAAGTATTTAAATCTAGCATTGTCACTTGGTCTAATTAAATAAGATGAACATTTATTAAATCCATTAAGATGGATTTTCAAATTCATTTGATTTTGAATTATTTGAAACATGTGTAACTTATTTATTAGACAAGATAACATATACATCTTTCACAAAGTAAGATGAAAACAAATTACTTAATGACTCTCATACATAGTGATGTCTGTTCATCAATGAGTGAATGTGCTAGAGAAAAATACATCATCACTTAATTGAACCAATAAATTTGAATATTTTGAAAAGTTAAAAAATTTACAAATAATGAAGTAGAGAATAAAACTTGGCTTCGAAAAATTAAATTTCTTTGATGAGATCGAGGAGTCGAGAACCAAGTGTTTGATCATCATGATAACGATATCGAACTTTATTAGATATAGTTTGACCATATGAGTCAAATATATCTTTTATTTATTTCGGGGTTACGTTCTTATTGCGTTCATACTGAATATAATTCCATCTAAAGCGATTGTAATAGACTTCATATGCGATATTGACAGGTAGGTATATCAGATTATCTTTTTATCAAGATTTGAGGATAAGATACTTAATTGAAGCATCATGCATCTAATCGGATTAATGCTTCTTTGTGTATATCCTAAGAAAAGTAAAGGATATTACTTCGATAACTAATATGAGAACAAAGTGTTTGTTACTTGAAAATTATATATCTTTGGAAGAAGTGTTTCCAAAAGAATTAGTGGGAGTAAATTTAAAAAGTTCAAATTCCACATACTGACCGTAATGCTCGGATGGACATTAATTCAGATTTTAACTAGTGGTTGAGTATGTCATTAATAAACTAGACTGTCAAGATGTTGAAGAGTCTGAGTATATAACATAAGTGTATTCATGTAGATCTATTAGAATTTATCGCATGCCTGAAAATATATAGATTTTTCGTGTCTAATGATAAAAATTCATACTCATAGTTGATGAGTTCACATTCTACTAATAGAATATGATGAATCAAGTCTCTAATGGTTAGAGACTTTGAAAGTTGAGATGTAATCCATGTCAGACAATCAAGTTTAGAATTTGATTGATCCATCAGATGGAAACACGATTTTAAAAGGAAGACCGACATAGATAATGTGCAAACATATAATGCTTGATTTGTGATTAAGAGAAACTCATAGTATAGACTATGATAATGTTTTTCCATGTCATCATGCTTATATATTTCAGAATTTTCTTGGGCATATGTTCATAGTATGACTATGAAAGATGCCAAGTGATGTCAAGACATTGTTTCTTAATAGAAGCAGACGAAAGTATGTATATGATACTATTAGTAGTATGCCCTAGGACAATATATTTGAGACCTAGATGTATGGATTGTATTAAACAAACATTGTGTTTATTTAGAGATATTTTATATAATAAATGCATATTGGTTATTTTATTCTTATTACTAAAATGAAGCTTGAATATGTTATTTAGCTTTATATCATCAAAGTATGTGACTTTGATAGAAAAACTATAAACTATTATGAATGATATTCTATACTGTTCTTTATAGGATGTTTGTGAGACAAACATACTTTATGATAAGCTATAAATGGACATCAGTATGTTAGTTGACTGATGGTCATGTTTTACTGATCATGAATAAGAGTTATTAAGTCATTAACGTAAGTATATGTTAGAGATCATATACTGGATTGACCCACCGTGAGAATACTACATGGTTCGTGTCATTTGTTATTCGTAGTAAAGAATGTATCTGTAATCCTTCGACTTGAGATTATCTCAGTTTCCTACATGAGAAATTTTATACTTTAATATAATCTAACATCGTCTTTAACTGGGCGGTCATAAAGATTATAATTAGGTATATAATAAATTATGCGGAGGAAAGAGTTTAATTAAGATATGATTTGTTCCTCTCATAAATTGAGAGAGATATATTTAGGCCTCTTGATGATTTGATTGAAGAAACGCACGGCCGTGCTCGAGTGAATTAATAAGGAGTTATTAATGTCATTTCATGTTCAATCAAATTCGGTGTCAAGAAATATTTATCGACCAACGTAAGGTTGACACATACCATGCCTTATGGACGATATAGATATCGTGTAACAAAGGGATACAATGCATGAACATAAATTAGGTTTGATCGAATCATCCATACTTGCTTAATTTGGGTAATCATGATGTCTTGCCAGAGGCCGCTCATGATTTATAATCCGTTGTGATTAGTGCCAACATTAAGTAAGCCTACATGGTCACACACAAAGAACAACTATTGAGACGTACATAGAAAAATCATAACTTATGTGATAAATTGTATGAAGTGACACATCCAATCCTACATCTTATATGATAAGGTGTGTTGCATATATAATTACATAGTTACCATGCACATAGGATATGAAACTTATGGACTATATAGGCACAAGAGACCTTAGTGAAGAAGGTTATCGAATGGATGTAAGCCCTTGTCGGAGGTTGGTGAAAGTGGCGGATAAAACCATTCACCGATAAAGAGAAATCTCGGTTTATTACAACTGCATTCCTGCTTTCTTGTCATATATGCATGCTTTTGCTGAACATAGCTTACCATGCACTGAACTGCTTTTACCCAAAGGTGTGCGTGGGACGCTATAGCCAATTTCACTAGTCCGGAGATAGATGTCCACCATTTATAGGCCATCCACAAGAATTGTGAAGAATAAACATCCGGAGAAAGAAGAACTCCTTGCCATATATATAAAATAGAGCTTTCCTTCGAATTTTCGACTTTCTTTTCTAACCGATTAAGGACTCTCACTCTTCCTATCTCTCCTATCCTGGAACAGCAGAATCAGTTTGATTGGGCTCATGCTTCGTACAGTTTTATTTTTTGACCATCAGTGAAATATATGAGTAGGAAAGTGATTTAGTGGAGGGTTGCCTATCAAAAGTGGTAATCCAGTCCCTTTGATGCGAAATAACCTTTCCTCCGTTTTGAAGGGCCCCAGAAGAAAGTACGAAGAAATGCTTGTTCGCGCCAGGCAAGCCTCTCGTCATTCAGTCAGAGAAAAGAATCTGATCAGCATTAGTCATATTGGATGAACATATTCTAGTCAGTAATTGCCTTTATTTAGAAGTGAACAAATTCACTTATTGAAAGAAAAAGGAAGAAGTAGCCAACTGGTGGGACTTGTCATTTCCTCCCTTCGCTACCTTGACACAACATAGGAATGATAGTCTGCTTGTGATGGGCAGAAGTCAATTGATTACATCGTTCTGCTTTCTTCGTTGCTGGGTCAATAAATATTGATTGTTTCTGGCTCTGGTAAAGCATTTGAATTGCGTTCGTTAGGACCAGCGCTAGTCTGAGCGTAAAGGAGAGAAGCATGCCCAGCTGGAGGTCTTCCATCAATGTCTCGAACTGCAGGACTTCGTTTCAAGAAGTAGCCTTCCAACATCCCAAAAATGATGAATGAAGGCATATTATTTTCGTCCAACTTTTGTGAGACAAAAGGAGAGAAAAATCCGAAAATTATTCTCTTGTTATTTCTGTGAGAAAAATGAAGAACGAATACTAGCATATATCGTTCTTTATCCATTCAAAGGGGTTGTTCGTGTGGATACCGGTAGAGGACGAAGTGAAGTGCGGCGTCTTTGTGATTCGGGTCGAAACCGTGGTTTGTTTGGAGAATCGGTTTGCTTGGAGAATCAGTTCGTTTTGAGATCGCTTGGAGATCGGTTTGTGAGACCGGTTTGGCAAAACATACAAATGATCAGTTTGGAAACCGGTTTGGAATCGAGCAAAGAAAAGCGTCAACCTAATTCGCTTTCGATCATCACGGATTAAGCGTAATCCGAAGGTACAAAGTTATGAACTTTTCTTTGATTTAATTGTAATTCACGGATCCTTCTTTTGGGTTTCGAATTCGATTTTGTTTCATTTTTGTTTTTCCGCTGCGTTATGAACGGTAGAAACCCAACAGATACAACTTCAGAGTTTTGTCGATCTTGTAAATTTTGAAAAGAGTTTGCAAGTTGCATAAATTCATTTATGAATTAAAACAAACATCTCTACGTGAAAATTTATTATTTGATGAAATAACCAAACAATTTGGTTTTATCAAAAATTAAAGATAAATCTTATGTTGACAAGAAGTTTAGTGGGAGCATAATTATATGTGATGTGAATTAAGTGCAACAAGCACACATAAGTTTAATCCTAGTGAAAGTCACTAAATAATAATCAAGAATATGATTATATACTTGAGAAGGATAAAGTATTCTTCTTAGATTATGGTGGACATAAAAATAATCAAAGTATTTGCATATGATAATGTTTGATAATCCATTTATGAACCCAATCCTGCAAGTATATGATGGTGATCATGTTAGGTCAATGGATTGATACCTTTTAGATCAACGAGTATGGGATATTTGGTTGATTTGGCCTAGTGCAAGTGCGAGATTGATGGTGTTATGCCCTAGGCCAAAGTGTTTGTGACCTAGATGATGGATTATAATAACAAACATAATATTTATTCTAAGATATTTCATATAATATGTGCATATAAATTATTTTAATATAATTAAAATAGACTATGAAGATGCAATTCAGCTTTATATCATCAAAGTGCGTGACTTTGATAGTGAAACTATAAACTATTATGAATGCTATTCTAAATCGTCCCTGGTCATTTATAGGATATTTGTGGAGACAAATATACTTGCGGATACAAATAAATATATATTTATTTACAAGCTATAAATGCACATCAGTATATTAGTTGACTGATGATCATGTTTTACTGATCATGGATAAATAGTTATCAAGTCATTAACGTAGGTATATGTTAGAGACCATATACTGGATTGACCCGCCATGAGAATGCTACATGTTTTACGTCATTAACGATTACTGTAATATAAAGTATTTATAGTCCTTTGAACTGAGATTGTCTCGGTTCCCAACATGAGTAATTTTATACTTTAATATAATCTAACACTTTTTTTAACCGGGTAGTCATAACGGTTATGATTAGGTATATAATGAATCATGTAGAGGGATGAGTGCTATCAAGAGGGGATTTGTTCCTCTCATAAATGAGAGAGTTATCTCTAGGCCTCTTGATGAATTGAACTGAAGAAATGTATGGCCATACTCAAATGAATTAAAAAGAATTATTAATATCATTTGTTCTTGTTCAGTTTAATTTGGAAATAAGAAATATTATTCGATTAATATAAAGATGACGTATTACATGCCTTATGATCGATATAAATATCGCGTGACAAAGGGACTAAATACGTGATTGTTGATTAGGTAAATTGGATCACCGATATTCACTTAAATTGGATAGTCATGATGGCTTGCTAGAGCCCGCTCATGATTTATAGACTGTCAAATCTATTGCCAACATTAAGTGAACCTACAGGGTCACACACAGAGAAAAAACTGAAACGGGCGCAGAAAATCTTAGCGACTTATATGATGAGTTGCATAAGAATGTCACAAAATATATTATGTATATAAATAGTATGAGCACAAAAGATCATGTAATCTAGAAGAGTCTAGATTGTGGCATATGGATAATGATGAGTGATGTCATACACATCGTTTAGTGTGAAGAGACATGACTCTTCACCTCTATATAAGGACATGGAGGGCTCCAAATTCACAACACAACACAACACATCATTCTCTCTTTCATTATTTCACATTCTCTTTTGTGAGACAAAAGAGAGAAAATATACTTTCTAATTTGTATGACAAAATTATGAAATTGTGCTTTCTTTTTGTATGACAAAAATGAAAGAGTGCGATTATATGAGAGGAATTATATACATCTTTTTTGAGATAAAATAAGAAGAAGAAAGAAAAGAGTTTTCTTGTGCAAGAGGACAATAAGTTACTAGCATATATATTGTTCTTCTTCCCACTTTAAGAAGTTTGTTCGTGTGGATATCGGTAGAGGCGTTCATACTTTCGGCGGTTTTGATCTATTCGGCCTAAGAAGATGAGAACGGGTTGTTGAGAGTTTCGGTGGAGACCGATTGTGTGTGCGGTAGATAACTTCCGCACGATCCGATCTAGACGGCCTAGACGGACGGAAAATCGGTTAGGACGGTAACCGATTTAGAGGCGCATGGACAACACGCATGGTTTGAGTGTCACGGATTAAGCGTAATCCGAAAGATATCTTTAAGATTTATTTCTTTGATTTAACCGATATGCACAGGTCCTCGGATTGGTTCTGGATGAGTTTTTATTTTTTCCGCTGCGTTATGAACGTCCGAAACCCAACAAGAATAGGCGTAGATTAGGATTTTTAGTTATGGTAACTGAGCAATCTTCACCTCTCTCTTTAGTATAAATAGAAGGGCAGAGTCTGTCTATTCAACACACAATTCAGAAGCCTTAGAGGCTGTCTAATACACATAAATAGGGGGATAGAGAGAGTTTTGAGTTTATTTCAGAAAGTATTTCTAGACTCGTCTAGCCGAGTCCGGTTATTCCGTGCGTCTGAAGATCGACGTGGATACGAGTAGAGGTCTTCTACTTTGAAGACTAGAGAGCGATCAGTTTCTTTACCCTAGAAGAAGCAAGGAGTTCGTTTGAGTCGAGCTTCTGGAAGGAGAATGTTGCACGCTAGAAAAGTTCAGACCTACATCCATTCTTCATCTCGCGGATCAAGAAGATCCGAGGTATAAATTTTAACAGTTAATCTCGTACTTTTATTCCCTTAACGATGATCCTAGGGCGGGTTAAATCCATAGGTTCTGCTGCGCATTAACGTACATGGCTATGGATTTCCCAACAATTTGTTCCCCTCATCAAAAGGGAGATTTCTCTGGGCCCCTTGATGAACATGGCTGAAGGAAATGCATGGCCATGCTCAAAATGGATTAACATGTGTTGTTAATATTATTTTATATTTACTCAGTCTAATTCTCGATTATGAAAGAGGCTTTGATCGAACTCAATGATGACATACTTCTATACCTTGTGATCAAGACATATACCATAAAACAAAATGAACAAGCAAACATCTATTGATATAGGTTTTTGATTACTGATCATTTCATTTAACATGGATAGTCATGACATCAGTCTAGAGGTTACTCATGACTTACGATCTTTAGAAGATCATTGCCAGCGTTAAATGGAACCTACATGGTCACACAATGAACTCCATTCATACAGGATGAAAATACCTCAAAACAGTTATATATATGATGTATAAATTGGTGAATGAAATAATCAACTATTTGATAGTTGATTGAACAAAACAATATCATTATGTTGGCAATGGAATAGTTCCGTTCCCAATGTAATGGATATGGAAAGTTCTTATTCCTTGCTAGCCAAGGTTTTTATTAAGGATATAGCTATTCCGTTGGGAATGGAATAGGCACAAGATTAGGATTTTGAGTTATAGTAACTGAGCAATCATTCCCCTCTCTCTCTAGTATAAATACAGGGTTAGCCCCTCCCTATTTCACACACAACTCTAAAGCCATAGATGCCATCGTAATATAGAAATAGAGAGAGAGTTTGTAAGGTAATTTCGGAAAGAATTTTCGGAATTGTCTAGCCAAGTCCGGTTATTCCGTTTGTCTGAAGTTCGTATGGATACAAGTAGAGGTTCTTTATCTTGAGAACTTGCGAGCGATCGTTCTTCATCCTTAGGAGAAGCAATTGTTGAACGATTGAGGCCGATAGGAGGGGTTTAAAAGGCCTAAAGTGCTGAAACGTGAATATATGTATTTTTACGGTTTTATATTTTTATTGTTTGTTTTTTTTAGACTTTTGTTGATGGTTGTTTGAATAATAATTAACAAAGAAAGATAAATAGATAAGAAAATAGAGTAAAAAGTAAAAAGTACAGAGATACCGAACACACGAACTTGTTGACGAAGTTCGGCGAGATGGTTGCGTTAGCCTTAACCACCCGTTTACTCACTAGCGGCCCTTACCGCGTTCACGAGTTGCCTACTCTCCGGGACTTGCCTTGCGGCTCCATTTATCACTAACAAACAAGATCGTACAAGACCTCGAACCACCATCGCCTTACAACAACCTCTTGATGGCTGGTAGAACAATAACTTACAAACTCGATCTCTTGAACTTCAACAAACCAACGAGCAACACGCTAAAAAACTCCACTAATCTCACTTTTAGTTTTAGAGCAATTCAACAGTATTAAGAAAGGAGTATTTCTGCTTTTTGTATGTAGAATTCGTTAATTTTCTAAGAAAGGCGGCTCCCCTTTTTAAAGAAGGAAGTGAGTAGCCCTAGAAAAGGAAAACTGCATAGTTCCGTTGACAACGGACCTTGTCCGTTGCCAATGCACTGCCAAAAACAGAAGGCAATCAAGGAAGATTTCAAACCAAACAACTAAATTCCTATAGTTCCGTTGCCAACGGAATAGTTCCATTGCCAATGGACTATATACAATTTCAGCCAAAATAAATGACAAAACGAAAGATTGCTCAACGGAGGGTTACGTTGCCAACACAGTGGTCTGTTGGGAATGGATCACTTTTGTTGACAACAGAACTGGCCAGAATCGGCAAATTTGCAGATTATACTCCCTTTTTAATAAGAATTAAATTTCTCACCAAACAAATAAACACACACGAAGAACTAAGAAGCTTGCTCCCACGCCATGAAATTCTCTCTTGAAAACTTTGCATGCGTGACGACTTCTTATTCTTCTGAGATAGGCAGGATGTGACCGTGATATTTCTGAGAATTTAAACGTGCGACTATCTAGCTTAAAACATTCTCACACAAATATATTAGTAGCTCGGAATAGTTTTAAATATCATCAAACTGAGGACAACAGCAAAGACATTCATGGAGTCGAGTTTCAGGAAGGAGAAATTTGTGTGATTTGAGGTATAAATTTTAATAGCTAATCTTATAATTTGTGTGAGAATGTTTTAAGTCAGAATCATTTAGACCTACATCCGTTCCCCCTCTCACGGATCGATTTGAGGTATAAATTTTAATAGCTAATCTTATAATTTTATTCCCTTAATGATGATCCTAGGGCGGGTTGAATCCATAAGTTCCACTGCGCATGTAACATACATGTCTATAGATTACCGAACAGTCGGAACAAGTGGGATCTGCCGTTGAACCTGCTTTTATTGACGCGGTTACGGATGAAACTCAGGCTCCAGAAACGAAGACACTACAATGGAGGAACCGAGAAAGCGAAAAAAACCTCCATATATTGGCAGTATTTTACTATCAAGACCATGATAAAGAACATAAAAGAGGAAAGACAAACACATTGTAATGGCTGCACGGAAAAATACCTGCTTCATGGAAGTGGAGCCACTAGTAACCTCAAGCGACATTGTGAGCATCAGTTTTTGCCATTAAAGAAATTGATGAGAGGTCAAGTGAATGATACAATAGAAGGGGCTTTTATTAATACCACCGGTGTGATACCCGGATTTGAAGCCGGCCCTTTTGATCATGCGAAAAGTAGGGAGTTACTAGTAAAAATAATCACAGCTCATCAATTACCTTTCATGCTTGTGGAATACAATGAATTTAATATATACATGAAATACAACAATCATCTTCACCAAAAAGTGAGTAGGAACACCATTAAAGCTAAGTGCATTAAGATATTTGCAAAGAAAAAAGACAAGATTCTCTTAATTTTTCAAAAATATTGATAGGATCTCACTTAGAAGCGATTGTTGGACCTCAAACCAAACCAAAGGTTATATGTCTTTAACGGCACATTTAGTAGATGAGAATTGGAAGTTAAATAAAAGGATTATTAGCTTCAAATAGCATGCACCTCCAAATAGTGGTGAGGTGATTGCGGATGCGATTTTCGAATCTCTCCTTGAATGGGGTATTGTTGATAAAATTCAAACATTTACCAAATTTGACTGAGATACAGGCTCGAAAGACAAAGAGAAATAGAAAGAAAATAATGAATTTCTATTGGAACCATTACTCTAGATAATGCATCTAGTAATGATAGGGCAGCTAGTGCATTGAAGTGTCAAATAGAGGCGAGAAATGAATTGAATTTTCACGGATTTTTTTTTCGTGTGAGATGTTGTGCTCACATATTGAATTTGGTGGTGCAAGATGGGCTTAATAAAATTGGTGATTGCATTTAGAAGATTAGGGAGGGTGTAAAATATCTTAAGAAATCACCGGCTCGGCTTGTAATCTTTGGACAGACCGCTCTTGGATTAAGTGTAAGTACACATTGATCATTGTGTAGTGATGTTAAAATGAGGTGGAATTCAACGCATTGAATGTTTCAATCAGCAATACATTATAAAAAAGTGTTTGTTAAGTATGCATCGAAAGAGCCCAATTTTGTGTGGTGTCCTATGGAGGTTGAATGGTCGAATGCCGAAAAGGTTTACGTAGTTCTCGAGGTTTTTGCAACCGCGACCAACATATTTTCTGGATCATTATACCCCACGTTTAATTTATTTTTGGAACAAATATTTATTCTAAAAAAGGTAATATGCGATGCATATAACTTGGATGATGATTTTATGAGAGATATGAGTGCGGCCATGTAAGAAAAGTTTAACAAATATTGGGGCAAAATTAATGTGCTAATGTCTATCGCTTTCGTTCTGGATCCACAATTTAAATTTACCATGGTCAATTATTGTTTCAAAAAATTGTATCCACTTAATGAGTTTGATGATTGTGTTGGCGATATTAAAAGCAAATTATAAACCCTTTTTGGTAAATATGCAAGTGAATTTGTGACTATGGCTTCCAATGCTGCACCGTCTTCTTCAAGCTCTAATGGTGTTACTTATAGTAGTAATACTAGTGGTAGTAGTAGAGAAATATAGGAATTTTATGCCGATCGTAGGTCACAAGTGTTGTCTCAGAAATCTGACCTAGAGGTGTAATTAGAAGAACCAGTAGTTGAGATAAATGTGGGAGCCGTATTTAACGTGTTGGATTGGTGGAAAGCACATAGTTCAAAATATCCCGCTTTATGTGCCGGTGGTTGTGTATTTGATGATTATCAAAGTTCTCTTACTTCGGATGTGGTCAAAAATTTAGTTTATGGGGGTGATTGGATTAGAGCTAGTATGAAAGAGGAGTATCAAATTATACTTGTAAGAAAACCTATTTTAAAAAAAAAATCTCATACTTCATATGTTTTAATTTTAATTTTTAAAATTTTGAACTAATAATTAGTTTTCTTTTTTCAGGATGCGGCGAAGGAAGAGGAAAATCTTGATGTAGCGGTGAATCCGGTAGTTGATTCTTGAGTGTGTGAGTATATTTATCGTTTATTATTTCACATATACTCTAATTACTCATTTTTTTAATTCAGTTTTTAATTAAGATTTAACTTTTATAATTAAGGTGTTAAGTTGGAAAGAGATAACGCGTGAAAGTTGGAAGATAAGATGGTGTTAAAATTTAGGGTTTGAATTATTTTGTTTTGTATGGATTGTTTGGTTGTGTTTCGATGTTTAGATTGTATCGTATTTTTTTTTTTGAAGCTTTCGGAGGCGATTGCCTCACGGAGATTATATTAAATAAAATAAAAAGTTCATACAAAGGAAAGAAAATAAAAATAAAAAGAGATATTTACAACACAAACTTAAAAGAGGGAAGAGAAAACATCAGTCTAAGCCCTAACAGTATGTCTTCCAGTTTGTGGACTGTTGGGTAATTTCTGCTAGAATGGTCAAACGATGTGGCCTTTTTTGTCGGAAGATGCATTGATTACGCGCTTTCCAAATGCTCCAGCACGTGCTTAGCTAGTCTGTCTCCCATATGCGTCGGCTATCCTTCACTTTGCATGCGACTTGTTGTCTCCAGAAATCGGAAATGTTGTCGGCCAAGTCAGTGTCCACCCCCTTGTGTAGCCAGACTTGGGAAACAAAGTCGCAATGTAAAAAGAGATGGGTTGCCGTTTCCGTGATGGGTTGCATACACATCACACATTCTCCTTGATTGGGCCAACCTCTTTTAATGAGGTTGTCTTGTGTCATAAGCCGACCTAATATCATTTGCCACCCAAAGAATCGCACTTTTTCCGGGCACTTTATTTTCCATAACCTCGGGTTTTCCTTGGAGGTTGTATATGCCACGTTTAACATCTTGTATGCCGACTTAGTAGAAAATTCACCCGAGATCTTCCATCTCCATCTCGGTTTATCTCTTTGAGTGGTCAGGTTTGTTAGTGCAATTGCAAGGAAAATGTCTTGTGCCTCTCCTTTGATTCTCCCGTCATTGGAGGCAAGCAATTCTTGGAAATTGATGGCTCCATTGAGGACTTGGGCGACCGTTAAGCTATCATTGCGTATGATGGCATATAACATCGGAAAGAATGAGCGCAGAGTACCTTCGAAGACCCAAATATCGTTCCAAAAATTGATGTTGGTACCCTCACCTAGTTCGTAGGAAATAGAGGGTGTGAAGATGGGCATCAATTCGGCCAATTGAGAGAGGAAGAAGGATATGGGTTGTGAGGAGTCCTTGAGATCCTTCGGATCTTCGAATCCATATAAAGTGCGCAATGTTTGCGCCCATGGACCAGTTGGATCCGACTTCCACATCCACAACCATTTAAGTAGTAGTGAGATGTTTTGTTTTCTAATGGAGGTTATCCCGACCCCCCCCCATTTTCTTTTGGAAGGCAAAGACGGTCCCAAGCCACTAGGCAATGACCGCCGGAATATTTTTTATCGCCTCTCCAAAGAAATCCTCTCGCAATTCTATTGATCTCATTAATTAACCACATTGGAAATAATAGGACTTGCATTTCATAGGTAACAAGTGATAGAAGTATGGATTTAATTAGTGTTAGGCGTCCTCCGAAGGATAGGATTTTTCCTTTCCAACCGGCGAGCCTTTTTTGAACCTTTTCCAAGCTGGTAAGGAAAATTGCCCTTTTAGGAAAGTTTTCAATTTGGCAAGTGATAGAAGTACTATATTTGGATTAGTGGCAAACAAGTGATAGAACTACGGATTTAATTGTATCGTATTTTGGATTAGGGTTTCAATTATTTTGGATTGTACTATATTTGGATTGGTTGTATTTTGTTGTTGGTATTGTATCGTATTTTGGATTAGGGTTAAAAAAAAATTTTTAATTTTCTTGCTATCATATTTTTTTGGGATATATTTTTGTATTTTGCTTAATTTATATAATATTTCAACTGATATTTTCCTAATTTTTAGTCAAACAAATGTGGATTTACAAAAAAAATGCTCTTAATCGAGCTACCCGAGCTGAGCCCGGCTTGACTTGAAATGAGCCGAGCTTGAGCTAGCAATTTCAGCTCGAAACAATTATTGTTATCTAGCTGAGTCGAGCTGAGCTTGAGTCGAACCGAGCTCGAGCTGGGCCTGGCTCGGCTCGGCTTGATGGTCTAATTGTGTGCAAAAGATTGGGGATGGATGTGTGCGTATTAAGATGAAATATGAGTTACTTAAATGGTTAGAAGAGTCTATTAATTATTAGTATAAACTGATTAAAATATTTAAGCTAGTTGTTCAGTCTGTACCGTTTTAACATACTAATAAATAACTTAAGCTATATCAGATATTCTAACGAGTTACCTCCCTAGTACATTTCAATCTCTTTAAACATTTACCCTTCAGTTATATCATTCATTTCTCTAGGTTTTCTGACAATGAAATATATCCAAATCTTAACCTCTGATTTTTCAAGTACGCAGAAATAATGTGGTAATTTAATTTAGAATGATCATATGAATGATTAAATTGATATTTTGTGTTTTATCATTGATTTCATGAGAATTATCGTATTCTTTGCTTTCTCAAGCTCACAGATATTTTTTTGGCAATATAGATTGAAGAGGTTGTTAACGCATTTTCATATAATTAGTTAGATTGATATTTCACATTATATTTTTCGATTTCATGAGATTATCACATCATTTAGTTTATATTAGCTAATAACCTAGACGAGGTAGTAGTACTAGTACACAACATCATATAATTAGTTTGATTATCATTTGATGTTCTCTGATTTCATGATGATCCCCACATCAAGATATTTTTTAGACAATTAAGAAAATATGCTATAATTATTCCATTAATATTATTATATCTCGGATTTCATTAATATTCATGTGACTCATCTATTCATTTTTTAGATCAGACTTGCAATTTGTATGTTGATAGACTTACTAAGTATGTGATACACAAAATTGTATTACAAAACTCAAACTTGGGATATTTCCCTAAGATCTAAGGTATTTTACTGCTTGAATTTAGCTAGCAAGTTTTGGCAACTCATCTATTCATAAAAGGCATATCAATTAAGCTTCATTTTGATAGACAAAAAATAACAAAAAGTTGACACAATTAATGGGATCGATGTTTTGGGCTCCTCATTTTTGGATTAAATATGATGATTTAAAAAAAAGAGAATAAGAAAAAAAATTTACATCATATTTGAAGAAAAAAGGTTATTTATCAAATTTCATGGTAATGAAGAATACACATATTCAATTCCCACGAAGTTCAATTTTTCTTATGGATAAATTAAACGTATTGCACACATATTCAATTTCCATAAAGTTCAATGTTTCTTATGGATAAATTAAACGTATTGCACACAATAGATACAATTTTATATAATATTCAGAAATTTACATGTCTATGAAAATGTAAAAACTTATCTTATATATTTGTTATGATAGTTTAATGAGGGAGCTTAACTGTATTTGTTAGAGTCTAGTACATTAACTGGTCCAGCCCAACCTTCAGACCCACACCATATTGTCCTAAAAAAGGCTTAAGGTTGGTTGATGCTAGTAGTTAATGCACTAGTCTATTTAAGTAACTCCAATTTTCATTCACTACTCAAGGTGGGACTAATCAACTAGCCCCCCTTTTCCATTATTTGGTTCCGGGTTGTAACAGTATTTAATAGGGAAACAACAAATTTCTCCATACTGATTAACAATATATAAAACAATTTGGGTGATTGGAGGGAATACATTGAAATTCATGTATTTCAAAATCTTTTTCATTAAAGTATTACCGATATATACTACTGAATTAAAAAAACTTAACGTGACGCATCGTCTCACCTATAAAACTCCACCTCTGGCATAGTCTACTATTCAATATCCACTACATAATTTTTCAATTTATAAAAGTTCATATTATTGTTTTATCTTTTTTTTATGATTTTTTTTTCTTTTCTTATTTAATATGAAAATTCTCTATTTCAAAGTTGTAGAGTTTAATATAGAGAACAATTGGAGTTAAAATATAT
This sequence comes from Juncus inflexus, assembly GCA_024447665.1. Classification (NCBI taxonomy): domain Eukaryota; kingdom Viridiplantae; phylum Streptophyta; class Magnoliopsida; order Poales; family Juncaceae; genus Juncus; species Juncus inflexus. The sequence goes on from JAJHPC010000007.1 coordinate 2,957,429, forward strand.
GATTTACAAATTTAAACATAAAAATATTATTTTTACAAAATTTGTTTTTTATTGCAATTCAGTGACACCTGTCGCCTTTTATCATAAACAGGATCAAAGTGGGCACAAAAATGAAGAAACACGTTTCGTTTCTTGAGCAAAACTATATGTATCGTGAAACTCATTTCCCTCCAGCCGAAGAAAGCAACTTTTCATTCAGGGTTTAATTTACAAAAAAAATCATGCAGTGTATCCACGGGGAAGTAAGTTATAAATATACATCATCATATATCAATTATTATTACATTATTGATACATACCAATGGGCAATGACAGACAGGCGCAGCCCTTTTTTCTTCCTTTCCATGGCAACTGAAATCAAGGGGCAATTGTGAGTGAAATCAGAGACCTCCACGTGTTGCCGCTTTAATGGACCATTCACCTTTTCTTGCAAGCAAAACTAATGGGCTAATTTGGCCAATCACTCTCTTTTTAGGTCTCTTTATAATTTCCATATTCTAAAATCCTCTCAATGCAATTGGCCAATGTAAAAAATGAGGAAAAAATACATGATCACTTACTTGGTTTTCTCTAAAGGCCCATTTGGCAGGTGAAATTAGTATAATGGAATTGAATTTTAAGATGAAAAATTATAAAATTTTGAATTAATTAATTCTAAAGTTTGTTTGGATGTTGGAAGTATAAAATTCTTAAAAACATAATTCCATGTTTGGTTGTTTGTAAAAATCTAGAATTATGTAGAATGAAATTGAATATAATATAATATAATGAAATTGAATATAATATAATATAATATAATATAATATAATATAATATAATATAATATAATATAATATAATATAATATAATATAATACAACATAATACAATATAATACAATATAATACAATACAACATAATACAATACAATATAATATAATATAATATAATATAATATAATATAATATAATATAATATAATATAATATAATATAATATAATATAATATAATATAATATAATATAATATAACATAAGTAATATAACATAAAAATATATAATATAATATAATATAATATAATATAATATAATATAATATAATATAATATAATATAATATAATATAATATAATATAATATAATATAATATAATATAATACAATATAATACAATATAATATAATATAATATAATATAATATAATATAATAAAATATAATATAATATAATATAATATAATATAATATAATATAATATAATATAATATAATATAATATCATATAATATAAAATAAAATAAAATAAAATAAAAATATAATATAATATAAAATAAATAATATAATATAAGATAATATATATAATAAAGAGATGATGGAATTTTGGACTTCTAGCATTTAGAGAGAATTACATTTGGATAAAATTGTATAGAGAGGAAATTCCAAGAATTACTTAATTCTTACTAGGATAATTTAAATTTGTTATTCATTTGAATTTATGTATAAATTGCAATTATGAAAAATTTAAATAAAACTTTGAAATAAATTTCGAGTAAATAAATAATATATAATATTTATGTTATGTAACTTGGTTATGTTTAAAATCATATTGAATTACATCATAAGATATTCTATCCATTTATTATTCATTCAAAATATTTTCTATATCACATCTAATTTTATAAGGATGTATAACTCTATACAAATAAATTTACATATAAGAAATAAACTAGCATAAAAAAAAATTCATAAAAAAAATCCAAAAAATAAATTGGATTATTAATTTACAATCTTAATTTACATTTGCAGTAAGATTTCTAATATTAAAATATCATCTTTTTTTATCTCTTTATAGTTTTCTTGTGCCGTTATCTATTGACATATTATATTAGAAACAAATCAAGTATTAATCGGACGATGAAGGAGATAAAAAAAACTAAAAGCACACGATAATTTATTTCATAGATTTTAGATGAAACCCCATAAGAATTATTTATAGGTGATTAACTTTAAAAATATAAAAATAATAATTACATTTAACATGATTTGTAAAAAAAAAAAATATGAGATTATATTTATGGAAAAAATATGTTTACTATACATAAGAAAATGTAATAGACTCATTTTCCGAAAAATAATTATCGCCACTATTTTTCTTATTTATATTTTGTTAGTTGTTAAAATGATACAAAATATCCGTAATACATTAAGTAATATAATATAATTTTTAATATTTTGGAACTTTATTTGATATGATAGTTCTCACGTAATTGGAGATATAACATGAAACATTAATTGAACTGATCATGTGATATTGTGATAATAATTTAAATGAAAAGCTAAGATTTGAAATTTTTTTGATCCAACAACCGAGATAAAATTGACGATAGGTCTCTTGGCAATGCTCAAAGAAAGATGAAAAATAAGGTATAAGATATGAATTAATGAGCATATCATTTTTATATATGCTCATTTATATTGTCTTTATTCACATATTTTAGCAAGAAAAAAATAAATTATAACCATAACAATATGGAACTCAAAATAAAGAGAAAATTCCAACAAATTTATATTTTGATAATTCTAACATGAGAAATAAAATATTTCAAGTAAGAATTATAATTTTTTAAAGAAGAAAAAAAAAATTATTTATATTTTCATGACTGAATTCTTCATTAACTATTGGTATTAATTATTGAACATACATTTGAACTTTGATTTATTGAAACTATTTGGTTATGATCTGATGGTCCGAAATAAATTTACAACGGTTCTCACTAAATCTGGGATGGAAAACAAAACACCAATTCAACTAATCATATGATTTTATTTTAATAACCACACACATGTTGCCATAAAATATCAATAAATTTGTCAAAATAAAAGGTTAAGATTTAACAAAAAAATTGATCGAACGGTCGATATAAAAGTGATGATGTGGCCTTTTGAGGAGGCTTAAAAATAGGTGAAACGGTCAAGACAAAGGTGATGTTGTTGGTTTTCGAGGAGGCTCAAAAGTAGGTGAAAAATAAGAGGTTGGGGTTAATTCCAATGGTTTGCCAAACAAAGAATTTATAGGAAATAGAATTTTAAGATCCAATTTCACTCCCTAATTCCACTTAATTCCACTTGCCAAACAGATCCTAATAGAATAAGAATAAGCCTATATGACACTTATTTATTTTTCAAAAAAATCATTTTTTGATGAGTATCACAACTCAATGATGCCTAATCTCTGCACTTCACTAGAGAGTTTTGGCTATTTGCCAATTTACTTTAGGATATATTAGAAACAAAATAAGGAAATGCTATTATATGATATGATTGGGTTGTATTATATGATATGATTGGGTTGTATTATTTGACGATAGATGAATTTAGGTTCGTAAATTTGCAGAAAATTCCTCAAGAAGAAAAAAAGATGGTATCTAACTAGCTATTGCACTAAGTTAACATATGATACGTACATTATTTGTAACATAACTAATGTTCTAATATTTTTTACTATTATTATGAGATTACAATAGAGAAATGAACAAATTAAAACTATTACGCTCAATCTTATGACGTTTGTAATAATTAGGACTTATCTTAGTGTCAATTCCCTTGGCATTAATAAAGACTTTGTAAATTTATTTCAATTCATTAATTAATTAAATGCATAGACTCCAGGAAAGACCTGGATCCTTTTATTAAAAAAATTATTATGACATTTGCATCACACCGAATTTACAATATTTTTATAAATTTGGTTTTAAGTTGGTATTTCTTAAAAGAACATATCATCAACTTTGTTATGTAATAGATCACAGACAAGTTTACAAATAAGATTCTTTTGTAGATATTGTTTCTATAGTTTCTAATAGAAAATTCATTTAGTAAGGACTTGTAAATAATTTTTTTGTGGAGATTTCATGTAATAGATCACATACAGTAGCGGAGCTTGAATATAATTCTTGGGGGGGGGGGGACAAAAATATTTTTTCCTACGTATTAATATTGTACAAAAATATGAAAGAAATACATAGAAATACATGTATTTTAAAAATATTGGAACATGCTAAATAAATTTATGATGATTTTTAGTAGGATATCCGATTTATATAATATCTTTTTTGGACTCGGTCGGCACACTATCAATTGGAAATGAAAAAAATGTATCTCTCTCGAAACCCAAAATAAATATAAATACAGAAAACAAAAAAAATAATGAATTAGAAAAGATTTATCTATCTTACCTAGAAAAGGATGTGAATTTTGAAAGAATGGATTGCGGAGGAGGGCAAGTGTTTAGCACTGGGTCATTTTCATCTTTCCATGTTTGGTTCACCGTCACACATTTTGGACTTGAAAAATATAATTTTAGAAACTTTTTTTTAAGAATTGTGAGTGCCTAGCTTTGAGGAACAGAAACCTCTTTGAGGAACAGAAACCTCCATGAAGAACAGGTCCTAGTTAAAAGTTCGATCGATCCCCTTTTTTCACTCAGATGACATTAAATTCACCAGAATATTCGAATGAATTTATATATGAAGATTTTTAATAGGATATAATTTGGTTAAAATAATTAACTATTTGAAGAAGACATTAACGATCATTTGAGTTTAAATAGTAGAAATATGGATAAAACTTGCTAGCTCAAGCAGTAAGGACACTTCGTCAACATTAAAAAAGACTCAAGTTCGAATCTCGAGAAATACATTTAGTTTAATATTTAACAAATCAAACAACTAATTGATTGTGCGTTGCCTCAAAAAATAAATAGTTGAAATATTTCCCCACTTGTGTAGATATTTATGCTTGGTACTAGATGATAAACAACATATTAAAATAAGTTCAACACGAACCTAAAGAATAATAACTCCCACAAACATTTTACAATGTATGGTAAAAACACTCAATGTTGAGTGAAAAATAAGAATATATATATGTGTATAAAAAGAAATATCATCCTTATCAAATTAGGGGTTTGGTACGCGTCACCGGCTTAATTGTCATCAGCATCGTCGAAATTCAGAAAGTTATAACAAAATTATAAAAATGTATACTGAAATCCAAATAGGTAGAATGAACGTATAAAAATGTATATTTATTATTGATATACAAAATGTATTGTTTTTTAATTAGTTATGTACAAAAATATAATGAAAACTGAAAATATAAAAAAAAAATGATATGATGATATTTAGATGATATTTATGCTGGTGATGGGAATGTTTTTTCAATGGTTCGGAATTTTTAAACATTTACTATGCCTCATCATTTGACCTTTGAAATAAATTGAAATGATGCGGCCTAAGGATCATTTCAACGGATGTTTATGTGGTGTAACTGCCTACTATACTTAGGAATTAAGAGATATATTTATCCCGTAAATAATTTTCTCTATCTATTAAGTCTCTTGATTGTGATGTGTCATGACTCATGCAAGCTTTGAAGAACAGAGCATCAATCATATAGGGCAATTAATTAAGTGAAAATGGAAATCACGTCGGGTTTGGGGACTCCCAGTGCGTGAGACGTCGTACTGCACGACGTGCATGGGGTCAATATTCATAATTTTCCATTTTTTCGTCGTTCTGACGTGTCATCCTTACTATATACTGTTTTGGTCGGAGATCTATATCGTCATATATATACCGTTTTGTTCGAGTAATAATATATATATATATATATATATATATATATATATATATATATATATATATATATATATATATATATACACCATTTGTCCGAACTATATACTGTTTTGATCTGAATTATATATACTGTTTTATCAAAATGGTATACCAACTATATAATGTTTTGATCTAAATTATACATATTATTTTGATTGTATGAACTATATACTGTTTGTTTGAATTATACACCATCTATATACTAGTTTAGTCTGAATTATATATACTGTTTTATTAGAACGGATACTGATATATGTACCGTTTATCTGAATTATATTTTTGCTATATATATATATCCCATTTGTCAGAACTATATATTGTTTTGATCTGAATTATATATGTTATTTTATCAAAATGGTATACCAACTATATAACGTTTTGATCTAAATTATACATATTGTTTTGCTTGTCTGCATTATATAATGTTTGTTTGAATTATATACCATTTATATACCGTTTGTTTCGCTGGATATATATAATATTTTATCAAAATAGTATATCAACTATATACTGTTTTGACCTGAATTATACATATTATTTTGCTTGTCTAAACTATATACTGTTTGTTTAAATTATACACCATCTATATACCGTTTGTGTCGTTGGGCGCTATTTTCAAATCTGAACTTGCAGCAGCCATCGTGTCATGCTCCAGACGCTGCAGCTCAGATGGGAGGCGCGGGGGGCTTGAGTATGTAGTTCTCCCATCGTTCTCTGGCTAACGTGGCGTCAGCCAGGTCAGCAGTCACGTGCGGGGCATCCTCAAACAAGACGCGCAATATCAGGACCCATTAATTAATTATTATAGACGCACATAGAAAGCAGAAATTATTCTATTAATATGAAGAAACATAATGCCTCTTTCCTTTTATGCCCAACAAAAGAGGGACACCCCTGCTTGGCCTATAAAAGTGGACTGTTTACTGACAAGAACGGCATCAGAAAGAAAATGAGACTAAAATACTTAATATATACTAGATAATAGAGTTTTCATGTTTAGACGTAAAATACTTAATATTAGATAATAGAGTTTCATGTTTAGGCCTATTAATTATAACGGATTCCTCATCAACTGACTTTAGTCCCCACGTTCTTCCTACACCCGGTCTTCATGCACCAGTCTTCACTAACTGAACGTAGTGCCCCCGCATAAACGACTTGGGCCACAGAAGACCATGCTTACAAGTCAGATAGTTGTCTGTTGCATCTAATCTCAGAGGATCATGTGGCCAGTGGCCACAATAATTTGTAACTCATGAAAATCAAAATATGGACTTTTATTCCATAAATGGTTAACTGCACTTTTATTTCTTAAATTGATTCTAGAACCCGTAAGCCCACAAAAGCAAAATTCGGATTTTTTTTTGACCAAAATACTACATATATCATCAAAAATTCAAATTTCAAGCGTACGGATGGAATATATATGTTTTGAATATGTTATAGATTAATTTTCACAAGAATCGGAATATTATATCATTACCATCATATATTATCAAAATTCATCAAAATATATATAATACGTATTATATATATTTTGATGAATTTTGATGATACATGATGGCAATGATATAATATTCCGATTCTTGTGAAAATTAAACTACATTATATTCAAAACATATATATTATATCCGTACGGTTGAAATTTGAATTTTTGATAAATTTTGGTCACAAGAAAAATTCGGACTTTGCTTGTACAAGTTGTTTAGTCATCCTATATATATATATATATATATATATATATATATATATATATAACGAAAGTAATTCTTTATTAAACGTTTCAAGTTTAAAAAGAATTAAACAAAACAAATAGCAACTAAATACAAGAATAATGTACATATATCAAATTAAAGAATTGATATTACTACAAAATATGGCTGCTAACAGAACAGACTTGAGGATAGTCACAAAATTTTTTAACTCGGCATTTGTGATGACCTTCAAATATTGGGATTCTAAGAAAAATTTCAAGAGTTTAACTAACTTGAATTTGATACCGAATAATAAAATACTGAGGAAAAAGGCAAGAGAATTAAGTATTTTTTTTATGCTAAGAATTAAATAGTTTTCATTTAGTTGAATTGTTAGAAAATATGCGAGTTTTTTCAAAGTATTATCCTTCAAATAATGGTTAAAAAATTTCGAAAAAAGTAATGGGTAAAAAATCAATATTCCTTTGTTCTTCCTTTAATTTCAATTCAAGGAAATTATACTTAATAAAGCACTCCTATAATAACAAATAGAATTTACATAATCTCTCTTCTTTTAATTCTTCTGGGCTATAAATATCTAGCTTTTGTCCTTACAAAAAAAAAAAAAAATCTAGCTCGTTTACGTATACTGGGTCAAAGAGCCCCAATTTAGTGTGTTCGACCGAGGCTTTCAGGGCTCAATCTTTCTTTAGCTTCACATGGTACAATTAGTAGGTAACTATTTTTGCCTAACTTATTGAATTTTGTTTATTAACAATGCAGTTCCTAAAATTGAGATCTTATTAACCCGCTTGATGCTCAAGCCTCAGTTGAGCTTTTGACCAGATTCAGCTCTCAATTAGCCTTGGCTTTGCTTAGTAACAACCAATTGAGGTAACACTATAACAGAGCATCTTCATTATTTGTTTGAAAAAATATTTGATGTTCTCGTGATATCTACCTCCTATTTCTCCCATCTTCTGGAAGCTCAATTTTTGGGAGCCGGCCTGTAATTCATATATATATATTTTTTTATTTCTTAATGACTCTGTTAGAAATATTCAACATAATTGCAGTAGATCGAAGAAAAGACAGAGAAAACAAAGAACCCTAGAGGAGGATTTGTGTGAGCCGTCATGTAGAAGAGAGAAAGAAAGAAAGGATAAAGAGAATCAATTTTAGCAAATGAAAACTTAACTTAATTAACCTAGGGTACAAGATATATATAGTACACATTATAATATGGACCTACATGGCCCAATAAAACAATTAGGGTCCATAATTCAATAATCTCCACCTTAGACCCGAATTGCGACAAAAATAACAAGAACAAGCAAAAACATATGAAAGACAAATCTAGCGACACGCTAGTTACAAATAGAAATCAAATCGGTACATAATTTAAACTTAGTGATTGGAAGAGGCTTGATGAGCATGTCCGCCGGATTCGACTCGGTACCTATTTTCTTCACAATGATTTTTCCTTCCGATATTACATCCCGAACAAAGTGGTACCTAATGTTGATGTGCTTCATCTTCTCATGATACATCCGATCCTTCGTCAAATGGATGGCACTCTGGTTTTCGCAATACACCACAATCGGATTCTCTATGGACAACAACTCTCCAACAAACTCCTTTAGCCAAATAGCCTCCTTGATTGCCTCGGTTATCGCCATATATTCGGCCTCGGTACTCGAAAGTGCAACAGTCGGTTGAAGTGTCGATTTCCAACTTATAGCACACTTCCCAATAGTGAACACGTAACCCGTTGGCGAACGCCTTTTATCTAGATCGCCCGCATAATCAGAGTCTACATAACCCGTTAGCACACTATCCGGATTGGATCCGAATTCCAGACGCGCATTTAGCATACCTTTCAAATAGTGGAAAATCCACTTGATCGCTTCCCAATGCCCCTTTCCGGGACACGATAAAGACCGGCTCACGACGCTAACCGCTAGCGCCAAATCAGGTCAGGTATACACCATTAAATACATCAAGCTCCCAACCGCACTCGAATATGGGGTTCTTTCCATATATTTTCGCTCTGCATCGGTTTTCGGACACAAATCCGCCGATAATTTAAAATGAGCCGCAAGAGGGGTAGCAACCACCTTGGATCTATGCATGTCGAAACGACGTAACACCTTTTCCGCAAAACCCGCTTGCGAAAGAAACAACTTCCGCTCGGGTCGATTCCTCGTTATCTGCATGCCGAAAATTTTCATAGCGGGTCCCAAATCCTTCATTTCGAAAACAGAATTCAGTTCTGCCTTTAACCGTTTAATCTCCCCCTCATTCGACGACGCAATTAGAATGTCGTCCACGTACAGTAACAAATACACGAAGTTCCCGCTATCTAATCTCTTAATGCACACGCAGTTGTCAAAATTAGATCGAGAAAAATTAATACTAACCATAAATGCGTCGAACTTCTTGTACTATTGTCGGGGTGATTGTTTGAGACCGTACAGAGATTTGTTCGACCGACACACGCGTGTCGATTTCGGGTTCGGGTTGGTTTTGCATTCCGTTTTGCTTGTGAGCTCCGGAAGTCCTTCCGGTTGGATCATATAAATTTTCTCCTCTAAATCGCCGTAGAAATGCGATTTTCACGTCCATTTGCTCGAGTTCCAAATTTTGAGACGCAACTAACGCGAGCAAAATCCGAATAGACGTGAATTTTACTACCGGAGAAAACACCTCAATAAAGTCCACGCCTTGGACTTGACTATACCCTTTCGCCACAAGTCTCACTTTATAGCGCACATTCGACCCGTCTGCTTTGCGCTTAAATACCCACTTACACCCGATAACCCATTTATTTGTCGGAGGTTCCACAAGAGACAACGTCTCATTTCGATTCAACGAATCCAACTCGTCCTTCATAGCGGCAATCCAATGTTTCGCCTCTCTCGAATTAACCGCTTCTTTGTACGAATACGGTTCGCAAGATTCCACGTCTTCTGCAATGACTAAACAATAGGCAAAATCAGAATACCCGTACCTCGAAGGTGGTCGAATGACCCTTCTGGCTTGATCATGAGCTAACTCGTAATTCTGTGGATCGAACTCGCCTTCTTCATCTTCTAATCGGGTCGGATTACCCGAATTGGGTTCGGGTTCATTTCGGGTTGGGTTGGCCAAAATTGGAGCTTCATCTCGGGTTGGAGTCTCGGATTGGCTTTCGTCCTCATAACCGCCACCTCTCGACTATAATCCATTTTCAGTCTTCTTCGACTCATTAAACTCCACCTTAGAATGAACCGTATCATTCATACCCGAGTCAAACGCATCTTTTGCTCGAATCATTTCTGACTCGTTAAAAATAACGTCTCTCGAAATGATAAATTTTCCGTCTTTGGACACCATAATTTATATCCCTTAACGTTATTGGGATATCCAACGAATACACATTTCTTCGACCCTGGCTCCAATTTACCGTCATTCACGTGCATGTATGCGGGGCACCCGAAAATCCTCAACTTCGAATAATCGGCCGGACGTCCCGACCAAACTTCTTCTGGCGTCTTCAATTCAATCGAGGTTGTTGGTGATCGGTTTATCAAATAGCATGCGGTGCTTATCGCTTCCACCCAAAATTCTTTACCCAAACCCGCATTCGAAATCATACTCCTCGCACGCTTGAGAAGCGATCTATTCATTCTTTCTACCACGCCGTTTTGTTGCGGGGTATGCACGGCGGTTCTATCCCGCAAGATGCCTGTGGCCGCACAAAAATTATCGAATTCACGATTACAAAATTCTAAACCATTATCCGTTCGTAACGTCTTGACCCGTTTACCCGTTTGATTTTCCAAAATTGTCTTCCAAATTTTAAAATAATTAAACACTTCATTTTTCTCCCGTAAGAAAAATACCCAAACCTTTCGTGAAAAATCATCAATAAATGTGAGCATATACCTCGAGCATTTTCCCTTAGATGGCTCGCGAGACGGACCCCAAAGGTCGGAGTGTATGTACTCCAACTTCTCTTTTGTCGTATGTACGGCGGTTGAGAAACTTAGCCTCTTATGTTTCCCAAATACGCAATGCTCGCAAAATTCCAAATTTCCCGTACATTGACCGCATAACAAGCCTCGCTTGCTTAAAATGGTCATCCCATGCTCACTCATGTGGCCCAACCTCATGTGCCATAATTTCGTATTTTCCTCCTCCGTAATCGAGCGTACAATCGTCGCGGATTCGGTTGAAACGGGTTTATTTTTCGTGGTCCAAAACTGGTCATATTTGGTCTCTACTGAACCGGGTTTATTTTGGACAGATATGGACTGAACCGGCCTTGAACCGGATTGAACCGGGTTAAACTGAGATGAACCAGACTGAACCGGGCTGATCCGAACAGAACCGGATTGAACCGGGTTGGACCGAACCGGGTCAGAAACTGATTTTTCTGCTGAAGTTTTCTGCTGAATTTTCAGATCCGGGTTTGAACCCGATTTCTCCGAAATTACTGTACCGGCTTTACCGGTAATCACTGAGTCTTGTAAAAAATAGAGTGTACCTACGCGTTTCACCTTCATGACCGTGAGAGCTCCGATTGACACATGTAACACTCCACCTTCACTTTGGAATTTGCAACCCTTTTCTTCAAGCGAACCCAATGAGATGAGATTTTTCTTCAAATCGGGTATGTGCCTCACACCCGTTAATCTCCGAATTCTCCCGTCATGAAATTTAAACGAGATTGTACCGGTACCGGCCACCTTGCATGTATTATTATTCCCCATAATTACTCGTCCATCCGAGGGCTCGTACGTCTCGAAACAATTTCGATTCGGCGTCATATGTTGAGACGCACCCGTATCCATAATCCAACAATTTTCGTCGGCTAAAAATTCATCAACCATCGAAAGAGAATCGTATTGATCTATATTCGCCGAATTAGCCGATTCGGAAGGTTGACCACAATTATTTGTCGAATGCTGATTTTTCAATTTAAAACACTCGGCCTTGATGTGACCTTTCTTCTTGCAATAATTACAGATAATGTTTGGATTATATTTACCCCTCGATTTTGACCGGTGCTTGAAATTCTTCGATGACAGATCCGACCGGTCCGACGACCGACCGCGATCAACAAATAAACCAGATCCCGTGTGTCCTTTCTCATGGGTTATCTCACCGTCAATGTGGGTTTTGGCTTGCAAATTCGATTTTACATCCTCAAGCGTAACTTTCTCTCTTCCATAAATCATCATATCTCTAAACCCCTTATATGATGCGGGTAAAGAGCATAATAGCAAAAGTGCTTGATCCTCGTCATCCACCTTAGCGTCGTACAAATTAACTAACTTCTGTGGCTTCTCCTCTTTCCACACGAAAACTTTAAATACCACCCGCATCTCTTCTCCACCTCAAACCATCAATTCATTTCAACCTTTCAAATCATAAACTCTTCCATTTCCCTCAAAACACAAAACATTGCTTAGAACATCACCAATTAACACGATAGTAAAATGGAGCATTCATCCGTCGCAAAGCGTCTTCGGCATGTCGTCCGTGTCGTGTTCTACATGCTACGCATGCGAGGCTTCGTAATCTCAAAAAAGAAACTCATGCTTGATTTCCATTTCTTTCTGAGCCGAGGAAAATGTTACACCCCGGAACCAAATAGTGGAAAAGGGGGGGCTAGTTGATTAGTCCCACCTTGAGTAGTGAATGAAAATTGGAGTTACTTAAATAGGCTAGTGCATTAACTACTAACATCAACCAAGCTTAAGCCTTTTTCAGGACAATATGGTGTGGACCTGAAGGTTGGACTGGGCCAGTTAATGTGCTAGGCTCTAACAGAAAAGTCGCGAGTAAATCATTCATCCATCATCTCACTCACCAAATCACCGTAAGTACTCTTCCTGCACTTCTCGCGACGTCGAGTTTAGTTGTAGCAAGACTCCCTCTTTCCCATCGCTCAACCTCCCCAAAAGAAAAATAAACCATCACAAAAACCCTAATCATGACGATACTACTTTTACAACTTGGATGCACGAGAGAGAGCAAAATCTCTCGAAGTGTTAAACGAAAATGAGTTGTCATCATATGTTGAGTCCCCAGTTTGGGGTTTTGGAAAAAGTCCGATGCCGACAGAACGACAACTAAGGATAACTGATTCACCATTTATGATTACTGATGAGAAGTGGATAAGGAGATCGACACTCAGGCGGAGAGCTTCATTAAGAGGTTTTACGAGCAACTTTGGTCTCAGGGAAGCATACCGGCCACACTGATGTACTACTGTACGAACTCCGCGCCTAGATAGGTTTTGTAATGTGCATGTATATAAGTGTAATTTTAACACTTGTTTTATGAGTTGTACTTTCCCCCCTTCTTTTCTACTTCTTTTTATTATTTGAGCACTACTTTGTCTTGTCTCCAACCAATACGGACGTATTAATTAATATATTTGTGTTGAGAGCGTATTATTAGAAGTTTAAGAGTTGTGGCTGTGTTTTCTTATAATTTGTTGTTCTGTTGTTAAATTAGTAGATAAAAGCTTGACCTGTTATGAGTTCAGAATGTATATAGAGTGAAAAAGAGATTTATTCCCATCTTAGTTATTAAACTAAATTTGAGTAAGTTATTAATATAAGTTGTAATATTTTGAGTTAGTTGTTTAATCTATATACATGTAAATGGATTGATACGTAATATGTTCGATAACAAATTAGGTGCAATTCTCGTTCTGCTTCAGAGATATATTTTTTATCAAGGATAAATTTGATACGTAAAAAATTTGGAGGGATATATCTGAAATTATTTTCAAAAAAATTAATTAATTAAGAATTTAGCAAGACACAATGTGAATCTACATAACCAATATCTTATACAATTTAGTACAATTTGGGTCTACATAATAAATCTCTTCTAGAATAAAGACCAAAAATAGACTCTCAATGTTAATAAAAAAAATAATAATGTCACTAATTTTTAAAATGCAAAATACCTGGTGGCATTAGTGTAATAATATTGAAATTTAAGGTTATTAGTTAGATGGAAAAACATATGCCGCAGTTAATTCAAATGTTGAATGAATGAATGACTAAAGAAAACTCTCAATGTTAATCAAAATAACAATAATGTCACTCTACTAAATATGAGTACAACATGCAATGACCCATAGAGTATTGTTGAAATTTAAGAGAACTAAATACCCACTTTATATATATTAGTATCAGTCTTCACATAAAATTTGGAAGATGGACACGTGTCATATGTAGAGCAAAGTTCATATTGTTGTGCAGAGGGAGCATGATGGTCTAATTGTGTGCAAATGATTGGGGATGGATGTGTTCGTACTAAGATGAAATATTAGTTACTTAAAATGGTTAGAAGAGATAGTCTTGACTGTATCCCATATAACCTACATTATTTAAAATCTGTTCTCTACAAATGCATAAAATCTGATCCAATTAAAGAAAGAATCAAGAGAATATGTACTTACCTTGAATGTTTGGCGTCCTCGGAGATCAACATGACAGTGATAAACTTAATGGGAAAAAGAAAAAAAATCTCCATATTAATTAACAATATAAAATTTTTTTTGGGGGTTAGAGGAAATACAAAAATTTATGTATTTCAAAATCTTTTTTATTAAAGTACTATTCACATATACTACTCAATTAAAAAAAACTTAAGTTGATGCATCCCTTACCTATAAAACTCCACCTCTGACATAGCTTACTATCAAAAATCCATAACATAATTTTTCAATTTCTAAAATTTCGTATTATTGTGTTATCATTTTTTTTTTATTTACGAAGTTTATTTATTTTTTCTTTTTTTAATATGAAAATTCTCTATTTCAAATTTGTAGAGTTAAATACAGAGAGAACAATTGGAGTTAAAATATAAGATTTACAAATTTAAACATAAAAATATTATTTTTACATAATTTGTTTTTTATTGCAATTCAGTTACACCTGTTCGCCTTTTATCATAAACAGGATCAAAGTGGGCACAAAAATGAACAAACACGTTTCGTTTCTTGAGCAAAATTATATGTATCATTAGACTCATTTCCCTCCAGCCGAAGAAAGCAACTTTCATTTAGTGTTTAATTAAAAAAAATATCATGCAGTATATCCACGTGGAAGTAAGTTATAAATATACATCACCATATATCAATTATTACATTATTGATACATACCAATGGGCAATGAGAGGCAGGCGCAGCCCTTTTTTCTACTTTTCCATGGCAACTGAAATCAAGGGGCAATGGTGAGTGAAATCAGAGACCTCCACGTGTTGCCGTTTTAATGGAGCATTAACCTTTTCTTGGAAGCAAAACTAATGGGCCAATTTGGCCAATCACTCTCTCCTTTTAGGTCTCTTTATAATTTCCATACTTTAAAATACTTTCAATGCAATTCGCCAATGTAAAAAATGAGGTAAAACTACATGATCACTTACTTGGTTTTCTCTAATAGAATAAGAATAAGCCTATATGACACTTATTTATTTTTCAAAAAAATTATTTTTTGACGAGTATCAAAACTCGATGATGCCTAACCTTTGCACTGCACTAGAAAGTTTTGGCTATTTGCCAATTTAATTTAGTATATATTAGAAACAAAATAAGGAAATGCTATTATATGATATGATTGAGTTGTATTATTCGACGATAGATGAATTTAGGTTAGTAAATTTGCAGAAAATTCCTCAAGAAGAAAAAAAGGATGGTATCTAACGAGCTATTGCACTAAGTTAACATATGATCCAACATTATTTCTAACATAACTAATGTACTAATATTTTTTTACTATTATTATGAGATTACAATAGAGAAATGAACAAATTAAAACTATTACGCTCAATCTTATGACATTTGTAATAATTAGGACTTATCTTAGTGTCAATTCCCTTGGCATTAATAAAGACTTTGTAAATTTATTTCAATTCATTAATTAATTAACTATTACGACCTGGATCCTTTTATTAAAAAATTATTATGACGTTTGCATCACACCGAATTTACAATATTTTTATAAACTTGGTTTTAAGTTGGTATTTCTTAAAAGAACATATCATCAACTTTGTTATGTAATAGATCACATACAAGTTTACAAATAAGATTCTTCTGTAGAGATTGTTTCTATAGTTTCTTGTAGAAAATTCATTTAGTAAGGACTTATACATAATTTTTTTGTGGAGATTTATTTTGTTATGTAATAGATCACATGCAGTGGCGAACCTTGAATATAATTCTTAAGAGGGGGGGGACGGGGGGTTGGGGACAAAATTATTTCTTCTTACATATTAACATTATACAAAACAATATGAAGAGGATACATAAAAATACATATATTTCAAAAATATTGGAACATGCTAAATAAATTTATGATGATTTTTAGCAGGATATCCGATATATATATATATATATATATATATATATATATATATATATATATATATATATATATATATATATATAATATCTTTTTGGACTCGGTCGGCAAACTATCAATTGGAAATGAAAAAAAAAGTATCTCTCTCTTGAAAGCCAAAATAAATATAAATACAGAAAAAAAAATAATGAATTAGAAAAGATTTAACTATCTTACCTAGAAAAGGATGTGAATTTTGAAAGAATGGATTGCAGAGGAGTGCAAGTGTTTAGCACTGGGTCATTTTCATCTTTCCATGTTTGGTTCACCGTCACACATTTTGGACTTGAAAAATATAATTTTATAAACTTTTTTTTAAGAATTGTGAGTGCCTAGCTTTGAGGAAAAGAAACCTCTTTGAGGAACAGAAACCTCCATGAAGAACAGGTCCTAGTTAAAAGTACGATTGATCCACTTTTTTCACTCAGATGACATTACATTCAGCAGAATATTCGGATGAATTTATATATCAAGATTTTTAACAGGATATATATAATATTTGGTTAAAATAATTAACTATTTGAAGAAGACATTAACGATCATTTGAGTTTAAATAGTTGAAATATGGATAAAACTTACTAGCACAAGTAGTAAGGACACCCCGTCAACATTAAAAGAGACTCAAGTTCGAATCTCGACAAACTCATTTAGTTTAATATTTAACAAATCTAATAAATAATTAATTGTGAGTTGACTCAAAAAATAAATAGTTGAACTATTTCTCCACTTGTGTAAATATTTGTGCTCGATACTAGATGATAAACAACATATTAAATTAAGTTCAACACGAACCTATAGAATAATAACTACCCATCCACATTTTACAATGTATGGTAAAAACGCTCAATGTTGAGTGAAAAACAAGAATACATATGTCTATAAAAAAGAGATATCGTCCTTATAAAATTAGGGGTTTGGTATGCGTCACCGGCTTAATTGTCATCAGAATCGTCGAAATTCAAAAAATTATAACAAAATTATAAAAAGGTATACTAAAATCCAAATAGGTAGAATGACACCGTATAAAAATGCATATTTATTATTGATATAAAAAATGTATTCTTTTTTAATTAGTTCTGTACAAAAAAATAATGAAAACTGAAAATATTAAAAAAAATATGATATGTTTTTTTTCAAAAGATTATGAAAAAAAAAATGATATGGTGATATTTATATGATATTTAAGCTGGTGATGGGAATGTTTTTTTAATGGTTCCGAATTTTTAAACATGTACTGTGCCTCATCATTTGACCTTTGAAATAAATTGAAATGATGCGGCCTAAGGATCATTTCAACTGATGTTTATTTGGTGTAACTGCCTACTATGCTTAGGAATTAAGAGAAATATTTATCCCGTAAATAATTTTCTCTATCTTTTAAGTCTCTTGATTGTGATGTGTCATGACTCATGCAAGCATTGAAGAACAGAGCATCAATCATATAGGGCAATTAATTAAGTGAAAATGGAAATCACGTCGGGTTTGGGGGCTCCCAGTGCATAAGACGTCGTACTGCATGACATTCATGGGGTCAAAATTCGTGATTTTTTATTTTTCCGTCGCTCTGACACGCCACCCTTGCTATATACTTGTTTTGTCCGGAGATATATATATCGTCATATATATACTTGTTTTGTTCAAGATAATAACATATATATATATATATATATATATATATATATATATATATATATATATATATATAATTTGTCCGAACTATATACTATTTTGATCCGAATTATATATACTTGTTTTATCAAAATGGTATACCAACTATATCTTGTTTTGATCGAATTATACATATTGTTTTGCTTGTCTGGACTATATATTATTTGTTTGAATTATACACCATCTATAAACTGTTTTAGTCTTAATTACATATCTTGTTTTATTAGAATGGGTACCGATATATATACCATTTGTCCTAATTATATTTTTGCTATATATATATATATATATATATATATATATATATATATATATATATATATATATATATATATATATATATATATATATATATATATATATTTGTCGAACTATATACTCGTGTTAATCGAATTATATATATTGTTTTATCAAAATGGTATACCAACTATATAACGTTTTGATCTAAATTATAAATATTATTTTGCTTGTCTGCACTATATAATGTTTGTTTGAATTATACACCATTTATATACCGTTTGTGTCGGTGGGCGCTGTTTTCAGATCTGAACTTGCAGCAGCCATGGTGTCATGCTCCAGGCGCTGCAGCTCAGATGGGAGGCGCCGGGGCTTGAGTCTGTAGTTCTCCCGTCGTCCTCTGGCTGACGTGGTGTCAGCCACGTCAACAGTAGAGTGCGGGGCATCGTCAAACAAGACGCGCAATATCAGAACCCATGAATTAATTATTATAGACGCACATAGAAAGCAAAAATTAGTCTATTAATATGAAGAAAACATAATGCCTCTTTCCTTTTATGCCCAACATAAGAGGGACACCTATGCTTGGCCTATAAAAGTGGACTGTTTACTGACAAGAACGGCATCAGGTGTTTTGCACAGAAAGAAAATGAGACTAAAATACTTAATATGAAAAAGAATAACCTCATTAAATTAAGTTAATGAATTTGGTAATATATTTGTGCCCAAATCTCCAATTAATTATCCAAACTATACGATAATTATGCAAAATTAATGCCAAAAATTTGTAATCCAAAATACTAATAACCATATATTGATATATATCTTTCATAAATCCACTACAAACTTGCTAAACTAGCTTTCCGATCCGCGATTCAGAATTCAGATGAACAAAATATCTAATACAAAACATAATTAAAACCAAAATAAAACAAAAAATAACTAATTCATAACTAAAAGGGAAAATCTCACAGGAAAAAAACTACAATTCAGATCTATTTCTCATTCAAGCAAAATTTAAAAACAGAAGAATTGGAAAGGAAGAAAGCAAGCCAAGCGTTCGTAGTTCCGTTTAACGTCAATTTTGAGAATGGAATTGAAATGTAGAGCATGAGGTATTGAATTTTTGAACTATTTCGTTCAGTTTTCTTTCCGATTAGTTCTTCCATTTCGTCGAAAACCATGTATGAATTAACAAAAAGAATTAGGTTTTTTTAATCTGTATTTTTTTTCTTCGCAATTTAAGGATTTGGCAAAGTCATGAATAGAAACAATTATATAAAGACTTTCTATCACCATTTTTCATACAGGAAAGGCTTATTTTAGAAAATCATGAGGTATACAATTTTATAACGAAATTTCATACTTTTTCAAGGGCTAAAATGATAATTCTAAAATACCTTTATCAGTCAATTGCGAAGTCCAAAGCGTAAGATTGTCGCAAAGTAGCTGCGTAATATGCATCGAATCTTTATTCGACCCCTCAGCTTTATCCGATGTAGTCCTTATTAAGCAACAGAAAAAAAAATTAATTAATTAAAAATAATAAAACAGAAGAGATAGAAAAACCCTAGTTATAATCACTTGCATTAAGACAGGTACCATATGAACAAAATGTCGGAAAATGAAATTTGCAAAAAGTCTCTACATTATGCCGAAATTGCAAAAAGAAAACTACATTCTTCAAAAGTAGGGTTTTTTTTACAATTCTGAACAATGCAGGGGCTTTTTTGCAATTTTGACAAAATCTTAAATATGTACATTAAATGAAGATGAGTACCAGTTATATAAATTCAAAACTTAAACCAAAAAACCTTAAAGTCCAAATCTTAAATATGTACTTGTGTATAATTTATATAAATTCAAAGCCACAAAACAAAATCAGTTACTGTAGCCAAACCATATTTCACGTTGGTTACAACTGAACAAGAATTAAAAAGGAAATTTGCAAAGAACCCCTACTCTATGCCTAAATTGAAAAAAAATATTATAAATTCCAAAAAAACCCTTCATTACTCAATTTTGGGCAAATTAAAGACTAATTAATCCTAAGTAAAACAAATTTCAGCAGTATTAAAACATAATTAACCCCAATTATTTCAATTCAGTCCATCCCTCACTTCTAAATATTCTGTAAATTGAGAGCAAAATGGCAAAAGAGCAAAAAATTGATCAAAATTTGTTAAAAAATTATTAAATTCGCACCTAAAAATGAAAACTGAGCACTCAAAATCTCAGCTACCGTGGTCTGTCGTGATTGATATAGCAAGCACGCAAGAGAGAGAAAGGCGAATAGGGGTTCTCCGTCCAGCGAGAGAGTTCGTTGAGAGAGAGAAAGAGAGGCGGAATGAATTGTCGCACCACAGAGAGAGATAGAAACGAAGAGAGAAGGTGTGAGAGCAGAAAGGGAGAGAGTGGAGAGAAGAACGTGAGAATGGAGGCCTCTGGAAACTCCAAGGAAAGAAAGAAAGAAAGAGAAGAAGAAAGTTGAGCGAGACAATGGCCATTGGACTTTGATCGTACGGATGAAATTGAAGGGATGACGTGGCTAATTCTGGTAACATGGACCCGCCAGGATTAAGATATTTATTATAATTAGATAATAGAGTTTCATGTTTAGGCCTATTAATTATAATGAATTCCTCATCAACTGACTTTAGTCCCCACGTTCTTCCTACACTCGGTCTTCATGCACCAGTCTTCACAAACTGAACGTAGTTCCCCCACATAAACGACTTGGGCCACAGAAGACCATGCTCACAAGTCAGATAGCTGTCTGTTGCATCTAATCTCAGAGGATCATGTGGTCAGTGGCCACAATAATTGACTTTTTTTTTTAAATACCATTTAAAAAAAAAATCAATAGTTGTCATTGGTTTGAAAATAATGAAATATCTGCCATTTCCGTCACTAGTAATGGCGGAACAATTATGTTCCGCCACTAGTAGTGGCGGAACAGATGATTTTTCATTTTTGCAAAAATATCTAATTTGGCTGACTTAACAGGATTAATTAGTATAACAAACAGTGTTCCGCCACTACTAGTGGCGGAACAAGCCCAATTTTTTTTAACAATTAACGGCTAAACAGATCTAACAGATGACTAATTAATCAAAAATTACTAAATAATAAATTACGCAATTTCATAATAAATTAATACTACATAATACTAAATAATAAATTAATTTATTAAATATTTTCATAATTTATTAAATACTAAATACTAAATTAATTTATTAAATATTTTCATAATTTTTTAAATAAAAATACTACATAAAATATATTACTAAATTTTAAATTATATATTTTCTTCAAATGACTAACTAATGAAAATTAGTTATTAAATATTTTCATAATTTTTAAATAAAAATACTAAATAAAATATACGTCTTGAATAATTTTTTTCTTCTTCTTCTTCTCCTTAACCTTCTTCTTCTCCTTTACCTTCCTTCTTCTTCTTCTTCTTCTCATTCTCGCTTATTACTAAATAATAATAAAAATACAAACCATAAACCCTAAATTCTAATCAATTATTCCAAACAAATTGATTCAAACAAATCAATCAAATCAACCTAACTTCAATCAATTCAAACATATTTTACTCTAATTTCAATCAATTCAAACATATTTCACCCTAATTTCAATCAATTCAAAAAAAATACCAACACAAATTTCTAAATCTAAACTCAAAATAAAACCAAATCAATTAACTTTCTCTTTTTCATCCTCCTATTTCCTCTTTTCTCCTTTAATCTCCACCAATTTTTGATTTTTTTGGCAAGATTTACGCCCAAAAATCGCCCAAAAATCGCTCAATTATTACTAAATAATAATAAAAATACAAACCATAAACCCTAAATTCTAATCAATTATTCCAAACAAATTGATTCAAACAAATCAATCAAATCAACCTAACTTCAATCAATTCAAACATATTTTACTCTAATTTCAATCAATTCAAACATATTTCACCCTAATTTCAATCAATTCAAAAAAAATACCAACACAAATTTCTAAATCTAAACTCAAAATAAAACCAAATCAATTAACTTTCTCTTTTTCATCCTCCTATTTCCTCTTTTCTCCTTTAATCTCCACCAATTTTTGATTTTTTTGGCAAGATTTACGCCCAAAAATCGCCCAAAAATCGCTCAAAAATCGCCTCTTTTCGAACGGTCGGGTTTATTGGGTTGAATGGGTTTTAACGGGTTGAAATGAGGGGTCCGTTTTTGTATATATATATATATATATATATATATATATATATATATATATATATATATATATATATATATATATATATATATATATATGTGTGTGTGTGTGTGTGTGTGTATATATATATATATATATATATATATATATATATATATATATATATATATATATATATATATATATATGTATATACATATATACATATAGGGGCCGGATCCCTTGACATCTTTTTTGACTCCCAAATATGACTCCATTTGTCGACCCCTCGGATCATATCAAATATGATGAGTGGCCACGATTAAATCAAGTAACAGCCCTTGCCCTTAACCCCTGCCCGAGCTCCTCCTCTTCTTGCACGCCAATGGCTAGCTCAAAGCTTCCCATTCCACTCTTCCACACACACTCTCCCTCTACAGACGACATGAGCCCGGGTATCACACGAACTCCTTCTCCTCTCCGCTCCGCGACGCCTCCTTCACTGACATGAGCCTCCTTCTCGCTCCGCGACGCTGGACCGACGACGACCTGATTCGTGTTGGATCTAACACGAGCATCCATCTCAGCGGACCAGTCTCGCTTGAATCGTGCTAGTCTTTACCTGAATGTAGCCGTCCCGTCAAACAATCATGGAGTCGAAGAACAGTTAAGTTTCATGGGTGCATAATGATTATACTCTATTATCTCTCTTCAGTTAGATTTTTATGGGTAATTGTGGATGAATTGTGTTAATTAGGACTTATTTGAGGATAATTATGATCATTTGGACTTATTCGGGGTTATAATGTCATAATTGATGCTCAATTAGCTCAATTGTTGTTTAATTGACACAAAATTGCTATACTTGAGATGCAGTGCTTGAAAACACGTTTGATCTAATCGATGCTCAATTAGCTTATGTCTCAAGTATTTCAAATTATTTATTGTTTCAAAATTAGTGAGAATAATCATGATTTAGTATTGTATAGAATTAATTTTTGCACTCAACTTCACATACTTAATATCATGAATATATATTTTCCTTTATCATTTATTTGTTCTTTTTTTGTGCAGATTTAAATCTGGTGTCGAGAGTGCTGGAAATTATGGGGAAATTTTGAGGTGTGTGTTGGCTCCCAAAGAGGCTAATTTCATGATATATACTATATTTCCCTTAAAGTATGTTGGGTCCCAAAGAGGCTGTTTGTTGAGCTGGTACGAGATTTTTTGGGGATGGTACGAGGCTTTTATCTGGTGCTCATGTTATCTCAGATAGCATGCTTCAGGTTTAGGCTTAGGTAGTTTTAGATTTGAGCATTAGGGTTTGGGTTGGGGTTCACTAATTGTGGTTAAGAGTTAGGGATATATGGTTAGTGTCTAGAATCGAGTATTACTTGTATTATATTGAGTTGTAATTTGAAGAAAATGTGCCACGATTGTAAACGGGGACCCAAGATTCCTGAATAGCATAAAGTTGTTGAAGCCACTCATTATTTTCTAATCCGTATTCCTTCATCAATTCCATCCATCTATCCTCAAAATCTTCTTTCTTATAGGTGAACCAAATTAATTTCTTCACATCCTTTTTAAATTTTGATTTTTTATAATATACATGAGACAACCTCTCCCCAAACTTCTTCTTAATGTGCCATATGCATAGTCGATGACGGGTGTCTGGCAAGACTTCGGCAATCGCAATTTTCATTGCCAAGTCTTGATCTGTGATTATAGCATTCGGTGCATGCCCTCCCATTACTTCGAGCCACGTTTCAAATACCCATTTAAACGACTCTGCAGTCTCATCTTGCATTAAAGCACATCCAAATTGAATCGACTGTAAATGATGATTCACTCCCGTAAATGGAGCAAAAGGCATTTTATAATTATTTGTGCGATATGTTGTATCAAATGTGACAACATCCCCGAAATAATGATAAGCCGCACGAGATCGATCATCCACCCAAAAAAAATTCACTGCCGCCCCAGTTTCATCCGTTTGAATTGAATAAAAAAATTGTGGATTAGACGCAACTTTCTTACGAAAATATGCAAGGACCGCTTCTTGCATCTCCACCCTCTACTTGAATATTCCTCTTACCTCTCAAATGATTATAACAAGCTCTACTATTGAAACCGACAATGTCTCCATCATAAATGGAAGCTATTTTAGAAACCCTCATATTTTCGCGGTAAAATTTTTCGGTTAAATTTTTTATGTGAATGGGCATTTGACGATTTGACCTCATTTTTATCCTCTTACTAGGGCTCACAAACCCATGGTTGTGGGTATCATCAAAAGCGGTAACCCTAAATTTTTTTGTCGCTAATTCATATTTAATACGCATTTGAGCTTTGCAACCGCACCTCATGGATGAGGTATTTCTTTCTTTTTTGCTTTTTGTCGCATTCTCTTCTATCTCATCACCAAAATCACCCTCGTCATCCTCATTTTTTTCTTCCTCATCGTCCTCATTATCACCAGGTTTATGGATTCCTTCTCTTGAGCATGAAAAAAGTACATGAGTTATCGCATCCAACCGGTTTATTCCTTTTTTTCGGGACCGTTTGCGAATCCAAAAACCATTTTTGCGACCATAATCTTGATAACACTTTTCGGCTTCATCTATTGAATCAAAGTATCTACCGATGAACAATCCCTCATCACAAGATTGATCCGCCTGTATGAACAAGTAACTAAAATAAACCTCTAAACAAACATTAAAAAAAAATAATTTCACTTTAGACCAATAAAATTATTAGAATTTATTAAATACCTCAGGCTCCACTACCCTTTTGTCAGTTGGAGCACTATAAGATGCCATGAAATAATAAGGTAAAGCAAAACGAAGAAAAAAAAGCAAAAAGATGGCTTATAGGTCAGGTTTCGTGTAAAAGAAGAGAGGGTTTATGTTTCAGGCGCGAGTTTGAGAGAAGAGGGGCGTGGTATTGAGCTCGGGCAAGCTGGTCAGGGCGCGGGCAAGCGTGGGCAGGGCAAGGCAGGGGCAAGGGCGCGGGCAGCCTAGGCAGGGGCTGTTTTTTTGTTTTAATCATGACCGTTAATCAAATTTGATTCAAGGTTCTACAAATGGAGTCATAAATGGGAGTAAAAAATAGGTGTTAAGAGATCCGGCCCCATATATATATATATATATATATATATATATATATATATATATATATATATATATATGTGTGTGTGTGTGTGTGTATATGTATATGTGTTCCGCCACTAGTAGTGGCGGAACAGGTAAAATTTCACTTGTTCCGCCACTACTAGTGGCGGAACAGGTGAAATTTTACCTGTTCCGCCACGGTATTATTTTTTGCATTCCTCAGTCAGGGGGAAAAAATTATTTTCACCTATTCCGCCACTAGTAGTGGCGAAAGAGGTAAAATTTCACCTGTTCCGCCAGTAGTATTGGCGGAACAACGTATTATTTTCTGTGTATTTTCAGTCAGGGGAAAAAATTATTTTGGTCTGTTCCGCAAAACAGGCTAATTCTTAAAAAAATTTGATTAATTTGTCATCTGTTAGATCTGTTTAGCTGTTAATTGATAAACAGAAATTGACTAGTGGCGGAACACTATTTTTTATACTAATTAATCATGTTTAGTCAGCCAAATGAGATATTTTTGCAAAAAATAAAAAATCATTTGTTCCGCCACTACTAGTGGCGGAAATGGCAGATATTTCATTATTTTCAAACCAATGGCAACTGTTGAATTTTTTTTTTTAATGGTATTTAAAAAAAAAGTCACAATAATTTGTAACTCATGAAAATCAAAATATGGGCTTTTATTACATAAATGGTTAATTGGACTTTTATTTCTTAAATGATTCTAGGAACCCGTAAGCCCACAAAAGCTAAAAAAATTCAAGAACAAAATGAATTGATCCAATTAGATTTAAAAAAGAAAGAAAAAAAAAATATATATATATATATATAACGAAAATAATTCTTTTTTTTTTAATGGGAGCTTGAGGAACGAAAGTAATTCTTTATTAAACCGTTTCAAGTTTAAAAAGAATTAAACAAAACATATAGCAACTAAATACAAGAATAATGTACACGTATCAAATTAAAGAATTGATATTACAACAAAATACGGCTAACAGAGCAGACTTGAGGAAAGTCACAAAAATTTTGAACTCAGCATTTGTGATGAGCTTCAAATATTGGGATTCTAAGAAAAATTTCAAAAGTTTTAACTAACTTGAATTTGACACCAAATAATAAAATACTGAGGAAAAAGGCAAGAGAATTAAGTATTTTTTTTTATGCTAAGAATTAAATAGTTTCCATTTAGTTGAATTGTTTGTAAATATGCGAGTTTTTTGAAGGTTATCCTTCAAATAATGGGTAAAAAAGTTTGAAAAAAGTAATGGATAAAAAATCAATATTCCTTTGTTCTTCCTTTAATTTCAATTCAAGGAAATTATACTTAATAAAGCAATCCTATAATAACAAATAGAACTTACATAATCTCTCTTCTTTTTATTCTTCTGGGGTTTTGAAGGTTATCCTTCAAATAATGGGTAAAAAAGTTCGAAAAAAGTAATGGATAAAAAATCAATATTCCTTTGTTCTTCCTTTAATTTCAATTCAAGGAAATTATACTTAATAAAGCACTCCTATAATAACAAATAGAACTTACATAATCTCTCTTCTTTTTATTCTTCTGGGGTATAAATATCTAGCTCTTTTCCTTTAAAAAAAAAGTATCTAGCTCTTTTACCTATGCTGGATCAAAGAGGCCCAATTTAGTGTATATGCCTACCTAATTGAATTTTGTTTATTAAAAATGCAGTTCCTAAAATTGAGATCTTATTAACCGGCTTGATGCTCAAGCCTCAGTTGAGCTTTTGACCAGATTCAGCTCTCAATTAGCCTTGGCTTTGCTTAGCAACAACTAATTCAGGTAACACTATAACAAAGCATCTCTATTATTTGTTTTTATAGTAGAGCTAAACAATTAATTCTATAGCAATTATGAGGTAAAAAATGAGATATATAAATTATGTCTCTTAATTCATAAGTAAGTTAGTAGGTCTGCATGTTGTTTAGCTCGCAATCAACTGAAAAAACTCGCTAACAGCTCATTTGATTTTAGATCAAATTAATTTTGAATGGAGTCGATTTCAAACTAACCTCAGCTAATCCGATATAAACTCAAAAACTATTTCGAGCTGGATCATTTTTGGTACCCATTTATGAAAATAGGTGGCCTGATTTTTAAACTATTTTATATTGGTGATAGATTAAGTTTTTGTTGGTTGAATCATTAATTTTATTGATTAGATATAATTTCGACTCGAGTTGAGCAAAGAATCGAGTTTAGCTTCGAGTTGAAACAAGCTAATTTGATAATGAAATTTAAATTCGAGCTCGTAACGACTCAAGCCAAGCTGACTCGAGTCAAAATCAAGTCGAGTTCTAGCTAAACTTTTCAGCTCAAAACCCTTAAGCAATTTCGAGCCGAACCAGCTCGATTCAATTCCGAGTCATATTTGAGTTGGATCCAACTCACTTGAACTTGAGTGGTTTCAATAATTAAATAATGAGCTACTGCAAATTTTGAAAATTTATAATTATACGTCTTTGTTATTCACTCAAAATTCAGTATTTTTTAGGATATCACATCAAGTCATATGACGAAATATGGAAACAAAAATTATATGACGAAATATGGGTTGCTATAATTCCTACAGGTTTTTTAAAAAAGAAAAAAAAAACACATGGGTTGCTAATTGCTATTATTGTCATAGTTCTTATTGAACCGATTCTCCTCAGTTCGCGTGAAATATTTTTCTTCATCTTTCATTAGCTTGTTGTCTCTTCCTCTCTAAATCTCACACTGTCTGAGGTACTACTTCTCTGAAACCAAATAAAACAAAATAAAACGTTATTGTGAGAAAAAAATTAAAAGAAAATATTTGAGACAAAAATAATAAGCATATATTATATTTAAAGAAAATTGCGAGTTTACTTACAGGAGAAAAAGGGATTTGTGAATTTTCACTTGAATTAGCAGCAAGTGTTTCTTTCGATTGTAATATTGCAAGAAGTCTTTCTTCTCTCTGTTTCCACATATTATTGTTCTGCAAATAAAAGATTATTTAATACTATGAAAAATTAAGGGGCAAAACAGTCATTAATTAACTAATATGACAATGATTTTATAATATTACATCTTGTATATGCTTCGTGTGAGAAATAAATCGTCTCTTCAACTCTTGCAATCCCGATCGAAGTATATTCGTAAAACGCTAAAAAGAGAAAATAAAATAGCATAAATAAAATAAAAATTAAAACAAGTATATTTAAATAAATTAATTAATTAATTAAATATGGAGAGGCATACTGGAGGTGCTGATTGCAATTCATCAGTCTTAATCGTGTCAAAATCATTGAGTAGTTTCATCATCGGATATACAATTGATTGTGACGGTTCACTAGTCCACTGCAAAAATAAAAATAAAAAATAATAAGTAAAAAGTTATAAAAATAAGATTCTCAAATAACCCATGAGAATACGAAATTCCAAAACTAACTCATTCTTCAGTCTTCATCTTTGTTCTAACTTTTGACTTTTGAGATTCAGTACTTTTTTTGCTTGAAAACCCTAAAACACTCTCAAAAGTCAAAATCCGTTTCATTTCAATCCAATCTAAGAAAACATTCAATCAATCATCAGTATATTAAATGGGTAATTTCAACATTTTTACTTACGTCAAGACCATTGGGTCTAAGTTTAAACTCAGAAGCTGAAAAGCGAGGGCTTGAAGAGAGGAGGGGCATTTGCGTAATTTTCTGATGACTAGCGGCAGCCTGTGTGTAACCGCTCATCAGGTTGACATGCTAAGAAGAGAGAATAAAATATTTGAGAGAAAAATAATAAACATATATAATATAAAAGAAAATTGCGAGTTTGGTTACAGGAGAAAAGGGATCTGTGAATCTTCACTTGAGTTAGCAGCAAGGGTTTATTTCGCTTGTAATTTTGCAAGAAGTCTATCTTCTTTCTGTTTCCACATATTATTGTTCTGCACATAAAAGAGTATTAATACAAAATATGAAAAAACTCAGGGGCAGAACAGTAATTAACTAATATGAGAATGATTTAAGAATATTACATCTTGTATATGCTTCGTGTGAGAAATAAGTCATCTCTCTAACTCTTGCAATCCTGATCGAAGTATATTTGTGAAACGCTAAGAAGAGAAATTAAATAAAAATAAAAATTATATTTAAATAAATCAATTAATAAATTAAATAATTAAATATGAATAGGCAAGGCATAGGTGAAGATTGCAATTCACCGAGTAGTTTCATCATAAGATTCACAATTGATTGTGACGGTTCATTCATCCACTGAAAAATAAAATGCGTAAGCAAAATTATAAAAAGAAGGTAAGATTCTCAAACTAACCCCCAAAAAGTTACGAAATTTGAAAACTAGCTTTATTCTCAAACGAACTCAAAATATTTTTTTACCCGGGATAAAAAAATAACAAACTTTCAACAAAGCATGTTTTGAGTTTGTTTAAGAATAAAGTCGATCAGTTTGTTTAAGAAAAAAAAATCTCTCAAACATCAGTGCATTGATTCTACTAATTTCCAACTATTTTAACTCTATTTTTTTCAATAATTACAACAAGACCGTCGATACGCTGGAAATCGGAAGCTGAGAAACGAGGGCTGGAAGGGAAGAGGGGCATTTGCGTAATTTTCTAATAACTGGCGACAGCCTGTGCATAACTGGTCGGTGTTGGTTGGTACACGTCAGTGTGAAATATCGGACCGCCCAGGTTGGCAGAAAGAGTTTCTTTCGCTTGTAATATCGCAAGAAGCCTTTCTTCTTTCTGTTTCCACATACTGTTGTTCTGCACATAAAAGAGTATTTAATACAAAATATGAAAAAATTCAGGGGCAGAACGGTAATTTCTTTTGTGAGATTAAATCCGTCAGTATGGGATGAGAGACTTTGCTAAATATGTGCTACATAAGATTGCGATTGTCGGGATTGGAACCCATTATCTCTTGCTACACATATAAATAGTTTCACCAACTAGGCTATGAGTCATTTGCAAGAATGGTAATTAATTTAAATAATATGAGAAATGATTTTATAATATTACATCTTGTATATGCTTTGTGTGAGAAATAAGTGGTCTCTCTAACTCTTGCAATCCCGATCGAAGCATATTCGTAACACGCTAAAAAGAGAAGAAAAAAAATTAAAAGATTAATTAATTAATTAAATATGGACATGCAAAATAAATAATTAAATATGGAGAGGCATACTGGAGTTGCTGATTGCAATTCATCAGGCTTAATCCTGTCAAAATCATCGAGTAATTCCATCATAAGACTTACAATCGATTGTGATTTTTCCCTAGTCCACTGCAAAAAAATAAAAAATAAAATAAAACGCGAAATTCAATCAAATCCATTTCATTTCAACCCAATCTAAGAAATCATTCGCCCAATCATCAGTCAGTGCATCAAATCGGTAATTTCAATGTTTTTACTTATGTCTTGAAGGGAGGAGGGGCATTTGCGTAATTTTCTGATGACTCGCGATAGCCTGTGGGTGTGTGTAACAACTTGGAGAAGTCAGAATGGAAGGTTCTGGAAATGGAATATTCAGGATTAAAACGGTATATTGGATGCAGGAAATGCATAATGTTTGATTTGTATTTTGTATAGCTATATGTAATAATATTTTTAATTGTAAAGTTATGAAAGGGAGAAATTGAGGTTAGATTTTCAAATTTCAAGAATGTGTATTATGGATTTCAAGAAAAGCTGCTTAATTGAGATATGGAGGTTCGATTTTCAATTTTCAAGAATTTGATGTAAACATTCTTGATCAGAGCTCTAATTAATATTTCATAGTCTCGATTGATCACCAAAACTAGTCATTTCCACTTTCAATACCAATCTTGTGATTCAGCATCAAGAATGGAAACTGAATAAAATAACGCTTTCGGTTTCACAATTTAACACAGTTCGAGCTGAAACTTCTTGAAATGAAATTCAAACAATTACTGAAGCCATACTGAGAGCCGCCAGGAAAGGAGGTTTGGCTCGTCATGCCTGAGAATGACACGAGAGGGAGAGAAAAACAAGACAAGAAGGAAAGAAGAGCTCTATATATATATACACTCTCTAGAGCAGTTTTATAAAGCGACTGTGAAGCTAGAGAGTCACAGGAAAAATGTCAGGAAGCTATCTATGAGTGCATTAGAAAAAATTGTATGAAATTGTGGAAAAAAGATGTTTGATGAAAACATAGGAAGCTATGAATATATATAATATTAATGTTTTAAAAAATTAGCTGTTGAAAAAGATTAGATTAGCTGTGAGACCATCGTACTAATTGTAATGCTTTTAATCCATAAGAAATATTTTCATACTTTAGTTTTATATTAACGATTTATTATTATGCACACAATTGCAAAGAAAAACCATAGAATTCTAAAAATGAAAAAAAAAAATTTAGCACAAAAATGTCTCAAATTAAGCAACCTTATTTCTACAATTTTCTTTGTTTCTATTTCAAGGTCAAAAGGATTTGGGCATTTTGATGAAGCTGTTGTGTATGTATGTATATATACTTGCATTAAAAGTTGTGTGAGTGTGGATGTTGGATACTTTCACTGAGGAAGGAACGCTACAGAGCATAAAGGATTCACACTTTGGTCGAACAATTACTCGGAAGTGCGGACACTGTGATTCACTACGACAGACGGCTACTTTCGTACTTCGTCAGTCTAAGTCTGGTCCGCAGGTCCGAATTTTGGTTTCTCCTTTCGGTACTTCGCCTATGCCTAATGATCGAGAATTGTGACGCGCTATGTACTTCAAGATAAGAGTTAAAATACACAAACAAGATCATAGTAATGAACAATAGGTAAAAAAGAAATAACTTAATAGACACTAGATTGATAAACTGCAAGCACCGCGCCCTACGGTGGTTTTAGTTGCAATACATAGTACTACAGCTAAAACCAAGATAAATAGAGAAATAAATCATAATACTCCCTAATCATATTCCCGTGGTTGCGTGTTGTCACGCCGCGCCCCCTGTACGGAACTTCCTATCTCTCTCTGTTGTTTAACTAAGGCTTAAAGGGACGGGTGAATAGGTCTAAAACGTGCAGAAGTATGGATTTTTCTATCTTTTTAGGTTTTATTATTTTTTATGCCTTATAACTTATAATCAGATTGCTTGTATTAATTAACAGATAATTGAATAAAGTCAGTAATAGTAAATCAAGTAAATCAATAAAAATACCGAACACACAAACTGGTTGACGAAGTTCGGCGAGACAGTTGGGTAAGCTGTAAACACCCGTTCTCACTAACGACTCTTGTCGCGTTCACGAATGCGTACTTTTTAGATATGCCTCTTCGGCTCCTTGTTTCACTAATCTAAATAGTGTTCTTTACAAACTCGAATCGAAGATTGATTTACAACTCGTAGCAATCGTCGAAACAAACCAACCGAGATTTCTTTCAATCTTAACAAACTAACACGCTCACTTTCTCCTTAATCTCACTTGAAACAATTGAGTAATTTAACTAGATACTACAGAGAGATTTCAATTGATTTTGATCGGAAAATTGGATGGAAAAACTAATTGGGGCTGCTTCTTTTTTTAATGAGAAAAGAGCAGCCCTTCAAAAAAGGAAATAGCCGCCTGCTCTGTTCAAATGGACTAATGGTCCGTTCAAACACGGTGTAGAAATGGAAAGTACTAAAAGCAAATATTTGAATCAAATGGCTAATTCACTTACTACTCCGTTCAAAAGAAAGTGAGGTTGAATGTTGAGGTCTTCGAGATACTCTCTTTTGATCGTGTTGCATCATTCGCGATTAATTCTTCATATACGTCATCTTGAAGTTGTGTATTTTCTAATTTTCTTCTTAGAACTCAAATACAGTTAGTAATTCTGAAATGTTTTAAATATCATCAATCAGAGAACAACAAACTCTCTCTGTTGATGATTTTAGAAATATTTCCGAAAATTACGATATTTTACATCTTCTCCTATTTTTGAAAAACGATCAAAAGGAACACTAAATGAGAGAAAAACTCCCCCTAAATAGATGCCCCCCAATTTAATAACCCTTAAAAGAAAATTTTAACATATTTAACAATCACACGTATTATAACATAAGTTCAAAAAATGCTGAAAATAGTATTAACATAAAAGATTACAACAATAATGATAAGAGTAGATTCAACAATACCACAAAAATGTCTTAAAGCACATAAAAATATGAAAACGAAGAGAAAATATCTTCACGAAATTTCAAATCAAAACACACAAAGTAAGGGTGAAGGTAGATAATAGGTTAAAAACGGCAGATTTTCAGGAACCGTCTAGTTGTTCGGATCGGTGAAGTCGGCTTGGCTAGGGTTGGCAGAAGAAGAGGTTGATGGATACCACTCCTGGAGATCGGCGTGTAAATCCTGGGATTCAGCAGAGATGAGATAAGGAAAGGCATCAATGCGGGTACTCAATCACGAAAACTGCTCTTCAATGTAGTACGGATGATCGGAGAGATTTTTATAAAAGCGGGTGGAGCAGCGATAATATGGCCTTGCTGCTTCATATGTTGCACCAGTCATATAGTCATAATCATCCAGATCATCATATTCCTCATCATCAGTTTCTACTGCGGGTCCCATCGCGGGATTGGAGGAACTCGGGACATGTGTCGCGTCAGTCATAACTGTATCACTTGGCTCCCATATGGGGTCACCGTTTATATCCAATATAGGGAATTTGTGGAATTATTTACTCAGGTTAAGTACGTAGATGTCATTGCGATTTATAATGTAGTTGTATTGTGTAAACCGAATAGTATCAAATAGGTCATGATGTCGAGTTTTCGCATGTTCAATATGGTGCGAGTGTAGGTTTAGTGCCCTAGGCCAATGTAATTGTGCTAGGAAATGCATTATGTAATGAGACATTTATTCAATAAAGTATATTTCTTATGTATTTGAGCGTATTAGTGATTAATGCATAAATTTTCTGTTAAATCGACCATGAATATCAATTCGGGTTCACGTCATTAGAATACAAGATACTGATAATAGAACTATGCTAACGAATGACCTTCTAAACCGTCCCTAATGACATGTAGGATGTCTATAGATATAAACATACTTTAAGTGTGAAGCACTAATATGTTCGTAGATGAGATGATAATATTCTACTGATCATGATCAGTCTAAAACATAGGTATGTGTTAGAGACCACATACTGGACTAACCACACTATGAAAGTATGCATGATACATATCATTAGTGAATCTCATATGAATATTGTGCTTGTTCCTTTGACTTGAGGTCACCATGGATATGTTGACTAATTGTGGCCTATAAGGTGGTGAATAGGTTTAAATCGTGCAGAAGTGTGATTTTTAAAATCTTTTGCAATGAGCAACTTTGAGTTTGTTTGACTTTTAATTGATTGTTATATTAATACAAATTGATAATAACAATTAAAAGCAAATAATAGAAAAGTAAAAATGAATCAATACCAAACACACGAACTTGTTTACGAAGTTCGACTAGGTGGTTGTGTGAGCCTTAACCACCCGTTTCTTCCTAGCGAATCTTTTCGCTTTCATAGGTGCCTACTCTCCGGGTCTTGCTTTTCGGCACCGATTTTATACTACCCGAAATTTATACTCTCTGTAGACACGACCCCTTTCTCATTTTATACTATTTGAAATTAAATAAAAGAAAGGGTTTATAATACAAATTTTGTTTGCATAATTTCACTAATTAGAAAACACAAAACGACCTATTTCACGGGTTTATCAATACCGCTCTTCTTAATGACATGGAGAATATTGGTATTAAGATAGAAGATGAGGATAAAGCTATGGTATTATTGTGCTCGTTACCGTTGTCATATTAACGGTTTAAGGAGACCATGCTTCATAGTATAGAGGCGCTTACGCTTGAAGATTTGAAGAGCAATTTGCTGGTTAAGTCCAACATCGACAATGATTTGAAGAGCAATCGTCAAGATGTTGGGTTGTTTGTGGAGAAAGAAAGACAAAAGGAGAGAAATCCGAATTCGGAGAAGACCCGTTCGAGATTCAAGAACAAGGACATTACTTGCTACTTTTGCGGGAAAAGAGGACACTTTCAGGCCAGCTGTTATAAGTTCCAAAATGAACAGGAAGCGAATCAGAAAGGTGTTTCATCGGAAGAAGCTAATATGGCTGAATCCAGTAATGATGAGGTACTTTTTGTGGCGAATGGGAAGGAGAATTTTGAGAAGAATTGAGCCATGGATACGGGGGCTTCACAGCACATGACCCCGAATCGAGAGTGATTTACCACATATGAGGCTTCTTGTGGAGGTGTTCTTTTGGGAGATGATCATCTCTGTAGTGTTGCCGGTGTTGGCACAGTAAGCAACAAGTTGCATGATGGGGTTGTCCGTACAGTGACGGATGTTAAGCACATACCCGACTTGAAGAAAAACTTGATCTCGTTAGGTGCTCTTGAAGATCTCGGTTGCAAGTTCCGAAGTGAAGGTGGAGTCCTTAAGGTTTGTAGAGGGCTCTTACGGTGATAAAGGCGAGAAGAATCGGTACGCTATATTTTCTAGAAGGTAGCACAGTTTCGGGCTCAGTCGTTATCATCAATACCTCAGGTTCAGATAATACCAAGTTGTGGCATATGAGGTTGGGGCATATGAGTGAACGCGGAATGACGATCTTGAGCAAAAGAGGTCTACTGTGTGGTCAGAGTACCGGCAAGTTAGAGTTTTGTGAAGATTATATTTTTGGCAAGCAGAAGAGACTTAGCTTTTGTACAGCCGTTCATCGCACGAATGTAACTTTGGATTACATCCACTAGGACTTGTGGGGACCATCTCGTGCTCCTTCGAAAGGTAACGATTCTCGTTATATGCTCTCGTTTATTAATGATTATTCGAGAAAGATTTGGGTTTATTTCTTAAAGGAAAAGAGTCAAGTGTTTGTCACCTTTAAACAATGGAAGACCCTTATGGAGAACCAAACGGGAAAGAAAATTAAGAGATTGAGGACCGATAACGGTCTGGAATTTTGTAATAAGGAGTTTAATGAATTTTGTAAGAATGAAGGAATTGTTTGACAACGAATAGTTGTTGGTAGTACACAGCAGAATGGTGTCGCCGAACGGATGAATTGGATACTTCTCGAGAAGGCGAGAAGCATGCTTTCTAACGCGGGTTTAGGCAAGGAATTATGGGCATAAGCCATTAATACTGCTTGTTGGTTAGTCAACCGCTCTCCGAACACGTCCATTGAGTGCAAGACACCAGAAGAAGTTTGGTCAGGTAAACCAGCGGATTACTCGACATTGCGGGCGTTTGGATGTTCGGATTATGCGCATGCAAATGAAGGGAAGTTGGAGCCTAGAGCGAAGAAGTGTATTTTTCTTTGATACGCTTCAGGTGTGAAGGGGTATCGTTTGTGGTGTCTGGATCCGAAGGCTCCTAAGCTCATCATTTCGAGAGGTGTGACTTTCAATGAGTCGGTTATGTTGCGGACGAAGGGGTCTGAATCGGCTATTAAGGAGGATGAGACGGTTGTGAAGAAGGTGGAGCTTGAAATTCCGAATCAACAAGGCCAAGTAACTCCGCCTTACTTGGAGCATGATGAAGATTCTCACAGTGACGATGTGTTAGATGAGGAGAGTCAGCAAATGCAATGATCTTATGCTTTAGCAAGGGATCGGGTTAAAAGGACCATTAGACCGCCTATGAGGTATGGACACTCTGATTTTGTGTATTGTTTGGCAGTGGCCGAAAAAGTAGAGTTTGGTGAACCCTCGACTTTTAAGGAGGCAATACCCTCATGTGAAGCGGCAAAGTGGACTGTCGCTATGGAGGAGGAGATCGAATCTCTTCAAAAGAATGAGACTTGGATGCTTGTTGAGCTGCCTAAAGGGCAGAAAGTTGTGGATTGTAATTGGGTGTTCAAGAAGAAGGACGACACAACCGGCATTCGGTACATGGCGATCACTGAAGGCGCTAAGGAATCAATTAGGCTTAAAGGCTTGCTTGGAGAAATCTCGACATTTGGTGATCCTACTACAATCTATTGTGATAATCATAGCGCGATTCACTTGGCGAAGGATCAGATGTATCATGAGAGAAGCAAGCACATGGATGTCAGATTTCATTTTGCTCGACAAGTCACCAAGTAGAAGATAGTGAAGATCGAGAAGATTGCTACTACCGATAATCCAGCGGATATGCTCACAAAGCCTTTGCCGTCCGCAAAGTTCAGTTATTGTGAGGAGCTCGTTTCGGTATGTCGCTAGTATGACTTTGAGTTATTGGTGAGATTTTGAGTCAATGTGGAAATTATTATGTATGATTCTAAATCTCTCAATAATCTATTTCTTATTTAGTATTGTTGTTTAGGAAATGTTTAAACTATAGAAATAAATATTTGGGGAATATTTAGACAATGGAAGGAGATGAATTGTTTTCATTATTGCATTATATCTTAGGTAATTGTATCTTTAATTTAGGCAATTTATTTTGGAAATTAATATGGTTGTCTCTTATATAAAGAGGCCCTAGCTATTGTAATTGTATCCAATTCAATGAATAAAATTCTCCATTAATTCTCTCTTTCTATCTCATAATTATTCTCTCTAGATCTATATTCTTCCAATTATTTTAACAGCATCAGGTCTTGGCTTCTTCTTTGCCCATTCGGTCACCTCGTTCTTGAGTGATTGTATACATGAGACCACATGTTCCTCCTTCCGCAATTACCGCTTGATATAGCGGTTGAAAATCTTGCTCTCAAAACCAACAATGTTCTATCTTGAATTTGCGCTTAGCTCCCCGGTACGATGGGCCGGTACAAAGGAGTATTGGCTCGTTGTCACTATGTAGTCGAGGCAAGTGAAACAACAAGGGGTTCAGATATCGTGAAATCCAATTTGAAGTTGTAGAGCTTTTGCTAACAGGCGGGTCAAATTAGGTTTCAGGTAAATTCTGGTTGCAGGTCGTTCGAGTTACGAGTCATTTGGGTTTTAGGTTGTTCAAGTTACAAGTCGTTTCGGTTTTTTCATTAATTCAGATTTCGGATTATAGTCATTCAGATTTCAGGTCATTCAATTTCAGATCATTTAGATTCATGTCACAAGTCAATTTGATTAAAGGCCACATCCAATTTTTTTGATTGGATGGATATCAATTTTTTGTCAAAAGTCACTCAAGAGACAACGGGTCATCCAAATTGGTATTTTCGGTCATTTGAACCATTCAAGTTAGTTTTTCCATATCAACATTGTTAGAAAAAGCCATAAAATCCTCAATTTCTAGATATTTCGAGTATTAATCTAGGGATCAAGGTTCGGGCCACTCAGGTTGCAAGTTGTTCGGGTTATGGGATATTTGGGTTTCAGGTCATTCAGGTTACGGGTCATTCAGGTTATGGGTTATTCAGGTTGTGAGTCATTCGGGTTTTGCGTCATTCGGGTTAGGGATCATTCGGGTTAAGGTTATTTCGGGTTATGGGTAATTTGGGTTACGGGTCATTCGGGCTCGGGTTATTTTAGGTTTCAGGTCAATGAGATTCAGACGGGCATGTTTTTGTTGTCGGATTAGATTTTGTCAGCTCTATTTAATTGAGATTCAAACAAACAAATATATAGATAAATAAAACACTCCAATAACAATTAATAAAACTTTTATAGTCTCCCTTTCTTCAAAAAAGTTATTTTTATTCTTCAGGGGTATGAATATCTAGCTGTTTCTTCAATTGCATAATTGAGGCTTAATCTATACAAATTGAGGCCAATTCTGAGCTCAATTTTCTTTGGTTTCACTGCCACTTGTAAACCATGTTCAATAAATAAGTATCCATAGAATGACCCTTCAAAACCATATTCAATAAAGAAGTATCAGTCTTGATTCAGTCCATAATGCAAGGTCAGCCCGTCTGAATAAAAAATGCATAGAATGTTGGCCTGCTCAAGTCAGTGAAAATTCTTTGGTCTTCCTTCTAATTTTTAATTGTCTGGTTCTTTTTTCTCATTTTCCGTTAATTGGGCCCCGGGTGAAGTCAGTTGAAATTCTCTTGTTTTCCTCCTCATTCTTTGTATTTCTTTTGAAAGGTTTTTGTGAGACGTGTGGATAGGAAAATGATGATTTCTTTATTTCCCTAATCCAAACTTACAATTCAGCATAACTAGTTAATTAATTAAATAAATATTTATTTATTTGAGAGTACGTTGTTGGGTTGAGGGCAACATTTTATTTTTTCACATGTTTGACAAATATCTTTACAATAAATTATTTAAAACGCAATTCTCCTTTTTAATAATTATTTCTCGGTTAGTAAATATTATAAAATGTTTTTTTTTTCAAAAATCTTTAAAAGTAATTTCTCAACTTTCATATTATTTTTGTACTTTATCATTCCATTAGTAAAACAATTGTGCCATTAAATATCATGTTATCATTAAACTATATTTTTATTTAATAGAACTATAAACTTTTTCAGAAGATAACATGAATAATATATTATAATTTAAAATGGTAATTGAAATTTTGAAATTTCTTTTATCAAATTCGAATAATTTAGTCAAAACCCTCCTTAAAATAGATTTGCCAGCTCTTAATTAAATTCTCCTTAAATCCTACTTGTATCTAGGACATGTCAATATCATGCGGACCAGAGTGCAACAGGTCCCACAACCTAATCCACTTACATAAAGGGTCGGATTTAGTTTGTAAGCCTCTTTCATCATCTGCTATGCTAGGCCTTTATGATCATTTAATTTAATTTTAACTATATTATACATTATTTTTCACTTTTCATTGAGCATATTTAAGAGTTCACATAATCAAGTTTTTCTCGCCCATAAGATATCTAAAATTATTTGCAGAAAGTTATGCAAAACTACAAACTTAGGTGCTGTACGAAAAATATTTTTAAAATAAATGATAATAGATAAAACATCTTATGATTTAATACAAAATAATTAAAATTACTCTACATAATTATTCTATATTATTTATGTATCATGAATTGAGTCAAATTTTATTTTGATTTTCCGTTATTACAATTTTGTATATTTATATCGAAATATTCACATCATAGGGTGAGTATTATCCTATTTCTAATCAGTTTTTAGAAAGAAAAAAAAAGTTGATGCTTGTGTAGTAGTTCAAATTTAAGATTGCTTTCAAAATTCATGACGTATGGGTTTGTCTAGTGTCTAGACTACCGAGTTTTATCTTTTCTGAATTAAATAATTAATTTTGACGTAAATAATTCAATTTTTTGCTTAATGAATTTAAGAAATTGGGTAAAATTACTTTTGTTTGCATGTAAATTAAACACAGTACATGAATTGTAATAATATTCTTAATTTAATTAGTCCCTAACATGTAATTTTTTTTTTCATTTTTAGTTCATATACTTTGATATTTGTACCATTTTGGTTATTTGTAGCAATTTAATAACTATAATGAGAAGCCTCAAACTTCTGGAACTACTAGAATAAACAAAAAACTGAGTTTTAATGTCTAAATACCTAAAAAAAACTGAACATTAAAGAGTATTACTAAACTACAAAAACTGTTTATTCATGTACTAAGACACATTTCATTGCCTAAGAACTTGTTTAAAAAAATGACATATATTTCATTTGATACTACAATGTCAACCAACCTCTATTTTTATAACAAAATCTGTTAAATCCACAGCATGCATCACTGATTTTAAACTGAACCGAGTGAATACAATAAGGCAAAACGCAAACTCCTCTTTATCGGGTTTAATGCAGCTTATCGAACAAACCCGACCCGTTATCTCTCAAAACATCTAAAATTGGAATCCGTCTGTTACTTGCTACCACGTCTGCCTCCAACTATTTCTCCTGTGCCCATTCATCCTTCAGTCTTCCTATACCAAATCATTATTTATCATAAAACTAACTCGCTACATAATTAGATACAGAGATTCAGCTGCAGGATTTAACTCCGTCTCTCTCAGAACGACCTTTTCATCTCCATCCAACTAATTCTCCTATGCCAATTCATCCTTCACTCTTCCTATAACAAATCATTATTTCCCATCAAAATGGCTCGCTACATATTCAGATACATATATTGAGGTGCATGATCTGTGTTCGTCTCTCTCAGAAGAAAAATAAAACGAATTGTTTCATTCTCCTGTGCCAATTCATCCTTCACTATTCCTATAACGACTCATTATTTCTCTAGAAAATGACCCGCTACATATTCAGTTACATATATTGAGGCGCAGGATTTGGCTTCGTCTCTCAGAACAACCTTTACATCTACATTCAACTAATTCTCCTGTGCCCATTCATATCTCACTCTTCCTATAACAAATTAGCAAATAAGGCTACCACTAACTCGCTACATATTTGTATACAGTAAGTAAGGCTCAGGCATTTGAGTCCGTCTCTCTCAGAACGACCTTTACATCTCCATTCAACTAATTCTCCTGTGCCTATTCATATCTCACTCTTCCTATAACGAATCATCAAATAAGTTTAAAAATGACTTGCTACATATTTGGATACAGGAAGAAAGGCTTAGGCATTTGAGTCGGTCTCTCTCAGAACGACCTTTTCATCTGCATTGGCGCGCTTCTTGTCATTTCTTTTCTTTCTTGTCTATCGTTCTCTCTCTCTGTCTCTTTCCCTTTCGCATATTTCCCATACACCGTCTGAGCAATCTTGAGCTGACAAGTGGCATTGTGAGGAATGACGACGAGCCGAACGTCCTCGCCTGGCCGCTCTCAAGATGGCGGCTCCAGTGAGTGTAGTTTTGAATTAGTTTAATTTTTGGCAAGTTTTAGCTCGGATTGTGTGAATTTTGGAAATCGGAAGGGTTTGGTGATTGCATTTCAGGAAGTTTGAGCTCGAATTGTGTGAAAATGTGGAATCGGAAGCGGTTTTATTTTATTTTATTGAGGTTCTTTTGATGCTGAATCATGATCTGTTGGTCGTTGCGAGTTCAATTGGTACTGAGTCCGGAGATTTCTGTGAACTGTGAAATCGGAAGGGTTTTTTTATTCAATTTCATTTCAAGAAGTTTGAGCTCGAATTTTGTGAATTTTTGAAATCGGAAGGTTTCTTTGATGATGAATCATGATGGTTTGGTGTTTGAATTAGTTTTTTTTTTCGAGTTTCAGCTAGAATTCTGTGAAATTGTGGAATCGGAAGGTTTATTTGATTTTATTGAGGTTCTTACGTGGTGAATCGTGATCGTTTGGTCGTTACGAGTTCAATTGTACCGAGTCCGGAAATTTTGTTCGTCTTTTTTATTCTTATGATTGTATTTGGTAATCGATTGAAACTATGCAATGCTAATTACAGCTCTGATCAAGAGCATTTACCTCGAATTCATGAAATTTAACAAAATCGAACCTCAGTGTTTCAAATAATCATCTCTTCTTGAAATTCTTCCGCACATTCTTGTTTGATTCGCAAACCTTATTTCTCCCTTCTCTAAATTTTACAATTACCCTCCTAAAGAATCACATATTTCCACTGGACCATTAGAAATTACGCACAAATCAATCAAACATAATAGCAAATCCAACACTTCATACTTCTCTTCGCCATTTTCTTTTATTTATTTTTTATTATTATTATTATTATTATTATTATTATTATTATTATTATTATTATTATTATTATTATTATTATTATTATTATATACTATTCTAACCCTCAATATTCCATTTCAGAGCCTTCCACTCCGACCTCCCCTCGAACCCCCACAACAGGCCGATTCGCCAGCCCCAAACTGAGCAGCCCGGTCTTCCAATCTGACGTGTACCAACTGAGACCGACGAGCTACGCGCAGGCCGTTCAGCAGAAAATTACGCAAATGCCCCTCCTCCCTTCCAGCCCTCGCTATTCCGCCCGACCCAACGGTCTTGACGTAAGTAATCAAATGCATTTTGAGATTTTTTTTTGTAATTATTTATTTATTATTTATTATTTTGGTTTTTGTTTTTGTTTTGTAGTGGATGAGTGAGCCGTCGCAGTCCATTGTGAATCTGATGATGAAGCTGCTCGATGATTTTGACAGGATTAAGCCTGGTGAATTGCAATCAGCACCTCAAGTATTCCTGTTCATAATTAATTAATCATTAATTGTTAATTAATTAATTTATTTATTGTTATCATGATTATTTTAATGGTAACAAGAAAAATGCTCGACTGTAGTTAACATATTATCAACAATGTGCATCATTTTTAAGTTTTTCAATATTTATTTGTTTGAAGGTATTACAGTTTAATTAATCTACTTTTAATAATTTATTTTATTTATTTGTTT
Source organism: Juncus inflexus (assembly GCA_024447665.1). Lineage (NCBI taxonomy): Eukaryota > Viridiplantae > Streptophyta > Magnoliopsida > Poales > Juncaceae > Juncus > Juncus inflexus. The sequence continues at coordinate 3,001,652 of JAJHPC010000007.1, forward strand.
TTCTGTTTAGCGCTTTTCAAATATGCTTAGAATGGGATTGCAAGAGTTAGAGAGAAGACTTATGTCTCACATGAAGCATATGCAAGATGTAATAATATTATAATTAATTTTCTCATATTAGCTAATTACCATTATGCCCCCGATTTCTTCATAGTATTAAATACTCTTTTATTTGCAGAACAATAATTTGTGGAAACAGAAAGAAGAAAGACTTATCGCAAGATTACAAGTGAGAGAAACACTTGCTGCTAATTCAACTGATGATTCACAAGGCCCTTTTTCTCCTGTAAAAAATAATTTTATTATTATTTTTATCCAAATATTTTTCATTTAATTGTTTATTTTCACATAATAACTGTTATTGATGTATTTATTAATTTTTTTTGGGTTCAGAGAAGTAGTGCATCAGGAAGTCCGAGATTTAGAGATCAGGAAGAAACAAACAGGCTAATGAAAGAGAAAGAAGAAAATATTTTCACAATTTCAAAATTAAAAGAGGATTTAGATTTATTAAAAAAATCTTGCGAGGAAAAAGGCCAGGAAATAGATTTCAAAAGACGTGAGATCTCACGACTCATTAATGACAAAGAATCGTGCGACAGAAAAATCCAGAGGCTCGAGCAGGATCTAGAAGCTTCTAGAAAGAATATAGAAGATTCCAAAAAGGATCTGGAATATTCCAGAAGGTACATAGAGGATTACAAGAAGGATCTAGAAGATTCCAGAAAGTCCTGCAATGAGAAATCCCGTTTGGAAAAAGACGAGATTTCCAAACTCATTTCGGACAAAGAAAACGCGAATCAATTAATTTTGAAATTAGAGAAGGATCTAGAAGATTCTAGAAGGTCGAAAGACGAAAACATGAAACAATTAGAGTCAAATATGGAAGATATGCTTAGGTTAATTAAGGAAAAGGAGGCGAGAGATGAAATTATCGCGAGATTAAAGCAGGAATTGGAGGAAATGAAGATGAAATATGAGACACGGACTTTGGAGTTGGAAAAACGGGCTGATGAAATGAAATTAGGGCTTGAGAAGAGATTGGAGGAGGCTCAGTTGCTTCTAGAAGAATCTAGAAGGAAAGCTTCAGAAATCAAGGCGGTTTCTGAATCTAAATTGCAAAATTGGAATCGCAAAAAGAATATTTTTGAGAAATTCATGGTCTCACAAACCAAATCTATGGAGGTGATTTTTTATATGGATAAAAGTTTTATTTATTATTTATTTACATTAATTATAAATTATTTGAGAAAATAATGCTTTTCTTTATGGAACAGGATTTGAGGTTTTTTTCTAATTCATTACGGTGCGATTTTATCAATTCTCAGAGGAATTTCTCCAAAGAATTGTATAATTTAGGTAAATTTTCACATGTTGGACCCATGTATTTTTCACGATCCTTATTTTAAGGGAAAATTACACATAAACCCCTGCAAAACATCAAAATATGATATCATATAAAAAAGAGAAGCCAGTTTTTTCACTTTTGGCTAATATCTGTTTTTTGCAGGATATATATGAAAATATTTTTTGATTGAAAGAAAAAAACTAAATTGATTATTTTGTAGGTCAAAATTTGCAAGTATTGGTAAAAGCAGCAAATCGGTACCATGCTGTGCTGACAGACAATAGAAGACTTCATAATGAGGTCCTAGAATTAAAAGGTATTTACACAGTTAAATGATAATTTTTCATTTTGGTCCCTCTATATTCATAAATTGTACAAACCATAGAAAATTAAATTCCTGCCCTTCATGCTGGGGCTTGAATCCACATAAACTAAAACTCTGAAATTTAAAAAATAAATATGTTATGATTCTTATGTAGGAAATATATTTTTTTTACTCTGAATAAATTTATGCAGGAAATATTAGGGTTTATTGTCGTATAAGACCATTTCTTCCTGGTGAAGACAGAAAGTCAAGCTCGGTTGATAATATTGGTGAAAATGGAGAGCTTACTCTCTCAAATCCTTCTAAATCTGGAAAAGAAGGGAATAAACTGTTCACATTTAATAAAGTTTTCGGTCCATCATCCACTCAAGGTACTTATTTTTCAATTTATATAGTTGATATAATTTTTCAGTTTTTATTATATCATGTGAATTATTTATTTATTTATTAATGATAATAGAGCAAGTATTCTTGGATATTCGACCTCTCGTAAGATCGGTACTTGATGGATACAATGTATGTATTTTTGCATATGGACAAACTGGATCTGGCAAAACATATACAATGGTATGCTACTTTATTATTATTACATGAAATTATTATTATGTGAAAGTATTATTATTACTTTATTATTATTGTTATTGCGCTACTTTACTATCACTACATCAATTTTTTTGTACCTACTTCAGGCAACTAGTTAGGGCAGAAAATGTTCTTATTACTACTTTAATAAATAATATTTTTTCTTTAATATTAACAATTGTTTTAATTTTATTATTTAAGACGGGACCGAATTCACCGACGGAGAAGGATTGGGGAGTGAATTACCGAGCATTGAATGATTTGTTCAACATTTCGCGCGAAAGGAACGACACGATATTATATGATGTCAGCGTGCAAATGATTGAGATATACAACGAGCAAGTCCATGATCTTCTCTCCAGTGATGGCACTCAGAAGAAATATCCTTTTTTAATTTTAAAAATATAGTAGTTTTGTTTCATGTTTTGGATAATCATGTTTGGTTCTTTTAGTTCCTAATTAATTATAAAGAAAGATAAGATATTTCTTGCTTTGAATGTAAGCCTCAATTAATCAATTAACCCCTAATTTTTGAAAGAGCAATGCTATTTCTAGAGCAAATGCTGCTTCATTTAGAGCGATACATAATTTTAAACTAAAATTCCGAAAGTTGTCCTCTTTTAATACATGAATCAACGATTTATTTGAATTTTATTACCCTTGGTTGAATATTAGCTTCAACAAAGAATGCAATAAAATTAAAAATCACTAAATTCTATTAATTCATTTAATAAATATAAATTATAATTAAAGGAGGGTTATTTTCGGAATGTTAAGTAAAAAACTGTGTTGCTTTAGAAATAGTGCCACCCTTTTTGAATTCAAATGTCAAATTAAGTCGAAACGATCAATTAAACTAAACTAAAATAAAGTGAAATACTTACAAATTATTTTCCTTAACTTGTGATCACGCTAGGGATTATGAACACGAGCCAACCGAACGGGCTGGCCGTGCCAGACGCGGCCATGCACGCCGTAAAGTCAACCTCTGATGTGGTCAACCTCATGGAATTAGGATTCTCCAACCGAGCCGTGGGGGCCACCGCATTAAATGATCGCAGCAGCCGGTCCCACAGGTCTGTTCAACCCTTTTTTATAATACTCAAGTCAAGTTATAATAATAATATCTCACTTTAGTTATATAAGTAGTTTATATGGTGCTATTAGGAGAGCTATATTTGTCTTGTTGAGGGCAATTTAATTTTATTCATGAAATATTAATTTTACCCTGATTTACTATCATTCATTTCTCTATTCCACATTTATCATTTCTAGTAATTAATTTTCAATCAATAATTGGAAACAAATTATGCATAATAAACTTTACAACATCTAAATCAAATTCAACAAAACAATGATCAATCATTTTTGCATTTTTCTTCAATTTAATTGGAGTTTTTTTTGTATCGGTGGGAAGAAATAATTAAGAACTGTTTTTAATAAATTATATGAAGAAGCACAACACGGTTGAACTGATTTATAGCTTTCTTTTTCTATATATTTGAATTGTCATACATATATACGTTTAATGTTATTTATTAATTATTTCTAAATTTATATAATAGAGAATTAATTACTCAAAATGTAACTAAAACTAACTAACATCTCGTTTATTTGTGATCTTATGTGGCAGCATCCTGACCATCCACGTGCGTGGCCAAGACCTCAAGACCTCCACGACCCTCCGTGGGTCCCTCCACTTGGTCGACTTGGCGGGAAGCGAGAGGGTCGACCGGTCCGAAGCGGTTGGAGACAGATTAAAAGAGGCGCAACATATCAACAAGTCTCTGTCTGCTCTTGGCGACGTCATTTTCGCCCTCGCTCAGAAGAACGCGCATGTGCCCTATCGGAATAGCAAACTCACTCAAGTCTTGCAAACTTCCTTAGGTACCATTATATTTTCTTTCTTTATTTCTAATTTTTCTTCCTTTTTTTCTTTTTAACTTACTCGTAATCATGAAAATACTGAAAAAAAGTATCTCGAGATGCTTTGATTATTTTCTTCTTTCTTTTTCTTTATTTGTTTACCTTTAGGGTAATATTTTTTAGGTTTATATAGGATAAAATACATATTTTGGGATATTCTAATTAAATATCAAGCCATGCATGAAGCACCGATTAAAAGCTAACAAGCCAATTTACAACAAAGAGTATCTGCTTCAATAATTGTATAAAGCGTAAAATATATTTCTTATTGTGATGTAGGTGGGCATGCAAAAACGCTAATGTTTGTGCAAGTAAATCCAGATGCTTTGTCCTATTCAGAAACCCTAAGCACGTTAAAATTCGCCGAAAGGGTTTCTTCGGTCGAATTAGGCACGGCTAAGAGCAACAAGGAGGGCAAAGACGTCAAAGAATTAATCGACCAGGTCCCCATTTTCTCCCTTTTACTCTTAATGAGAGTGACCTCATAATAGACAATATTAATTATCAACCAAAAAAACATAATGAAACCATTTCAGAGTCTATAATTGCAAACAAAACTTGTTTAATTAGCACTTGATATTCGCACTAAAACTTATAGCATTTTTTTATAAACAATACAACATAGTACGTATTAAACAACATACAACATAACTACACCCCTAAACCCTAAACATGATCTGTCACGCAGGTCTCGTACCTAAAAGAAACCATCTCCAAAAAGGACGAAGAGATCGAGCGCCTGACCCTCCTCCGCACCTCGACTCCGCGCGCCTCCAAACCCTCAAAATTCCACCCGTCCTCATCCGAGTCCCTCAACTCCCTGACGCTCAAACACTCCTCCTCGTCGCCGGGGGTCTCCTCCCTCTCACGCACCCGCTCCTCCACCGACTCGGAACCCCCCAAACGCCGAGGCGGGTCCATGGACGGCATCGACAACTTTGATAACGAGTCCGAGGACCGGCTGAGCGATATAAGCGACGGAGGGCTGAGCATGGGGACTGAGACCGACGGGTCGAATAGTTTGGTTGAGTATGGGATGTTTCCCGAACAGGAGAATAAGCCGAGCCTGCCAGCTCTGGCTCCGATTAAAGATAAAGGGTACGTTTTTAGTTTATTATATTTATATTTATTTGAAATGTTATTATATAACTTTTAGTGACTTTTTATTTTTTAGAAGAAAATAATGTCGGAATTTTTCTGAAACACTTCTTTAATTTTTCTTAATGTTTCATGAAACCCCTGATTCTACCAAAAAAAAAAAACATTAAATCCCCTGCCGCACATATAAATTATGCCCCGGATCCAGGGAGTCTGTGAGGGAATCTAAATATATACGGGGTATGTTAAAATATTCAGAATAGCTAGGCGAATTTTGAAAACTTCCCCAAAGGGGTTTTCAGTCTCATCAATACACTTTTCTTAATTACCATCAATACAAATTCTTGTACTATCAATAATACATTCACAACATTTTCAACATCTCCTCTATCACCATATTGAAATTCTAAATTATTAATCCTTCTTGTTCTGATCTTATGGCACTTAATTTGCAGGACTAGAGTGACGACAACACGGATTCCGAAGCCCTCTCCGTTAAAAGTGACCCCACCGTCTCCGAAATTCGGTCCTCCATCTCCGAAGATGCTGTCTCCCCTTCGAAGTGTTAAAACTAAAGAATCCGCCACCACCCCTAAATCTTCAAGTATGTTCAATCTTTTACTCTTTTTTTTTTACTATTATTCATGTTTTGAAAAATATTTTCTTACATTCATTTTCCAAAAAATATTTTACTACACATTTTTTGAAGTATATTTTACTGCATTCATTTGTTTTCATTCTTGTAAGTTTTTATATAACAGAAATACTAGAAATAACTCAGAATCCGAATCCCTAAATCTTCAACTATGTTCTGTTTATTTTACTTGGTCATTTCATTCCTACAAGCTACAACATAAGAAAAATGAGCAAAAAGTGAGACTGAAAATAACGAAGGGATAAAATAAAATAAAAAAATAAATAAATAACAAAGGAAAATATTAGTTATTTGTACTTTCAATGTTGATTTGGGATCTGAAAACTGAAATCCTGGAATTATTCACAATATAGTTGTGTATTTACAAGTTATAAATTCCTTTACTGTTTTGTAAGAATTGAACTTATTTGGCGTGAAATTTGATGTGACTTTTGCTGAAAATTGCAGATTTAAGGAAAATGGCATCAACACAAGGAGCGGCTGCATCTTCACCAAAGACTCCTAGCAAAGGCTGGAAATAGATTTCTTTTTTATTATATTTTTTTCTTTAACCATGATATAATTCTTTATAGAAAGTAAAGGAAACAAATAAGTGCATTATTTTTAGATGCTTGTGATATATAGCTAGCCTGTCAAAGATTTTTTTTCTATTCATTTTTAGGGGTAAAAAGGAAAATTTTCATTTGATTTTTATGTTATAGGACATAATTGGTTAATTATCTATTAATTTTGGTGAATGAAACTGTAAATGACAATTTTGTTGCTCATATGATTAACCTTTGATGTAGTTATATAATCCAATAATCAGGAAAAAATTTCATTTCTTTTTATGAAAATCAACTATTGGCCGGAATGAAATTTTCTTTTTATTTTTCGTTCCATTTCTTTGACAAATTACAGTTATGAAAAGTTTGCAAATTTGTAAGAAGTAATTGTCGAGCGGTAAAACTGAAGTAGAAATTTTACAAGAATGACATTTTTTTACTTATTTGTTTTCTTTTCAAAAATTCCGAGTTCTGTTTGCACTCTAATTTCCTTTCATTTATTATTACCGTTGTTCCACATTTTTTTTTCCTATTTCTCTTTTACTGTATTTTCGCTTCTATTTTTTGAGAAAATTTGGAGAGGATATTATTATCCCCCATTCGAAATGAAAACTTTTTTTAAATATGGTTTTAATATTTACAATCCTAATTCTATATACTTACACCCTACTTATTAAGCTAATTCAATCGATTAAATATAAAAAGAAAAATCCCTCTTGTGCTGAAAAAAGCAAAAAACAAAATAAAAGATAATTGGGCCAAGATTAAGACATATTTCAGCCTAAAAGAGAGTAAATTCCAAAAAAGGATAAAACATCTCTCTTTAACTCTGCCAGCTCAGCCCTACCCTTTCTTATTTTTTTTTAATGTTTTCCTTCAGTTTCTGAAATCAAATAATATTATTATATAAAATAATTTGTTTATTTTATCAAATAGCGGAACCCTAAAAATGTTAAAATTGACAATAGTAACTCAAGGTAATTCAATATGAAAATGGAAAATATGAACAAAAAGAAATAATATTTGAACTGATAATCTTAGCAATTAGCATTGAACATCCTGTCCCAATTACTGGTACAATTCAAGTTTAAGGCACCAGAAAAATCAGACACATGCCATGATTTAAAGGCAATTTAATTTCTAATTGAATAATATCCAACAAAATAGAGAATTATATGAATAGATGACACCTTTTTTACCACTCGATAAGTAACTTGTTATAATATAAATAAAAATATAATGGAAAATTAACTTTTATATATTGGACTTACCCTTTTCCTTTATATTTTTCCCGTAGCATGAGAAATATTTAAACAAATATTTGGGCTTGAACATGCACTTATATGGGCCTAAAACTAAACTTATTTACTTAAAAATATCAGGCCGACTTTAATATATTAGGTTCATCTTAGGCCGAAAGAATGGAGGCCTAGCCTAATAGGATCAATATCGAAAGTTTTATAAAAAAAAAAAATGGGTATCAATGTCAAAAGGAAAATGAGGAAGGGGTAAAATGAGAAAATGGAACTGATTACGATTGATGAGCATGAATTTTCAGTTTCTTATATATCGAAATGAAAATGTTCATGACTTAATTAAGTATAATCTAAAGCAGCAACTATCTAGAGTACTAGCTGAAAATAATTTTTAAGTTTCTTATATATTTCATTGGTCCTAATAAGATATATTACATAATTTAAAGTTTTAAACACATATTTACCTTTCAAGATAAGACCCAACTGATATATATTTATATGCTGTTCTTATCATAATGCATGTGTTTTTTCCTCTTTCTAATTGATTAGCTGGTTACACCCTGTGAAGAAAAATTTGCCACAAATCAAACATACTATAATGTTGGATATTTAGGTTTTACTAAATTTGGTCAAGCAAAAAACAAGAAGTCCTTGTCAGAAGGGAAAAAGAAGCTGGGGCCAACAAAGCTGGACAACCTGATTGGTTTGTCCTTTATATTTTAAAATTAATTTTCTGCTTGGTTTGTCTTTATAGAGTTATATTATTTAATGGAAAAAAAAACATAAATTTGGTGATAATTTGGTTCCGTACCGGTATATATCAGTGTCTATATACTCCTACCGACTGAATATCTCACCTTTGTCTTCTTCTTTTTCTTCCTTTTTTTAGGAAAAAAAGAAAAGTTGATGCAATATTTTATTTTATTTTCCCTTGTTTAATCTTTTTTGGTTTCTTCTCTATGTAAACTGGAATAAAAAGGAAAGATACTATAAATAAGAAAAAGAAAACTAGAGCCATTGAGCCAATGAGATGAAAACAAAAATGAAAAGTTGATAAAAAAAATGAAACTAATAAGAACCAATATTTTTTTTCCTGTTTTTTCTTCTTCTTTAATATCTTTGGATTCCTTCTGTTTGTGAATATTTCCAAATAGATTCAATAAGACAAGGAATTATTAAATCACAAAATTGAGAAAAATAGAGCCAATGAGGTAAAGAGACGTGTTCTTTCCTTGACCATATATTTCCAATAATTTCCTTCATGATTGTGTCTCCCATAATCCCATTTGTTATTTCACCTTTTTTTTTTTATTTGCAATATTTATCTCAGTATTTTGTTTTGTATTAAAAAATATAAGATTCTATTTAAACGTTTAACCACAAGAAGAAAAACATTGTGCTGTAAATAAACATTTTAAAAATGTTATTGGCATTGCTCTCTCAAATAAGTAAAAGTAAAAATATCTTCCACGTAATTTGCATGTAACTGTCGACTTAAAAATTTGTTTCGTATTCTCAAAAGAGTTGTTAAAGGTCAATTCGTCGTTGCATTTAATTATCTAATTAGCCATACTCAATCACGAAAATATCCTCAAGTACAGAAAAATTAATTCCTCGATTATCTTTTCATCCATTTTTAACATTCTAATAATGCTAAAAATTATCCTAATCTTTTTAGCCGGCGGATAAATTTTTATTGAAGAGTGCCCTCGGATAATTATATATGACAAACATAAATCATTAATTAAACATCAACTTTTTTTTTTAAATTATAGGCAAATTGCCTATTTAGACTTACATTAATGAAATTATTTTTTTACAGAGCTATTTATACAAAGATTCGATTTGCGTCTATCTTGCGCTAAAAACCTAAACAAGTACCCTGCATCCTATTGTAATTAATTTCCTAACTAGTGGTGAGGGGTGTTGTTTGCTTTCTCTTGTCCATTCATATGCTGCTTTTGTGACGATATTGAAGACTTGTTAGGCATTATTTTTCTTGTGCTGAAAGATCCGGACATTTCTTTCCTTCGATACTTCTCAACACCATACGATCCAAAGGTTCCCCCATTCTTTCCTCCGTGTTAAGGCTGTTATTTGTTTTGTAGAGTTTATGTGTGTTATATATTTTTCAAATAGTTTTCAACTTTTCATATTCTTGATAAGTCATATCAACAAAATTATGAATACTGCCTAAAATTTGATTAAACGGTATATATTAGAGCAAGGCCCAACTGCATGCATTGATATAAATCAAGTTTTGCATATATAAATGACGTATTTTGGTTGTATCAATGGTCCCAAATCTCAAAATAGTTATGTAAAGGACCTGTGTAAAAGAAGATATATTTATATAATTAATCATTTAGAACATATTAAACTAATGATTTTATTTTTTTTAACTAGTAACAAATTTTAAAAAATCACAGTCAAGGTTGTCAAAATCGGAATTCTACTTTAAATCATATAGCGGTAAAATCGGATCGGATCGTAAAATCGAGCTTAGATTTGTAATATTATGTGGAAAATAAAAATTAGTAAAAACATTTGTAACAAAGTTAATGTCTTTCTATGATCATTAATTCATATCAAAATCGACATTCGGTTTATATGTACACACACGTTAAATGTATAAACTATTGGAGAAAATATATTAAAACTCAAAATTAATAATAAATATTTTATATTTTATATATTGATGACTAAGATATTATACATAATTTTATTTATAACCTAAACCCATTGTTGTTAGTATTTAATCAAAAAGTTTGAAATATAGAATTTCTCTTTAGTAGTTATATGTACTCCAGGACATCATATATAAGTTATTTTGATCCTAAAAATGATTATTTTTTTTTTTTGAGAGAGAGAACTACAAGCGATCGCTCGATTTTTTTTTTTTTTTAATTAATCATGCTAGACGCGGGATTCGAACCTCTCATCTATGGAATGATGTAATTGGTACCTTACTACTAGACTATCTTAATGATGGTGTTTAGGGTTTAGGGTTTATTTTTTGTTATATTTATATTTTTACGGCTAGCCCAAATCAGGATTTGTAAGACTCGTGTAGAATCGTAAAATCATAATAGAAGTAATATTCTATAAAATTCTATATATTAAATTGAGATTCTATAAGATTCTACCAAAATATGATTCTGAGTTTGAGTTGAATCATTTTTTAACTCAAAGTCATAGAATCGTAAGATTTTAGAGGTTGAATTGGGATTTTAAATACCATGACCACTGCATAGTGTAAGACGTGTCTGTTAATTCAGTATTGACATATCATTCAGCCAGCCATATAAACAGCCAATCTACTTTTCAATTTTCAAACCACGCACTCAATCTATTTTCTCTATTGATATAGTAATCAAATCATTTTCAAAGGATTTAAATTGCATGCATGTGACAATATTTTTCACCATTAACACAAGTTAAGTCGACCCTTCATGCGCTTCGTAACGACGTGCCGCCAACTTGTACATGCTTTATTACACTAATATCACATCAACGATATATATTATTACTCAATTGAGAAATTATATATATGCTTGTCGTCAGATGCATATTTTCTTCTTCTCTTCAAAAAAAGAAACAGAATAAAATAAATTATCTGATTCTGCTGAACAGAATTGATTGAAAAAAAATGTGGAATGAAAAGGTTAAACTTTAGTTCATTTAGAAATGAAAATACACAACATTGAGCTAAATTTTTTTAGAATTACACTAATTTATTTTATTGTAGAGTTATAATTATAAGTGATTAGCTTTCCTAAATTTTTGATGTATTTTTTATTACAATTCCCAATTATTGATTTGGACCATGATCCGCCATTGAAAGATATGCAAGTATTCTTTTTGAACGAATAAAACTGAATTAAAGCTACCAAGCTGTTAATTTTAGGGAAGGATACATGTGCAAGTTTTAAACTTTCTAGGGGAATAGTGCAAGCTTCATTTTCCTTTTATAATCAATGGTTTGGGTATCCACCATGCTATTACATTTTGATAATATTTTAGATTGTTTGATAGCTACACAAGCGTTTATATTATTATATATTAAACAATGTTGATATTTGATATCACAGCTTTGACAATGAGTAAAATCAGGAAAAAGAGTAAGTATTTTGTTTGTATTTTATTACTAACTTTTTATTAATTTTAACTTCCAGTATATTTCAAATTAGAAAAGGATGTTTTTACTATATGCTTTCAAGAAAGTTTGAATTGTATCAACATTTAGGCGAGTATTTTTGAGTCATTTTCGGAACTAACGTTTGAAATAAACAATTTCAAAAATAACGCCCACACTTTTTTTGCAAAAATTTTAATTTTAATTTTTTTGTATTTCGAACTTTGTGAGTTAAGAATCATTATCCATGCTGCAATTCAAGCTGAGAAAAAGCAAAAGCACAAAAATTGAATTTTGAAGTTTTACTGTTCATGCCAAATCAAGCAGAGAAAAAGCAGAAAAGTAGAATATTTCGAAATTTTAGTGTTCAAAATAAAAACAAAACTAGAAATTTCAAATTCATAAAGTTCAAATATGCTATTTACAGAAATTCAAACACGAGAAAGTTATTTGTAATACTTCATGATATGATGTTGTTTCAAAAGAAAAAAAACTTTAAACAATCTTCTACTAAATAATAAAAGGTGTGCTAACTAAGTAACTATCAATTATATAAGGTCTTAATTGAAAAAGTATGAAGTGTTTTTTTTTTGAAATAGAAGCCCCAGGTTTTACCTGGCTGCCATCAATTAATATATAAGGATATAAAATGTTCATTACAAAAGTATGAAGTGTTATTTTTCAATTTTCTAGCTACAAGTCATCTCAAGACTCAAGGGAGTATTTGATCTGTCTTTTGGTGATAAATGCCCTATGTTGTATGGACAACGAGAGTCATGTTCGACACGACACAGACATAGCGAATCTCAAAATTCATCAAAAAATGACACGTTATATATATATATATATATATATATATATATATATATATATATATATATATATATATATATATATATATTATATTATTTTTATGAATAAAATATATAATTTAATTATTGTATATATTATTTATGTCAATTTTATTTTATTTTAAAAGATTATACATAATATTTTTACATTATAATTAGAAAATTATACGTAATATTTTATAACTAATACAATATATATAACATTTGAAATTGCATTTTTATATATGACATTTACATGTTTGTGTATGAACACTTAACACCAAATAATCAAAATTCATTTTAAATATGCAGTCCCACAATTATTGGAATAGAAAAATGAGATGAATTAGTCTCTAAAATACGAGGATGATGAAATAGTTCAATAATTGCGCTAACAAGTCCGATGCACGTATCTGAGAAGTGTTCTGAGAAGTGTCTTAACAATTTTTAATAATAAAATATTTGACACGCCACGTGGTGTGTCCAACACATGTCCGAGTAGTGTCCGACACAGACATGACCAAATTTTTAAAGTATTCGCGCAACATAGTAAATAACCCTTTTTTTTTTATGTCTACGATTTCTTACGTGGTGATTCATATTGGTAGGTCCAATCAATAAGAATAATATATTTTTACCCTATCCAGTATATACGCTCAGTATCCAGCAGTGCAAGTCCCTGTATTATATTTTATTTATTTAATTGGCTCATAATTTTTTTTGTTGGTGAAGGATCATATTTCACTGTAGCATACCTCAGCAAGAGAAAGGGTTCAGAATCTAAATGACAAAGACTTAGGTGTAAATAAAAATTATAATAAATGCCCATCACCAACTACTACCGTATGTAGAGCCTTACATTTGTACCTTTGGGAATTTAAAATTCTTGAAGTCATTTTTGTGAGGTTTATTTCATGATTGACCGTAATATTAGGTTACTGGATGTAATTTTATAAAGGGGTTTTCTAGAGTGTTCCCAAAATGCCCTCGTCCCCTTTGATGCGATAAACAATTTTATTTTTTTTAATGATAAGTGAGTTTTATACATATATAAAAAATAAATTTTGTGGGGCCAATTTATGACTAAAAAACAAAATTATTTATCACATCAAGAAGGATGGGAGGTATTTTAAGAGCATGTTAGAGTTTTTGTTTTATAAATATATCACATTATTGTAGAAATAACTTTCCAAATATGTGATTGATGGAAAATGATATTAACCATGATAATATTGTTGTTTCAGCAGTAAATATGAGTTTTTTGACAATATGAATTTCTTCTGTTGTGAAATGACTAATATCTCATCGATAATCTAAAAGTAAAAGTCAATGTGTGTATATATATATATATATATATATATATATATATATATATATATATATATATATATATATATATATTAATTTATGATAATTCTTTACTAATTTTACATTGTTTAATTTCTAATAAAATATTGTTAGATCAATGAGAAAGCTTGACTCGGTATTTTGGGGGGCCAACAAATTTTATATACTACTAAATAAGTTTATACATAATTTTTTTTTTGTGTGTGTGTGTGGTGGTGGTGATGGTGGTGGATTGAAAATGATCTCGGCAATTCCCCTTCTCCTTGCGGGAACTCTTCTCTTTTTCCAAAACCTTGCTTCCTCCTTTAGGCTTGGAGATTGGAATCAGAAAAGACAACAATTCCAGAGACGGTTTACCGATCACAAAACCAGAGGATAGGAAAGTGAGTATGATGAGTCATCTCAACCTTCTTCGATTCCGGCCGCGAATACAATGGAATTTCACACCTGACAAATCTTTCTAATTTTCAGAATTTTATTCATTAAACTCTTATAATATATACTACTTTTTTTTCTTCTTCTAATTAAGCATCTCGTACACTACCGCCTACCGAGTTTCAAGAAAAAAAAATAATATGAACAATTCACATTTCTCTTTTCAACAATTCATGTTAGCTTAATAGCACAATATGTTTGTGCTTCTACAAAAAGATATTTCACTCTTTTGCGGAAATGGACGTCTGCATGTATTTGTTGAGTGGTTGTTTTCATGAAAGAGATTAGTGTTTCTTTTTCTTTTGTTAGATATGCTAAAGAATTTATCCATGATATTTTTCTAACATATTATATTTTTGAAAAAAGATTTTCATCTCTTATCTTATTTAGTTCTTATTGGCTCTCAATAGAATGGGCACAAAAACTGGGAGCCGTCCATACACTTGAATATTTTTCTATTAACTCTTAATAACTCCAATATATTTCAGCCCAAAGTTTTAACCGATCCATATTGTTGGCTCCTGAGATTCCATATCTTTCAGTCGAAAATTTCATAGTTTTATTTTGATTTCTATTATACATTTATATTCACAACAATATACCTTATATTTTAAACATTATACATTTATATTATCAGTAATATATCTTATATTCTAAACATTATACCTTTATATTCACAATAGTATATTTTTTTATCTCAAATCATGATTTTTCTTGTGTTAAGATGTCCATTCATACATAGAAAATTATACTAATCAAGAATTCTCTCCGTCAAAAAGATATACATTTATATCACAATAATATACCTTATATTCTAAACATTATATTTTATATTTCCAATAATATATTTTATATGAGAACTTTAATGGGAACCATAGGGAGCTACAAAAAAATAATTATTATATGTTTAATTTCTTGAGAGCCATTTTGGGGGTTCTTAATCCTTTCAGCAAATATAGAAGCTCTAGGATTCATTTAATCGGGAGTCCCGGTGATTTCTAAATGACATCTTATTTCTGTGATATATGACGTGATCTCATTGGTTGGGAGCCAGGAAGTCTTAATTTACAGAAGGTTAATAGTTGGTCCCTATATTTTTTGAGAAATCTCCAGAAAAAAAGAGTAAAGCATCTTTCTATGGTAAATATAACCCTCACAAGTTGTAGGGAATGATTATCTATAGAGAATATTCATTAATTGTGGTACATGAAATAATTTATTTGCATGCATTATATGTATTTTATATAACTTAGGCCGAGGATAAATGATATTAACGGAAATATCTTACTAAGCTGAATTTGTTATAAATATTATGCCTCATGTTTACAAATTTTCTTTTGATTGAATAGGTATAGTTCTTTGCCTATTTTATTTTTAGTACCAACGGATGGATCTCGAACCCACAATTTTTAATGTAGTGATTTGCATTTAATCAACTGTGTCATGGACCATTTGACAAATTAAATATGTTAACCATTTCATGTTTAAATTATCACCATGCAGATTGTTCCCTCTTAATTAACGATGGTTATTGATTATCAAAAAGATGTTAAACTTCAAAAGTTCGTACAAATAAAAATTAAAATAAAACAGAGATATTTACAACACATATTTAAAAGAAGAGAGTGAAAATTCTAAATCCTAACGGTACATATTCCAGTTTGAGATAAAATTTAATTTCTAGCCGATTTTAAAATAAAATATTTTTATCTATATATATATGGTTGCAAATTGATTTTGTACCTGAGATACAATCAATGTTTGATATGTTGGTATCCGAAAATTTCTCAAAAGGTTACACAAGTATGCTGAATATCTCAAGTGTTTCAATACTGGAAGGAAGATATATCAAATCGTCATAAGCACACGTGTATCAGTGCAGACTGTATAGTCGTATATATGGGCCCTAGTGTCAGGAGAATATATTACACGTGGCGGATGAAGGAGTTGCCGACAGTCGCTCTCATGCTCTGCTTTTTATGATTTACCTTTTGCGCGTAAAAGGTCAGTAGAAGATCTAGTCGACAAAACTCCAAATCATTTCAACAGTCCCGAGTATTGTTTCAAACCACCCTCCTTTTCTTTTAATTTATAGAAAAAGAATATTATTAGTTTCAGTTTCAAAATAATTTATAGAAATAGTATTTATTGTTTTAGTTTCAAAAGGGACCTGATGTGATGGGCTTTCCGGTCGTGGTCATGTAGCGCAATCCGAAAAAATAATACATAAATGTGATAAACAGTATATAAAATTAAACAAACAATATATATGATTCAACTTTTAGAGACAGTAAACAGTATATACGTAAAAATAATGAAAACAATGTATAATGAATAAAAAATTATACTGAAATGCGGAAAAAACTATTGTCGTGTTTTGAGCATGCTCAAGACCGTCACGTTTTCAGATTTCTCTTTACAAAAATAATATTTTGGTCCTCTAAACTAAATCCATAATTATGAATATATGTTCATTATGGGTCTCTAATACGAAAATGTAAGTTTTTTCGGAATTTTAAGTATATGTTTTCACAATGAACAACCATAAAGGGATAAACCAAAACAATATTAGCTTAGCTAGGGGTGTTCATTCAGTTTGGTTTATTCGGTTACCGGACCAAACCGGTCTAGTTCGGTTAATTCAGTTTGGTTGTTCGGGTGATTCGGTTCGATTCGGTTTAAAAGTTTGAGTTATTCGGTTAGTTCGATTCGGTTCGGTTTTCGTTAGGAAAAAACCGAATAAACCGAACCGACCGAATTATATATCAAATTGCTAATTTATAATAATTTAATTATAATTTATAGATTGTGCATATTAATTTTAATTAATATAGTCGTTAGTTAGTCTAACAAATATTAATTTTGATTTAATATTGTTTGAAATCATTTCTAATTTGGTTCAACCGAATAAACCGAATTAAATTCCGGTTTATTCGGTTCAACTTTTAATCGGTTCGGTTCGGTTCAAATCTTATTCGGTTTGGTTTGGTTCGGTTTGGCCTTATTCGGTTCGGTTTGACCGAACCGGCCGAATGAACACCCTAAGCTTAGGCTAGTGTTAATGGTATCAATCTCACATTTTTATAAATGAGGAGTTCGAATTTCGTATCTAGAAAAATTTATTTAAAAATTTAGGTGATGACATATGAGTCCACCTAAAGAGAACAAGCAAATAATTGCCTGTAATTCACCCTAAAAAATGCAATTTTGTTAAATTAATAAAATTATATATTTCTGCAAATTAAAGAAAAAGAAGGGTCATACTGAGAAAAGTAGTCTGAAGAATTAATTAATAAGTGCAACATGCCATCACTTAAACCATTTTGACATTGAACAAATTAGTCATAGCACTTAATATGTTATTAATTAGCTTGAATTTTTTTACAGAGATATTTACATTGCACATATTACTATCATGTCTACTGTGCTATATTAGAAAATGACTAAAGTAGTTAATTAAACATTTCTCAAAGTGATGTAATAATATATTCTTATTAGTTTTGAGGGGAATTTGAGGGCCAAAATAATTAAAAATAGAAGCACCACTTTCGATTTATGATTTGTTAAAAGAAAGTCAAATATATCATTATTGTAATAATTTAGCTAAAATGTCAATTAAGGGTCATTTTCAAACTTAATATCATACTTTTGTGAAGTGTTCCTTCTTTTTGTGTACACACATTCACAGGTATTTAACATAAACAAACCAGTTATATGAGGCCGAAATTTCATTAGTTACTAATAATAGCAGGGAAGACCTGGGATCTACTTCTCAAAAATAGTTGCTAATAATAGTATTATTCCTCTAATGACAATGATGTTGATTTGAATTTAGTGCAGCCATATCTTTTCTGGATTGTTATTAATGGTTGTCAAGATCACTGCTTATTAATTATGGTCTCACCAAACAAGACACCCTTAGCTTGGGTAAAAATATATGACATTTCAATATCAAAATGCCTAAATAACACACATTCAATACTAGGTTGGTGAATGGTGCGCGGAGATATCTACCCCGACTGGGAACTTACCAGAATGGGGGGGTAATACTTGATTAATTGACGTTGAATATAGGAATAGAAAGAGAATCCGTGTCTGGACAGATACGGGTACAGATATGAAAAATGTCGATGTAGACTGCACGGGTATCCAATGTGAAATTACTAATATGTCGAAGTGGCAAACAAGCGGGTTAGGTCAGCATCAGATTAGTTGAATTCAGATTGCGTCATTTGAGTTACGGATCATTCGAATAATAGATGATTTGGTTCCTTGGTCGTTCTGGTTACGAGTAGGCTCTTATGTCATTTGGTCATTGCAAGTTTTGGATCGCTCAAGTTGGAGTCATTATGATTTTCTATCATTCGAGTCAATCAATTTTAGGTTCTGGTCACATATATTGTTAGAACCCAAGTAGTATACTGAACTAGTACAACCAAACATTCTCAACACACACTCATCTTAAAATGCTTAACCTAGACCGCACTAGTAGTTGCCTCAAAATTTTCTTTTCTAATGTGAATATTTAATTTTTCATGTCAGCTTATATTTCTTAGCGTATTATAATATTTCAAGATTAATATTTTTATTAGTGTTACCATATTATTTTCACGTGGTTTAGAATATTTATAAGTTTTGAAATAAAAAATAGATAAAAAGAAATATTTTTTTCTCATTTTCAAAATCCTACTTATTTTTTGACATTTGAACAAGAAAAATTGAAATAGAGACATTTATCCAAACATGTTTTTTTCTTTTGTAGAAAAAAAAACAGAAAATAATACCAATCGAGCCCTAAGTTACTCACAATCTCTTAAACACTCAAAATAAGACTAATCCCATCGTCTCTCTTAATTTTGTTCTAGAGTTTAAGTTTAACAAACTTCTCTACTTAAATTTCCAACGTTCTCGTCAGAATTAATATGTGGTTTAATCTCTTCTTAGCACACATTTTTGCGCACGGATTTTCTCTCTCTACATATATGTACTTACTAATCTAATACAACCGGACATGCACAATACCGATGCCTTCAAATTTTAGTTTGTGTTAGTAATGATGTTCCTTCTTTTTTGCTAGCACATAATTTGCTATTGGGGATGGACAAATGATCAATTTCTAGGATTCAAATTGGAGTGACGGAAGACTCAAATTTGCACTACCATCCCTATATTCTTTCTCCCAACAACGAAATGGTAAATTGGCAGAATTTTATCAGTGTGTTCAAGAAACAAATATTTCAAAAGCTTTGCACGTAAGAAACCTATTATCAAGAAAGGCAATGTAAGAGTTATTAGAAATGCAAATTAAAATCAATTCCTTGAATCTCGTAGCGTCAGGAGATTCAATTAAATGGAAATGGGAACAAACATGCCGTTTTACTACCATAAATGCTTACAAAGTGTTATCTAGAAGTGTTCATTTTGATAATTTATTGAAGAATGTTTGAAAAATAAGAGCACCATTGAGAATGCAAATATTTATTTGGTTAGCACAACAAAATAAAGTTTTGATAATCGATAATCTATTAAAAAGAGGTTGGTCCATGGTTAATCGATATGTACTTTGTAAAAGGGAAAGCGAATCGGTAGAACATTTGTTAAATCGATGAAGCTAAAACAATTATTAATATTTTTCTTTTTTGGAATTTGGAGGGAGAGATGCAATAGAACGTTTACAGAAAATTACTCCAACCATTAGGAGCTAGCGATATTGATTCTACAGACTCAAAGAGACTTGAAGGTCTTTCTTAGTTTCTCTTTCTCTTTCTTCCTTTGTTTTTTCTTTCTTTTTGGTAGCGTTTGATGAATTTGTATAGTTTTCTTTTCTTCTTTTTGTAAATGATTTTGTAAATAATCTTTATTCTAATAAAAATTAGACGCAGGACTTGTGAGTTTGCTCCAAATATTCAAAAAAAAAACTATATATTTAAGTTACTTTGTTATTTCGTAAATACTCATTGCGAAACTAACCCTCTCATTCCATCTAAATTTCATTCCATATTGCAACACATCTCTTTCAAATCAAGGGCTGCGAATTATTCTAATATGCATTTCGAGTCATTCAGTTCACTGTCTTCAGATCCATTATGTTAGAAAACCCATAAAATATGTTAACTTTTACCTATTTTGTTTATTAAAATAAAATAATCAGACTATTTGTGGGTCATATCCGATGGGTCAATAGAATTTGGGTTATCTAGGGTTACAATCTTACAAATAATTCCGGTTTCGAGTCATATAGATTTTTCTGGTTATGTGTCATTCGAGTTTCTGCGCATTTAAGTTTTGGTTCCTTCGGTTTCTAATTATCCGGGTTGAGGGTTGTCACTCGGGTTGCTGGTTAGGGTTAGATCACTCAGGTTCGGTTTGGACATATTATTTGGGTCATGTTAGATATTGTCAGCTCTTTTTGTAAGCCCCGAACATTCTAGACCATCATTTTTTATTTTTTACTAATATGAAATGTTTGTACTTTTTAGAATTTGAGGTAATTTAAACAATTTGCATGTTAATGTATTGTTCTATGCGTTTTATTGGGCAATTTGATATTTTAATTTTTACTGACTGTTTTTGGTAATTTGAACATTTGATTTTTTTTTAATGTAATTAGAAATGTTAGAATTTTGCATTTGTTTTATATTTGTATAATGGGAAATTCTTCAAAAACCCCCTAACTTTTCTGCTATTTATCAAAAACCCCCTAACTTTTCAATATTCTTCAAAGATCCCCTATAAAGTGAATTCAATTTTTTTTTGGCCCCTATGGTGTTAATCTCAACTTTTCCATCCAATTTTGATTTGTAAAAGACTAAAATACCCCTCATATATTTATTTTCATATTTTATTATATTCAATAAAATAATAAATAAATATATTATTTTTTAATATAATATTTTACGATGTTAATTTTACGATATTTTATGATATTATTTTATGATATGTTAGTTTTTATTTTATGGTGTTATATTATAATTTTTTTATTATCCTATATTTAAATTATAATTTTATATTTCGTAAAATATTATTTTCGTCATTACTATTTATTGTGATTTTGTCTATATTGTAGTCATAATTTAAATTTAGTGTAAAATATAATTTTTTTATTTAATGCAATAAAATAGACATGAAAATAAATATATGAGGGGTATTTTAGTCTTTTACAAATCAAAATTGGATGGAAAAGTTGAATTTAACACCATAGGGGGCTAAAAAAAATTGAATTCACTTTATAAGGGTTTTTTGAAGAACATTGAAAAGTTAGGGGGCTTTTGATAAATAACAGAAAAGTTAGGGGGTTTTTGAAGAATTTCCCTTGTATAATTGAATTAATTCGTTAATCAATTAAAATTATATTTTAAATGAGAATCAAACAACACAATATTTAAATGACAACAAGAAAATATACTGATAATAATGTATGCAACTGAGGTAATACAAATAGAACTCGCAACGAAAATCTAATTATATATCTTCTTAGTAACGAAATTTAGGCTATTCAAACAAATGAATAAGAAACTACGAAATGTTATTTGAATTATTATAATAATAAAAGAAATGAAATGATAGATCTGTTCAAGCTCTTCCAATTTAAAAAAAAAGGATAGATCTGAGTTTTCTTTGTATAATTTTAGGATGGGTTGTTTCTATTGCATTATCATACATACCAAGCAAAATATATTTTTTGAGGCATTTCAGTTCTGAGGCTCTAGCATCCGCCTAGCACCACAACGACCGCCTCTTCTACTCATAAGTTGATAATTTAACTTCTCAAGTATATCTAAAAATTGGTGAAAGTTAAGACCAAGTTTTTTTGAAGATGGACTCTGTGATTGTGGATTGATAGAATTTATTAAATATGTACTAAATAATATTACATTTGTTGGAACTCGAGCTTGAAATTTCTTCCAAAGTTCTAAAATGTCTTACCGTTTGAACTATTAAGTTTTGAAATAGACGAAGTTTGATAGCCTAGATGGTAGTAATTAATACACATAGAATGATAGAAGGAAAATATATGCACATTTGTTTCTAATAAATATTTTCATGTTAACATCAATATCTAAAACAAATTTTGCAAAATAAAATAAAATAAATCTAACTACCACATGATGCTAATGAAATATAAATTTCTGGTCACGTTTAGGGCAATTCTTTCAATTTATCTTTTGTGAAGATTTTTATCAATATATAACGTATAAGTTATACATATCGTTAGACTAGCTATATATATATATAAATGGCAACAAGTTGCAGATGGCCACCATTACCTAATTTAGATTAGTGGGGATGATTATAATAACTAAGCATACTAATTAATATCATATCACATATTTAGTGGCAACTTGTGGAAACAGGGTGACGCTATTTCTAAAACAAGCTTTTCTCCGTCAAGAGCATCATTAATTTTAATCATTAAAATTCCAAAAATACCCCTCCATGTATTATGCTATATATTTAATATATAATTGTTGAATTATTGTGTATCATTTCTTTCCAAATTAATATCAGCAAAATAGTAAGAATAATTAATGAAATAATAAAACAAATGGGTGGCGCTATTTCTAGAGCGACTTTTTCTTCGTTTAGAGCGATATTTGAATTTTTCACAAAAATGCCGAAAATTCCCTTGCTTTAATTAAGCAAGATATTTATTGCATAATTATTAATTTATTTGTACATTAATCTTTTATTAATTAATTCAAACAAAATCGACAACAGCATTATTGCAAATAAATGCAGAATTTCATGCTCAATATTTTGTTTATGTTTCCCTCAATATTCCAGCGATCACCATGATTAGTTATTTAAATTACACAATTCGCTCCTTCTTCCATATCATTACATGGACTAGCAAGATTGTTTTCATTTGTACAAATGGTATTGCCTCAGAACCATCTAACAACTTCCTTTTTTATTCATCCACAAGTTCAAATGTTGAAACATCACGGTTTGTACAACCTTTTGTTTTGACATTCTTTTATTTGACCTTGGTTTACGGCCTCTATGAGATTGAATATTAGTTTAAAAAGTAAGGTTAATTAATGATCTACAAGTTCATAAAAAATTCTAGCATTTTCTTTTTGATTAAGAGGTCAGTTTTGATAATTTTCCTAAAACTTGTTTATTAGATTTTTTTTATTTCATCATCACCATTGTTAGTTGGGCGATTAAAGTGTTCTTTCACTAATTCTCCATTGAGGAAAAATAAAAATGCTTGTATGGTGGAGCATGGAGGCAAAATGGAAATAAAAGATTGGAAATAAATATCATAGTTATTGGCAATAATGTTATTACCATTTTTGTTGACATTAATTACGAAATAAAAATATGCAATAATCAATAATTGTTAATAGATATTTATAAATTAATTAAATAAAGGGTATTTTTGACATTTCAAGAATTTTTTTGAATGCTGCTTTAGACAAAGAGAACCCGCTCTAGAAATAGCGCCACCCAAAACAAATATATCATCCATATAATTATACGCCCTATCTCTATTATGGTAATTATTAATCATATCACTATTTCTTATTTGATTGCCTTAATTTCTCATTTTCTCTAGCTTGCTTATATAAACAAGAAAATTTTAGAAAGTATATATAAGATAAAATTATGCTAAATATCTATGTATATAAGTTGCTTATTTATACAACTTAATGCACGATTAGTATTTCCTTTTTGAATCTATATTAAAAAAATAAATATAAATTATGATATTACATCTTTCCATCTTTATTAAAACTATATATATTGAAAATATATATATTATTTAAGCTATGTGCCTTTTTGAATCTAAAAATGAACATAAATTGTGATATTAGATTATGAAGAAGAGCTGTTGTTTCTAGACAATCATTATTTTGTATTTTTTAATCAATTAGATAAAGTTGTCTCATATAGAATACACAATTATTAATTACCATATTAGAATAAGGGTATTTTCGGTATTCTATTCAATTAATTAGTTGTTGCTCTAGACGGATAAAAGCTTGCTCTAGAAATAATGCCACTTTTGGAGATATTATGTGGCCAAGTCAGCATGGAGACACATGTAGGTTATAAATTTAAATATATATATATATATATATATATATATATATATGTAAATATAGTATTTAATATTTATATTAATACTAATACTACTACCTATATATAAACATAAAAGCACGAGTTTAGTGTATGAATTGACTAGTATATTGAAATTTTTTACCCTAATTGGAAATACAGTTATACAAGGTTATTGTTACATAATGATCACAGATGATGATGTGCGAGTTAAACTATAATTAGTAGTTCGAATTAGCAAATCAACATCACGAGATTAAATTAATATACTCAAATACATCAGCAGATCAAAGATTGAAATTTAGAATATGGTTGGCAATTTAATAATTTCACGACTATTATTAGAAGGTGGTCCTAATTACCAAAAGCAAGATTCCAAATGATTTGTACCGGATTGGTATTTTTCTCTTAAATAATATGCTGGATTAGTGTTGGATAAGAAGATCAAATTTATAAGTTAAATACTCTATTAATATAAAGTGCGGAGCACATTTTTAACTATTGCATTTTTTACGATGCAATTATGGTGTCTAAATATTAATAGGGGGGAGGGTGATAACCCGAAATAATGCAGCGCGAACCACACTCGGGAAGAACATCCTTTAAAATATTTACAAATTTTTCAATTTGACGTGAGCGGTGTAATAGAATGTTCGGAGAAGAAACCAACTCAATCCAAACCGTCCTCAACTCGGCACAAAAAGAGTTATCAAGCTGGCATAGATGCAATCAACTCAAAACGTAGAAATGTTTTCCTTTTCTTTACAACTATATTTTCTAGTTTTCTTTTATATGAACGATCAGGATTGTAACTGGACTTTGATGAATGCTATGTATAATTAATATATTTATTATCGTTTTAAAGAATCCATTGGCAGTATGTATTATTAATATTAAAACATTCTAGAAAGGATTACCCAAATTATATTTTAATTTTAACAAGGTAAAAATAGGGGATAATTACTAGATCCAATTAGTGTACTGATAAATAGTTACTTTTTATTAAGAAATTATTTTGTATAGTAATGTCTATAAATTCATTGTACTTGTTTTTATTTTTTGGCAAAATATATTGAATGCAATTTTGTTCCTTTGCCATGTCATATGGGGTATGGCATGGTACTGTATGTCTAGCTGGCACCTAATTTAATTATGAGATATTTATTAATTATTAGTCGAAATAAAGTTTCAATGGAATGGAGTTAGGTCCCTTGAATTACATTCATTAACTTTTATTTTGCCAATTATCTTGGTATTTGAACTGTAAAAATAGTGTTTGTAATTTTTTTTTTTGAATTGTAATAGTGTTTGTAATGTTAATTTTGCTCTTTTTACTTTGAACTTTATGAGCTCAAACTAATTTTTCATGTTAATTAAGAATAGTGATTTTGTACTATAGAGTTTGAAAACGTCATTTTACAAAGTAGATCATAAAACATTATTATTTGAAGTTCTCAAGTGAGAAATATTTATAAGAAATAATTTTTTTTTTTGAATGAACTGAGGCGGGTTTAAAAAACCTTTCATCCAATAATTTGATTTTTTTTTTTTTGAAATAGTAGGCGAGAGCCTACTAGAAACTTGTATTAATAATAATAATAAAGCGGTTACAAGATTTTTACCACAATACATTCGATGCCATTCGAAGCTTAAACTTGCAAATAAAAAGATAGAAAGAAAAACGACAACCCTAAATTCTATCTTTATTCTCACAATTTGGATTAAATCGATGAGAGGACTATTGACCTTTTTGCCGATCTTCGGATTTGATTACCGAATAGAATTTCGTGCCACCCTGTAGGATAAGTTTCGGTGCCACCATGGATATCAACAGCTAGAAAAGTTTAAGACCCGAAGAGTCCAAAATCCACCTAGCAAAAACAGGCTCTAACAATTCTTATCCAGCTTTTGGACACTACACCGAACAGTTTGCATACAACTCTTCGCTCAATCTCAGTCGTGAAATCGGTATCTAATTAACCCCGTACAACCCCGTACCAGTGGCATAATGGCCACTATATCGGCACCAAAGCACTCATGAGAGCCATGCCATGAGGAGGAAGCATTGCCCTAGAAGACAAGGATTTTGCACCTCTTGTAGATCCACCAAAAGAACAAAAGAGAGGCGAGAACCCCCGCCTCGAAACAAATCTACAAGAGGGAAGAGAAAATAAGGTCGAGCAAAGTGCTGCCGACCTTGAAATTAAGGATATAATTTATTGCTAAAAAATCTGAAATTAGGATTTGGTGCAAAATCTAGGTGGCCGTCAGAGTGGCCGGAGTGGTGCACAAGAGCAAAGAGGGGGGATGAGACGGGAGATTTGCTGGCAGCATTAGGGTTTGCTTAAAAATCCGAAATTACGGTTTGGTGCAAAAAATGCCGTCGTCGGAACGGCCGGAGTGGTGCACTAGAGAAAAGAGGGGGGGGGTTGCTCATATTTAGCAACCTTTTGGCCATGGCGGCAAGATGGAGAACGGGTATGAGGAAGGCGAATAAGAGCTTGAGGAGGAGGAGAAAGAGGAGGCGGAGCCTGGAGGACCCCGGGGGAGGTGCCAAAGTGGTCATCTCCCCCTGGTTCGACGATTTCCGTTGGTGGCGGCTCGGTGTTATCTATCTATTGGCATTTTAAGGGGACCCCACCCAATGATTTGATTGAAATAAAAGTTCTTTAGTACAAAATATTAGTCACTTTAGGATAAATAAAAAATCACCCTAATTACAAAGTCAGTCCTAGCCGGAGTGAGATTCTCATGTACTAACCCTCCACATTTCTTACAAAAAAAATCCAAGAAGTGACCAAATAAAGAAAAAATAAATTACAAAAGGAGAAATAGAAAAAAATAAACTATCTTAATTAAGTATAATTTCTTCTTTCACAACAATTAGATTCTGCTAGAGCACGTGCTATGATCTGTCGAGGTTGCGCCACGACACCTCTAAATAACCTTTGGCACATCTCTTTCTATAGCTCAAATAAGAAGGATATGAGTAGAGCAACTGCCCTCTCTCCGAACATTCTCCTTTGTACTAATCTGGTAAAGAAAGAAAAAAAATTGCTTAATTGAAGTATATGAGGTTTGAAACTACATGCATCAATATCAGTGTTGCAAATAGTGGTCTATAGCAGCGCAATAGCGGCGATATAGTGTTTTATGGAAGCTAAAACCTGCGCGCATCGGTTTTGTTACGTTGTAGCGTTTTTCGACGATTTAACGGTGAACCGGTCCACAATAGTGGTGTTGCGTGTGTGTGTGTTGCGGTGTAGCGGTCTAAATAGCGTTTTTGATGGATTTTTTTAATGGATTTTTTTGATAGATAGATATGTTGTATTTTAATATTTTAATATTAATCATATTTTGATTTTGGACATGTAACTTTTGTCAAAAATATTTTAAATTTTTATTGTTAATATTTTAATATTAATCATATTTTAGTGTTGCATATTGATGATGTTATGCTCTAGGCCAAAGTGTTTGTGACCTAGATGATGGATTGTAATAACAAATATAATATTTATTCTAAGATATTTCATATAATATGTGCGTATAGGTTATTTTAATATAATTAAAATAGGCCATGAATATGTAATTCAGCTTTATGTCATCAAAGTGCGTGACTTTGATAGTAAAACTATAAAATGTTATGAATGCTATTCTAAATCGTCCATGGTCATTTATAGGATATTTGTGGAGACAAATATACTTGCAGATACATATAAATATATATTTATATACAAGTCATAAATGTGCACCAGTATATTAGTTAACTGATAATTATGTTTTACTGATCATGGATAAATAGTTATCAAGTCATTAACATAGGTATATGTTAGAGACCATATATTGGACTGACCCGCCATAAGAATGCTACATGTTTTACGTCATTAGCGATTCTTGTAACATAAAGTATTTATAGTCCTTTGACCTGAAATTGTCTCGGTTCCCAACATGAATAATTTTATACTTTAATATAATCTAACACTGCCTTTAACCGGGTGGTCATAACGGTTATAATTAGGTATACAATGAATCATGTAGAGAGATGAGTGCAATCAAGACGGGATTTGTTCCTCTCATAAATGAGAGAGATATCTTTAGGCCTCTTGATGAATTGAACTGAAGAAATGTATGGCCATACTCAAATGAATTAATAAGAGTTATTAATGTCATTTGTTCTTGTTCAGTTTAATTCGGAATCAAGAAATATTAATCGATTAATATAAGGATGGCGTCTTACATGCCTTATGATCGATATAGATATCGCGTGACAAAGGGACTAAATACGTGATTGTTGATTAGGTAAATCGGATCACCGATATTCACTTAAATTGGGTAGTCATGATGGCTTGCTAGAGTCCGCTCATGATTTATAAACTGTCAAGTCTATTGCCAACATTAAGTGAACCTACATGGTCACACACAAAGAACAAACTGAAACGGGTGCAGAAAATCCTAGCGACTTATATGATGAGTTGAATAAGAATGTCACAAAATATATTGTCATCTTATGTGATAAGATGTGATATATATGTATATACAGACTATGAGCACAAAAGATCATGTAATATAGAAGAGTCTAGATGATGCCATATGGATAATAATGAGTGATGTCATACACATCTTTTAGTGTGAAGAGACATGACTCTTTACCTCTATATAAGGACATAGAGGACTCCAAATTCACAAAGACAACACATCATTCTCTCTCTCATTATTTCTCATTCTCTTTTGTGAGACAAAAGAGAGAAAATATACTTTCTAATTTGTATGACAAAATTATGAAAGGGTGCTTTCTTTTTGTATGACAAAAATAAAAGAATGCGATTATATGAGAGGAATTATATACAACTTTTGTGAGATAAAATAAGAAGAGTTTTCTTATGCAAGAGGAGAACAAGCCACTAGCATATATATTGTTCTTCATGCCGTTTTAAGAAGTTTGTTCGTGTGGATACCGGTAAAGGCGTTCGTACTTTTGGCGCTTGTGATCTATTTGGCCTAAGAAGATGAGAACGGTTTGTTTAGAGTTTTGGTGGAGACCGATTGTGTGTGCGGTAGATGACTTCCGCACGATCCGACCTAGACGGACGTAAAATCGGTTAGGACGGTAACCGGTTTAGAGGCGCATGGACAATATGCATGGTTTGAGCGTCACGGATTAAGCGTAATCCGAAAGGTATTATTAAGATTTATTTCTTTGATTTAACCAATACGCACGGATCCTCTGATTGGTTTTGGACTAAATTTTTGTTTTCCGCTGCGTTATGCACGTCTGAAACTCAACACATATTCTTCTTTTAGATTTTGTAGTGATATATATTACGTAGTGGTATAGGGAAAAAATATTTATACATATTATCCGCTATAAAAATATATCTCCATAACATCTGCGATATACGCAATTCGCTACATAAAAATTCTAAACACAACACACCGCTAAACGCTATTTACAACCTTAATCAATACTTTATAAAAATATTATTTTTATAAATAAAAAGTTGGAGAGTATTAGAAGCGAATTCTTGTGATCTGGTACACAGGAGGGGGGCAGTAAATACCATTTGGTAAGTTGGGGCAGAAGTGCAGAATACTTTTTAAAACAATTTTATTTTAAAATGTAACTCCAAAATTGTTCGATTGTCAACCCAAAAATATAACCTAAATGGTTAAATATTCATTGCACTAGGTTAATTTGTTCTTAGGTGCATCTTCCATGTCCACCAAAAATATTGAGCGGTTCAAGCCATATTAGAATGGATTGAATTCTAATCTTGGATCAAACCATTTGAATAGGTTGTATCATAACCTTCCATCATACAATGGGCAATTTTGTTATAAAGGGATAAAAAAAAGATTAACTGGTCATACTTTTCATTC
This sequence comes from Juncus inflexus, assembly GCA_024447665.1. Classification (NCBI taxonomy): domain Eukaryota; kingdom Viridiplantae; phylum Streptophyta; class Magnoliopsida; order Poales; family Juncaceae; genus Juncus; species Juncus inflexus. Next base: position 3,032,076 of record JAJHPC010000007.1, read on the forward strand.
TTCTGTTCCCTCTTTCCTTTCTTTGCTATATCTGTAATAAAAACTTACCTAATATTAATCTCCTAAAAATTAAATAAATCTTGCAAAATCTGTACACAAAAATAGACAAAATCTTGCAAAATCATATTGTCTCATGACATTACTTGAACAAAATCTTATACAAAAAAAAACAACATTATATTATATTATCTTATATTATCTTATATTATATTATGTTATATTAAATTATATTATATTATGTCATGTCTTGTTATATTATATTATATCATATTATATCATATCGTATTATATTATATTATATTTATATAATATAATATAATATGTGCAGGAAAATTACCTAGTACATTGCCGGAAATTAGCTGTCCCATAGGGGAGAGAGAAAAAGTGAAAATGACATTAATTATTGCACAGTAATAATATAAATATACCTGTAATGAAAAATGAAAATGATATTAATACGAAAATTGATATTATAAATATACCTGTACTTTCATTCATGGAGCCACTAAATGCACAGTGATAGAAATGATTACTTAAAGATAATTTATTCTCCTCAAATTATTGCACCACAATTTATATAGATGAAGTAACTATGTTGAAATCACCCGTAATTAAAACAATGAAGAGAACTTTAGACAAATAATAATGTTGGTTAGTTTTTCAACTATAAGATGTCAAAGAAGTCTTTTTTGGTGGGGAATTTCGGTAAGATTTTTCTTCAAATACTTACATCATCGGATAATTTTTCTTGAAAATAAAGATTTGAAAATATTTTGTCAAAACATTTTTTTTTTTTTATAACACTTATTTTGTATGAAAATGAGATGCAAAACGAAACAAGATGTGTGCTTGAAAGTTTAATTCTTTCAGATTTTTTCCTGGGCAATTGCCTTTTTGAGTACCAGTCTTGCATAGCTTTTGTACAGATTGAAATGCTAGGGTTTCTGTCCTTTTTTTCAGAGACAACTCATTCAATGAGAAAAGCTAAATCTTTCATAAGCCAATAGATTTTGATGTTCTCTATTTGTTCAAAACTTTATTGTTTATTTTATTTTATTCTGCATTTATGATGAATTACTTTTCAGAAATAATCTTAAGAGTTAGAAAGCCAAATAAATTGGAAATGCACATGGAACTAAAGTCTTTTAAACCAACTCCGGTCAATAAACCAAGTATTTGTCATTGAAACAAACTATTATTAAAAGCCAAGAAATCCCAAAAAATAATCTTTGCATGGTTGTTAATAAAAAACAAATTTCTTTTTTTTATGTAATGGATCCAAATCTAGCCTGAAATCCAATGATTAAATTAAATATAGGTTTTAAAAGATTTACATGTTGATGTCATTGTCAAGAGAATTGACAATACATCATAATAAAAAATAGAGATAAAAAAAATAAAAAATAAATATGGAAGAAAGAAATAAAGACTAGCCCTAAATTGTTCCTCATGTCGAACTTCTAATTCCTAATAACAAATTACAAATTTCTCTATAATTGAAAATCAGCGTGTATAACATGCAAGAGCAGTTGTTGGGATGATCTTTGCTCCGCAAAAAAATAAATTTCTAGTAACAGATAACTTACGCGAAAGAAATTGACCACATCAAATCAAATATATCATGTGCTTTAACACTTTGGAGAAAGATAGTGTGCTTGTTTTCTTTATTTACCGTTATTCATTGTAGTTTTGAAATATATTTCATCTAGGAGGATTGAATGGTAACCTCACTACTACTAATTTTTGTTAACCTTTGTATAAAATGAAGAAAAATCATAGAAGATAAGCCTCTTTGTCAGAATTTCTTGAATGAGCGCAACAACATGATATTTTACAATAAAAGAAGACCTTCGAACTTTTTAGTGGATACAGCATGGCGAAAATTTATAACATGGAGAAGATAATGTTGAGTCCATTTTACGACTCTAGGAAGACTAAGCAGAGTTATTCTTCTTTTTAACATCCCTTTGGATTAATTTTGTTTCACATATCTTTTTCGTTTTTTTTAAGGAAAACTATAAACGATCGCTTAATTTTTATTTTCTTTTTTAATTAATCCTATTAGACGCGGGATCATATCTTTTTCTTATTATACTTCTTTCTTGTTTCTTGCGTGATTGTTGTTATGGTTAGTAACAACCGAGTGTTGTATAATAATTTTTCTTAGAGAAATTGGAAATCACGCCGGGATACTATAGCGACACTGTAACGACGGGTTGAAATTATATATTGTTTTCTCACGTTCTTATATACGCTATATATTGTTTTCATTTTTTTAAATATATACTGTTTACCGAATAAATTTTTATATACTGTTTGTTTTCAGTTTATATGTTTGTATATACTGTTTTAATTTTTTCTAAATATATATTATTTTATAGAATGATTTTTTATATATTGTTTGTTTTTAATTCATGTTTGTATATATATTATTTTCAGTTTTTATATTCTATCGATACAGTACCCGTCGCGCAGTATCAGCTCCCTTTTTCTTATTAATTTACTAATTTTAGTATGCTCTTTTCCTGCTGATACTCAAAAAATAAGAAAGAATATACAAAAATGACATATTTTGGTTTGAGTTTGTACATATAGTATTTTTAAATAATGTGCAATGAAAAATATAATTTATTCAACTAAAAATAACCTAAAATATATTTATAAAATCTCATTTGTGATATTATTATAATGTTCTTCGTATAGCATATAAATTGTAATATTGTTATCTTGCTTTTAACAAGTTAATGGATAATTTTGACGATTCTCAGAACTCACCTTAGATTGAAATGGAGACGTTGTGGAACCCTTCAAGACTACGTGGAGTGCCTTAATACCACGTAGACATTTTCATTTTTCATTCTTTTGAGGGTTTTAATTTTTTTGTCGTTTTGTTTTAAAAAAATAAATTACATTAGGGTTTCATTAATAGTAGTGTATAGTTGATTCGTACAAAAAAATGTTTTACGCTGTAGCTTTTCATCCATGAAAAAGTTTTTATTCCTTCTTTTAATAAAGTACATCGTATGGAGAAAAATCATCCAGAAGTAATACTTGGAGAAACTACCATTTATAGAAGGAAAGTTTCAATTCTGCAGCGCTACATAATATGGTTTATTAATAAAAAAAATCAGGGTGTTTTAAGAAAAAATATATATTGTCCAAATTTTTCGCCATATTTTCAAAAAAGATGGGCTGCCAAAATTGATTCGAAAAATCGCCGATGCTGGTTATGATTCAGCCGATTTGAATCGGAATTCGCAAGCTCCGATTCTCATGATTATTTTTTTTAATGCTTCGGTCGACAATTGCATACTGGGATTCCATTAAATAAGTTAAAAATTTTAAAATTTTACAAACTAGAACAAAATCAAAGAAAAGAAGAAAATCAAATTACAGATTAGGTTGTCAGGCAAAATAGCATGACTTATCTTATTACATCTGCTTCTAAGTTTCTCATGATTATATAAAATTATTCTTTTTTATATAAATTGATCCGATTCGACCGATTTTGATTCAATTCAGCTGATTCTAAATTGTTATTCTGAGAAATCGACTCCGAATTCGGTTCAGATTTTCCGAGCCTTGCCCGAAAGAAGGGGGAATTTTTCAGGTACAAAGAATTGGTGTATTTTGACCAGTCAATGAGTCAATATTTGGATGTTGAACTAAATGCTATCATTAGAGTTCTTGATTTATGTTAGGACCTACTTTTATCGTGTATTAATAGACTACTATATTATTTATCATCATGGGCACTTTTTTTATAGTATGATATCTTTCATCTATATCAATATACCTTTCTCGAGTGTTGATTTGCATAATTATATCTTTTGAGTCATAATAAACCTATTTTTCTTACATGAAGAAGATTTTTGTTTTTCTTATTTTTGATGCAAATTAAATTTGAGTTCACTTAATCTTTACAATAATTACCTTAATTATAATTAAGAGCTTTGATTAAGATATTTTTTTACCATGGAGCAAAATCTTACTCTGAAAATTTCACCACTAAACTCCGACAATTAGCAATTCTTAGTATGTAAAACAATGATAACCATCATTTTATTTGTATATCATTATGAGCTCTCGTTGTGACTTGTGAAAATTCTTACCATATTTAGATAGAAAAGTATTTCCAGCAATAAATATATAGCACATTTTTTTTTGGAGAGGAGAATGTTGTTCTCGGTTTGATGATATTTAAAATAATTCCGTAATTACTTATCTTGTTTGAGAATATTTTATTAGTTTAGAATGTCACTCGTCAAGTTTTCGAAAATGAAGATTTCATCGGAATGGAAGCATCTCCCTGATCTCGGTAAACAATCTGTTTGTTAGTGGTTATCGGAGCCGAAAGGGAAGTCCAGGAGAGTAGGCAACTCGTGAACGCAGTAAGCGTCGCCAGCGAGTAAACGGGTGGTTAAGGCTAAACGCAACCACCTCGCCGAACTTCATCATCAGATCGTGTGTTCGGTATCTCTTTATTTTCTATATTTACTTTAATTTCTTGTTCATTTAGTTTCGTTGTTAATTAGAATTTAAACAACCATCAAATAAAAGTCTAAAACAATAAAAATATAAAACCCTAAGAACTAAGTATAATCTTCACGTTTTCGTACGTTTAGGCCTATTAACCCCCTTATAGGCCTCAATCGTTCAACAGAGAATAAAAATATTCCGGAGATCATTACTTTGTAGCATAGAAGTGTCTTTGCTTACCAAAAGAAAATGGTGGTATTGGAATTATATCCATAAGAAAGCAAAACATCTCCTTACTCTTTAAATGACTTTGGATTTGGAAAGCGAAACCGAATGGTCTGCAAACCTTGTGAACCTTATATAGATTTGAGGACCCTGACGACCTGTTAAACAACTCCCAATCCGTCTCCTTCTTTCTGTCTCAATTAGCATAACTTATGTCAATCTTCACAATCTCAATAGCTTATGAGCTAGGTGAAAGAACTAAAATTAATTTCTGGAATGATAGATGGACCCTTGAAGGAACCCTTAAATCATTTTACCCAATGATACACGGGACTATAAGAGATGATAGCTTGACAGTTGCTCATGTTCTTACTGAAGCAATTAATTTTCAATAATTATTAGCGTCCATGGATCAAAGAATCTAGAAAGAGGCACAATTCTCGCAATAGCGCTTATCACTCCTACTATCCAAGGAGATAAACCGCGATGGAGATGAAAAATTTCGAGTTAATTCATCACAAAGTCGACATACAAAATGCTACACTTAGCTCAATCAACCTCTTACCAAAATTCGAGACTATGAAAAATCAAATGCCCGAAGAAAGTCCGATTCTTTTGATGGCAAATGATCTTACGTCGTCTCATGATCTAAGATAATCTCGTCAAAAGAGGATGGCCAAATCAAGAAGAATGTGTGATGTATATACAACATGCTGAAAAAACGGCAACCCATCTATTCCTCCATTGTGACTTTGCATCACAACTTTGGATGCGAAAGGGACTACTGTCGGATGAAGCGACAAACATTGTTGAATTCTGGAGGGAACACGATCTAGGGAAGGATAAAGAGGGAAAACGAGCTTGGGGGACAGAATGACTGAACACGTGCTGGAGCATTTGGAAAATACGAATTCAACTCATCTTTCGATAAAAAGAGGCCATTTCGAGAAGGCGTCCTGGCAGAGTTCACCGAACAAACGAATAATTGGAAGAACTATTGTTAGGGTTTAGGGGTTATGACCTTGCTCCTTGAGGATTTTAGTAGGGAGGAAAGTCATATTTTTCTTTCTTATTTTTTTTTCCTTCCTTACGTTGTTTCGGATTCTTTCTTAATTTTCTTATGTAATTATTCTAAAATATATATATATTTTTTAATTAATAGAATCTCAGCGAGATATTTCGTCTTCTGAAACTTAAAAAAAAAATACAGTAGTTTTTAGTAATTTTTCATGTACATTCTCGTATTATTTTTAGTAAATGCTGCTGTCATAATTTATATTATTTTTATAGCTTATATATATATATATATATATATATATATATATATATATATATATATTCAACAACGTATAGATACTAATTTTAGATATTAATATGTTCTTTCAAAAATATATATACTACTATTTGTACAAATTACTTCGAAAAGTTTAATTTTTTTTAATATTCCAAGAAAAATGGCAATGGATTAGATTTGATTTGATTGAACTCCATTTTCTACTGGCAGCAAGTAAGACAAAAACAATGAGCCGAAAGCCTAAAATTTTGTTCCCATGTGTGTGTATATATAGTACAACAATACAGACAGTGAAATAATTCACATGTAGCGCATATATCCTAGTAAAACATATAAATTGTATGTTCAAGGCACCATTCTTTTTTGTATATGAATTGCAAGAATAGATAATTCGGCCTAAAGTATAATTATAAAAATATGCAAGCAAAGCTAACTCTTTTATTTTCCATGTACATTCTTTTCTTTGGTGGTTTTTTGGGACAAATTGTGTTATTTACATAAACAATTTAACAAGATTCATATGTCTGGACCATGCATATTATATATGTAGTAAGAGATGGGTTCAAATTCTCAGAAATATAATTTTATTTAGAAAATATTTAGCAAATTCTCTTGACTCATCAAAAAATATGGGTTGAATTTCAAAAAATAAAAAAATTCATGTATCTGTTTTTCTTAAAATCGGTTATAATTAATTGAAAGATTAGCCAATCTTCGGTAAAGTCCTCATATTAAAACATAACTAATGGAGCTAGTCTCTCTGTTGACTGACATAATTATAAAATACTTGAAATATAATTTTAATTCATAAATAACATAGGGATTATATTGCAATCCAATTAAACTAAGGAAATTTGCGTTATCCTTTGATTTAATCTGGTAAAAGCGTTAATGCAGATAAAATACGTTGGCCTGTTGATATTAAAACTAAAAGTTGACATAAATATCCAAAAAAAAAATCAATGTGTATTGAAGTACAAAGAACTTGTCTTGAGCAAACTCCAAAAATAACTGGAGAGAAAGAGAGAGATATGGAGACCCATTTGGGATAGACTTTTTGCAGAGACATGCATGAAGTCCATGCTTCTTCGCCACTTTCATAATTAATAACGATAAAATAATTCACCATAAATATTTCTGATATTCCTCTCAGGCCGGTCTTATGAAATAAAAATATGCACAACCAATCAAATTACTTCAGCCTCAACTATTTTTTGTCAAAACATCATATATATAAGCACAATTACATTACAAATTTAAATTTATTAGATCCAAAACTACTAGGAACTCCTAAAAAGATAAAAAAAATGTACAAAACTGAAGAAAATAGAACTAAACCCTTAGCACTCAATTGAAAATTTCAGAGCCTTAATGGTCCTAGGGAAAAAAGTAAATTAAAAAACAAAGCAAAGTGTCGTTGATAACTGGCCTTTTTGGGGAAATATTTCAAAAAGAATCAATTATTATCAAAATGTACTGACTTCATGCACATTTTAGAGGGCTCTAATTTTTGGGTGCACTTTGTAATCATTTTGTCTAGAACAAGATCAGAATCTAATTTTTTAGTGAAAAAATATTATATATTTTTCCCTTCCGCAATAAAGCTAAATTAAGTATTTGAAATTTTTAATTTAGATACTCCAAATATTCGAGACCACTGAATTAATTATGCTCCACTATGTAGGACCTATATGATACTTGATTTCTTTTAGAAATATTGAAAACGACAAGTTCTTTACCGAAATTTACCCAAAAAAGCAACTATACACTAGAAAATATCAATATTTCAACTAATTAAAATCAAAGTTCCAAATTAGAAATCCCACAACAAATTAGCTGACCCGAACCCGTTCATTGCACACTCGTCTTGCTGTGTCCAAACTTGATCCGACTCGAATCCAAATCCGAATCCATAACGAACCTGATCATAATCCTCTTGAATCTCAAATCTCTTGACTAAATCCGACTCGGCCATTTCATCGTCCAATATAGGTAGCTCCACAATCTCATCCAACAGCTCCTCCTCCGCAACCCCCACATCAAGATACGTGCCGACGTCCATCGTGGCAGCCCGTGCCGCTGCCAGCTGGATATCGCGAGGAGACAAAGAGACAGGACGAGGCAAGACATGGGCCAATTTGGGGAAGTTTAGCACGGCGTTTGATCCCTTAATGCTCAAAGCCGCCACGTCGTGAGCTCGAGCGGCCATTTCTGGTGTGGGAAATGTACCGAGCCAAATTCGCGATTTCTTTTTCGGTTCGCGAATTTCCGACACCCATTTTCCCCAAGTTCTCATGCGGACCCCTCGGTATGACGGATGGTGTTTTGTCGGTTCGCGGACCCGTTTAGGGCTAGGGTTGTCCAGTTTAGGGTTTGGTTGATTCATAGGGGAGTTGTTTGAAGAGGAAGATGAGTAAGAGGTTGATTCTTGATCAGATGAATTCGCCGAGTCGAGCATTATGTATATTGCTCTGCTGATCTAGTATGCTTTCTGCAAGAATATAGTAGTTACTTTTGTCGACTTTTTTCTTGATGATTGGTGGGCTTGTGTTCTTATGAGATATATTATTTGCACATTGAGAGGAGAGAGAGAGAGAGAGAGAGAGAGAGAGAGAGAAGAGAGAGAGTACAGATATAAAACAAACTCTAAAACAAATGAGGAGGAGAGAGAGAAACAAATGAGAGAGAGAGAGAGAGAGAGAGTGAGAGTGCAGATATAAAACAAATGAGGAGGAGAGAGAGAAACAAATGAGAGGGAGAGAGAAGGAGTAGTGATATAAAACAAATTAGAAAGAGAGAGGAGAAATGAAAATGAGATGAAGGGGAGGGGCTTAAATGAGAGAGGAGAGCGTAGAATGTACGTATGCATGTATTATTCATAATCACAGTGACGCTTCAACCGACCACCATCGTTGTCTCTATGACGGCACCTATTGCTGTATGTCCCACATCTCTCTTTAATTCATTATATCTTCTAGATTCGATATGGTAAAAGTTGAAAAATATTATATTAGTTAAAGAATTAGCTAGAAGAAGAAACTTCCATTTATAGATGCATCATCAAATATGTATGATAGTGATTATATTATAAATGCAACCATATGATATTTACGAATACAAATAGAGATACAGATACAAATACAAATATAAATACGAATACGAATGTCACTGACATTCGAATATATTGTCAAATGATATTAAATAAATTTCAACATAAACTAGCTAGGGTGTAGCTCTCTTAGTTTCTTTACTTATGACTTTGTTTAGGTAGATTAAAAGACGTGAAATATTTCACAAAAAGATGCAAACATAGATATGCCGACTAAACAAGAATTACCAAGCTTTATTATACAAGTACATATTAATATCTAGAGTAAAATTATCATTCTTCTTCTGTTTTTGGTTAGAACTTAATTTTTATTGTTTAATTTGTCCACAAGATAAATTGAAGAAATGTCAGAGTGGTAAAATTTCTATTATGGTGACACTGGGATTTAAATAAGTGTATTAACACAAGGATGAAACAAACAAAATTAATGAATGTAAGATTGACTTTTTATTCCAACAGGCACAATTTTGAAAAATAATTAAGAAAATAGTATTGGTATGAAAATATTTACAAAATTAGTACTTCCGCCAAGTTTTTTGGCGGAATAGAGGCTGGTCCGCCAAGTTTTTTAATGGAACATAAGTTTTTGTGTTTTCGGCCATTAGCAGCCTTAAAAAACATCTTAATTAGGTTAAAAAATATTTTTCCGCCAAGTTCTTTCGCGGAACAGATTAAAATTTTAATTTTCAGTGTTAACTGCAAATTCAATAAGAAAATTAACCAAAAAATAAAAAAATTACGTTTTCTGCAAAACTTTTTGGCGGAACAACGTATTTTATAATTTTTGCTCCTAAATAGCCTTGAAAATATAGAAAAAAAATTTACTGTTCCGTCAAACTATGAGCTGAAACAATGTTTTATTTTTCTAAAATTTCTTACTAATTTATAGTTAATACTAAAAATTAAAAACTTAGTCTATTCCGCCAGAGAGCTTGGCAGAACAATATTTTTTAATCTAATTAGGATATTTTTAAAGAAAATTATTTTTTAATCTATTCCGCCAGAGAGCTGTTCCGCCAAGAAACCTGACGGAAATGATAGTTTTTTAATTTTTTTTAAAACGATGTTATTTGTTAAATTATTTTTCAAATCAATGCTACTTAAAAGCAAAGTCTGTAAGATTAACAAATACATATGTGATATATATATCATAGAGAACATAACATTTTACCATTATTCTCAAATTAATCCCAACCCCTTATTTTTCATCTACTTTTGAGCTCCTCAAGAAGTCACATCATCATTTTTATCTCTACCATTCGAACAATTATTTTGTCAAATCTTAGCCATTTATTTTCTCAAATTTATTGAAATTTTATGGCAAGATGTGTGTACTTATTAAAACATAACCATATGATTGGTTGAATTGGTGTTTTGTATTCCATTCTCGATTTAATGAGAACCGTGGTAAATTTGTTACTAACCATCAGGTCTTAATCAGATGGCTTCAATGAATCATAGTTCAAAGTTATGTTTAATTATTAATATCAATAGTTAATGAAGAGTTCACTCATTAAATATTTTTTCTTTTCTTCTTTAAAAAATTATAGTTCTTAATGAAATTTTTTATTTCTCATTTTAAAATCATCAAATATAAATTTATTGGAATTTTCTTTTTATTTTGAGTTCCATATTATTATGGTTCTAATTTATTTATTTATTTGCTAAAATATGTGAATAAACTATAAAGAATATATAAAAGAACATGTAAAAAAATTATATGCTCATTAATTTATACCATATACCTTATTTTTCATCTCTCTTTACGTATTCTTAAGAGACCTATCGTAAATTTTATTTCGGCCGTTGGATCAATTTTTTTTTCAAATCTTAGTTTTTCATTTAAATTATTAGCACAATATCACATGATCGGTTTAGATAAATATTCGTATTATATCTCCAATTATGCGAGAACTATCATATAAAATAAAATTCCAGAGTATTAAAAATTATATTATATTACTTAATGTTTTACGGATAATATGTATCATTTTAATAACTAACAAAATATAAATAAGAAAAATAACGGTAACACTTTTTTTCGTAAAATGAATCATGTTATATTTTCTTATGTATACTAAACATATTTTTTCTATATATATATATATATATATATAATACCATATTTTCATTTTACAAATTATGTTAAATATAATTATTATTTTTATATTTTTTAAAGTTAATTATCTATAATTAAGTCTTACCCCTTCAACTAAAATCTATAAAATAAATTATCATTTATTTGGTTTTTAGATCTCCTTCATCGTCTTATTAATACTTGATTTTTTTTCTTATATAATATGTCAATAGATAACGGCACAAGAAAACTAAAAGAGATAAAAAAAAGATGATATTTTGATCTTAGAAATATTAATGCAAACATAAATTAATTAGATTGTAAATTAATAATCCAAAAATATTTTTTGGATTATTATTTATTATTTATTTTATTTTATTTCATATATGTAAATTTATTTGTATAGAGTCATCCATCCTTATAAAATTAAATGTGATATAGAAACTATTTTTTTAATGAATAATAAATGGATAGAATATCTTATGATATAATTTAAAATGACTATAAACATAATTAACTTACATAACATAATTATTATACATAATTGTAAGTTATACATAAATTTTAAATGAATAACAAATTTAAATATTCGTTGCGAAACACGAGCAAGATCCTAGTTACAATTAGAATTGGGATTGGAGCCGATTCGGTTGCTCACTCAGGCAGACTAGGAATCGACTAATTGAATCAGAATAGCCCAAATAGGATTAGAAAATCAGTATGAATATAGTTTTAATGAAAAAAATGGAAAGCAAGAATAATTTAAGATGTCCAACTAATGTTTTTGGAAAATATCATGTATCTTGGAAAATATTTCATGTAACAATTCTTTGGAAAATACCAAAAAAAATATCATGAATTTTGGAAAATGTATGATATTTTTTTTTTTGAGGAAAATATATGATATTTTGTAAAAGAAAAGCATGTATTTTGGAAAATTTTATATTAATGTGACAATTTATTGGTGGGAAATTTTTTAATTTAACCATTGAAAAATAATAATATTAACCAGTGGTAGACTTATTTTTTTTTATTAGAAAGAGAAATGTGATATCACGACGGTACTGTAGCACACCGGATGACGACTGAACGGTATATATACTGTTTTTGCACTTTTATATACTGTCTTACATATGTATATATTGTTTTAACATTTTATATATTATTTTTAGTATTTACATATTTTTCACTTTTTTTACTTTTGAAATCTGTATATACTCTTCTAACATACTATTTTGATTTTTATATACTTGTTTTCATTTTTTATGTATATATTGTTATTAGAAAATGATTATATATATTGTTATTTGATCCGTATGAAGAGTATTAGTAGCTTGACAACTCTCACACAGAATCGTACGAAAATAATAAAAGTACTAAGACTTGTTTTTTTTCTCTCTTCAAAGAAAAAGAGACAACTTTATTTTATTGGTTTTCTTTTTTCTCACTTGTGTAAGAGGCATATTTTTGTTTATTACATCTCTCTCCCTTTTATAAGAGGATTAGATATGTTACTACATCTAGGAATTTCCAACTCACTAAATTTACAAAACATATCCCATTAATTTCTCTCTTCCTAACATCTAATTTTAATTAGGAAGTTATTTTTTTTGTAACATTAAGTCATATGTTACTAATTTTATGACAAGAAAAATTAATCCAAGATCATCCCGGATCAATACTCCCCCATCATTAGGATTCAGCTCCTGATGAATATAGAACTGAAGATGCGGTATTATATCCCAAAATTTTAAAAATAATATTCAAGTAGATTTTCGTAATTTCACAGTGATTGTATTAAAGAAAAGAAATATTTTTTTTATTCTATTTAATGGTATACATTGTTGAATCTTGATTAAAAAAAATATATATATATATATAGTTTTAAAGTTCTTAATTAACTGATTTTCATAACACATATTTTTGTACTTCTATCCATTTATATTCAGGGGAAAAAAATGCTTTGTATATGTAAGTATGTTATCATTAAGTGAGGTTAGGTTACAAAATATTGTGATAAGACAATTTATATTATAAGCCTTAATCATTTGACCAAGTCAGACGTGAATACAGAACATTAAATATGAAGATTCATTTTCTTGGTACGTGTCATTCTATTGTTACAAGAAAATTAATCCATAAATAATTACCATAAGTTATTCGATCAAGTAAAAAGCAAATCAATATTACAATTTACAACCAACACTTTATATTGGTCCATCGGAGAGGTTTTGTATTCATTTCCTTACATTCTGAAACCGACACATTATTAATATTAATAGTTATTGTATATTATAATTTTGAAAGGGCTTAGCTACAGTGCTAATACCTCATGCTTCAACGTCACAAGAAATATTTTGGCCCTCCAATCTATATCAATTGGCTATAATTTTTTTGACTTTTTATTAAGATGACTTTTTTGAATACTCATGGTTCATAATACTTACGGTGTGCTAAATGAATTAGAGTAATGAATATATTTTTATGTCTATATATGGATGAATTAGAGTAATGAATATATTTTTATGTCTATATATGGTTAATGATAAACCGGGTATTATTTGTTGTTTTCTTCTTTCTTTCTCTTCTTTATACACGTGCCTTTATTTGTGGTTATTATCTTTCTTTTCTAGCTTAGGAAAAATACTAATTAGTCTTTAGGTTTTATTCCATTTAGTAAATGTGTACTGGATTGAAATTATTATATGTATACTGGATTGAAATTACTATATTTCTTTCTGTTTTGATCTTTTTGGAAAAGGTTTTAGAAAAATTTATTGGTTTTGTTAACTAACTTGACTACAAACATGTATCAGCTCTAATGATGAGTCTTATTAATATATGGTGAGAAATCTTATATTTGTAACTTTACACTTCTAACAAACTTATTCTTTTATTGCTTTGGCACAATTATATTCACTCACCTAATAATTGACAATTACAAAGAAAAAACAGAGTATATTTTTCTTCATCCAATATACCTCTAAATCTAACTAGACTTGAATGGGACAATGTCAAGCAATATATTCCTTATCTGATAAATCATCCTTATAAAATATCTGATAATATTACTATTTCATACAGATTAATAATGCTTAATTTGGTCATCCATATCGTGCAACGCGCGAACATCACTTGTAGTACTTAATTCTAAAAAAATTTCTTGTATGAGAGAGCTCCACATCATTTTTTTTTCTTGAACCATTGGATTAAAATCCAAATAATTTGTATCCATTGGATTAGGATCCTTTACATGTATCACATGTCTTGAATAGTAAATCTTATAATTTTATTTGTTGAATTGGCATTCAAATGATTTTTGTCCATATTAGAATATTACATGTTAATTACTAATAGATTATAATTTTAAAAAATCATCTAATCTCATTAATCCACAAAGACATTTGATATTGACCATTAGATTGGATTGGCATTCAAATGATTTTTTTCTTGCATGAGAGAGCTCCACATCATTCTTTTTTCTTGACCTATTGAATTGGCATTCAAATGATTTTTGTCCATATTAGAATATTACATGTTAATTACTAATAGGTTATAATTGTAAAAAAATCATCTAATCTCATTAACCCACAAAGACATTTGATATTGACCATTAGATTGGATCATCTAAAGGTTAACATTTACCTATATGTCATATAAATGTCAAGATTAAATTCAATATATGTACATGTAAGGGTGTAAATGGGCAAAATATCATCCAGCCGACCATCGACAAAAAAATTGTATCTAAATCAAAATTATTTGTATTTGGCCGAATACTAATACATATTGATTTGTCTCCCGGATACTGATACCATATCGATTTGTCTCCCGGATACGGGTACCATATCCGAATATTTTGTTATCCAGATAGTATCCGTATTCTTTTTTCTTGACCTATTGAATTGGCATTCAAATAATTTTTGTCCATATTAGAATATTTTACATGTTAATTATCAATATGTTATAATTCTAAAAAAAATCATCTAATCTCATTAAACCACAAAGACATTTGATATTGACCATTAGATTGGATCATCTAGAGATTAACATTTAGTCAAGTATCATCTAAATGTCAAGATTAGATTCAACACATGTATATGTAATGATATAAATGGGCAAGATATCATCCGACCGACCCATATTTGTATGCAAAAAAATTGTATCCAAATTAAAATTATCTGTATATGGCAGAATACTGATCCATATTCAGATATGGAAACAGATTTGGTTATCGATTTGGCTCCCGGATACGGATACGGATACCGTATTTGAATAATTTGTTATTCGGATAATATCCGTATTCAGATATACTGATTTTTTTTTCATATTAGAATATTTATGTGTTAATTATTAATAGATCATAATTCTAAAAAAACTCCTTTAATCTCATTAAACCATAAAGGCATTTGATATTGATCATTAGATTGGATCATCTAAAGATTAGCATTTAGCCATGTATCATCCAAAGGTCAAGATTAGATTCAACACATGTACATGTAAGAGTATAAATTGGCAAGATATCATCCGACCCATATCTGTAACCACAAAAAATTATATTCGAATCAAAATTATATGTATCTCGCAGAACACTGATACATATTCGGATATGGATACAGATTCGGTTATTTATCATATCCGGATAATTTATTAATCAAACAGTAATAATATATGTATCCGGATAATTCGTTATTCATATAGTATCTCGTTTTCGGATATATCACTATATGTAGATATATATATATATATATATATATATATATATATATATATATATATATATATATATATATATATATATATATATATATATATATATATATATATATATACACACACACACACACACACCCATCATACATGTATGGATATTTTTTTTATCATTTTTGGATACGGATATTATTCATATCCATATTAATATTTTGTTGCTAATTCTTTTTAATTTTTCTTAAAAGTTGTTATAATTTATTAACTTTGTTGTCACAAATAATTAGTGTTTAGAGAAATAATACAAATATGTATCCGTTTAAACATCTGAAATGAATCAGTGTTTGTATTCATATCCAAGAATATCCAAATTGTGTTCGTATCCATATAAATATCTGAACTGAATTCGTATATGAAGTTATCCGCATCGTACATATTTTGAATCTTTGTCGAAAATGTAGTTTTGACTTTTTCTTTTTTGTGTTTGTACTATACAATAAAATTTTGACACAATTGTTGTATTCATTTTTTACTAGATTAGTGTTGCGGTATGCAATAATACTAATTTCTTTATATTTCAATATAATTGTTGTTATTATCTAAATAATGTTTAAATTACTTTGTAAGTACTATTATAAAATTTCGCGAAACGCCCAATAATTTGCTGGTATCCATCAAATTGACATTAATATTTGAGGCCTTGAGATCCAAGTTTTCTAGACTATGAATAGTTGTTCGTCCTTTCATTCTTTCACATCCTCTTTCCGTGCTATCTTATCAGTTATCACAACAATAATCCAATATAAAATTTTGAAAAATAAAAATCAATTTCGTGTTACTTTCATTTCGGGACGATGCAAGACAAGTTAAGTTTCCGAAGAGTCATATTGACAAGTCATTTTTTTGAGGTAAGGAATTTCTTTTCTCATGAGTTACATTTTAAATCAATATTTTTACATAAATTATTATATCATATATTAATAAAAAAAATAAAAGCTGCACATGTCTCTCGATATTCATGACAACTAAAGATGATTAAAAACTGCACTGTCTCTCGATGTCCATGACCGTTGATATAAAAAGCCGCACATGACTCTCGATTTCCATGTCCGCTGAATACCTAACAACAAGCTTGAAAAAATATTTTTATCTATTATTTACTTATTATTGTGGACAACTTATTTTATTATTATTTATTATAATTTGGTATTAAATATTATATTTTTGTTGTTTTGTGGCATATGAGACAGGATATCCTTACTGACTGGTAGATTCATCCCTCCCCTTTTTTTTTAGTTTTCAAGTTCGAGCGTCGGGTTTCGAGAAACGGCATAGCTAATTAGTAATTTCTTTTAAAAATTAAGTATATTATTTAATGTATTTTATATTTTGTGTGATCTTTGTAATGATTTTATTAATGTTACATTCCAAAACCGAAAATGGGATCATAATGTAACATGCGGAAACTCGGCCACTCCTTCTAAGCCTTAATCCTCTCGCATATTTTTCTTCTCGATAGTCATTACTACTGAACTTGCACTAAAAACATCCCTTGTTGGAAATAGACTTAATTAGTTCATTGGTTATTTGAGGATTTAGCCAGCAATGTACTTCTTCAGGGTGGATGTTTTGTTTATTGCTTCTCCAAGAGACACATCAAGTCGTCTGAATTTGATGGTGTACTCATGAACAGACTGATCTCATTTCTGATGGAAGCTATGCCAACGACGTCATCGCTCTTCCTCGTCCCATCAGATAAAACTCATTTCGTAGAAGCTTGGTAAATTTCTCCCATATTACGTCATTTTCCTTCTGCGATAAGAGAAAAGGATCTTCCTTCTGCTATAAGAGAAAAAAAATTCATCATGCTAAAACATGTGATGTTAGTTTTAGTTTGGACGAATGACACCTTAACTTCACTACGATAACCATAAATGTCAAAGTAGGTCTCGAGTTGACTCAACCAAAAGTCAAGCTTCTTGACATCTACCATTCCATCGTAGGTTGGAATGTCGATTCTAGCCTCCACCTTCAAAAGTCTCGGTTGATCCTCTTCCTATCGTTGAGAATTTTTCTTCTTCTTAGAAACTTATCAGGACTGTTTATTATTTCTGTAGAATTGGCATCATCGCCTTTTCCTTCTTCTTGTCCTTCTTGTCGAGCAATCCAGTCAAGGATTATTTTCATCTGCTCTAACAACGCAACCACCGACTTGGCAAAATCAATGATTGTAGGATCATCGAACATTATGAAAAATGGAGTCATAACCTTTTGTCGGGGTCGACGGTGAATTTTTAATTCGCTAAATTTTTGGCCGGTTGACTTGTAATGTCTCTGAGTAAATACCATGCACATGTTGATCTACTTGCTTTGGTACCGTATTGATCCGTATGAAGAGTATTTGAAGGTCGACAACACTCACACAGAAAATCGTAAGAAAAGAATAAAAGTAATGAGACTGTTTTTTCCTCTCTTCAAAGAAGAATAGACAACTTTATTTGATTGGTTTTCTATTTTCTCTCTCGTGTAAGAGATATATTTTTGTTTATTATATCTCTCTCTCTTATATCGAAGGCTTGGATATGCTACTACATCTAGGAGTTTCCAACTCACTATATTTACAAAACATATTCCATTAATTTTTCTCTTCCGAACATCTAATTTTCATTAGGAGATTATTTTTTTTTTAACATTAAGTCTTATGTTACTGCTTTTATGACAAGAAAAATTACCTCCAAGTTAGTATATATATTGTTATTGTAATCCGACATGCTATTAGACAAATTACCTACAGTGCTGTATAACCTATCAGGTCCCTATTAGAAAACAAAGAACTACAGACTACTCATCAACCTGTAAGCACGGAATTAATGGAGATCTTCCTCATTGACTCAGTCTCCTCCATTTCCCGGCCAGTTATTATTTTTCTCTCTTCCTTTTTTTACTTTTGTTGTTGGTTAATAATTCTTCATTTTTAGGGAATTTTTTATTATTAATTTCATTTTTGGCAATTTTGGACGACACGTTCCTAAATTAAATATGGAGCGGCTTCTCATGCAAAAATGTATTTTTTTTTCTCTCTGATGTGGACATACTAATACTGTTTGTCTTCACCAAATGATAATCTCCCACTCTCATTTTGTACTCTATGCTTGAAAAAAATTTGAATGCGAAGAGATAATTATTTATATACAGTATAATTCCAGTAAAAACATAAACAATATGAGAACTATATGATGGCGGTTGCCATCATAGAAAAAAGAATATGCATCATGGGGACAGAAATAAAATATATATGAGAAATAAAAACACAGTAAATAAACGATGACTTATACTTACAATGTTACCATTATAATCAACTTCTCACAATTTGTCTTTTAGCTAAATCATAAAAAAAAGGGTCATCTCTAAAAAACTTTATTTTTGTTATAGTAAAATTATGACATTGATATTACTACTATTAAATAATGTTTATCACTTATCAAAATTATAAATTATACTCTTCAAAAGTAAGTTAATATAAGATAACATTTATTTGATGCTACCAATTAATAAATATTTTCAACTTAATGAACTTCTTGTGGATCTGTTTTTTCGCAAAATTATCATAAATACAAGTTTTTAATTTACGAAAATAAATTATTTTTTTCGTTAGTGTATGCTCATAAGATGCTACTAATAGTCAACATTATACATCACTAATTAAAATATAAAATATAATTATTTTAATATTTATTAAATTAGATGTTTAATTCAATTGATTAAGCTTATCTAAATTATCAATTTAAAAATTAAGTTTAATTTATCCATATACCATTTTCGACTCAAATATTTCGAATGTAAATATATTGTGTCAATATGACAATGATGTTACAATATAACTCTATTTTGACAATCATAATTTTGTCTGAGAGAGAAATATATTATAAATTTAATTAAATAGACATGAAAATAAATTTGATTGAAGCCTATAGGGGAGTTAAACTGGCCTAAACATGCGGAAGCATGAATAGTGTAATTTTAGGATTATATATATATATTTTTTAAATGTTTTTAGACTTTTGTTGGTGGTTGTTTGAATACTAATTAATAAAATAAAATAAATAACCAAGAAATTAAAGTAAATAGAAAAAGTAAAGTGATACCGAACACACAAACTTATTTACGAATTCGGCGAGGTGGTTGCGTTAGGCTTAACCACGCGTTTACTCGCTAGCGGCCCTTACCGAGTTTATGAGTTGCCTACTCTCCGGGTCTTGCCTTACGGCTCCAATAATGACAAACTAATAAGATCAATTACAGAACCTCGAACCACCGCTCGTCTTACAACAAACTTAACGAATCGATGGAGCAATAACTTACAAACTCGATTTCTTTAATTTCAACAACAAGCGTGAAACAATCGCTAATCTATCCATAATCTCACAAAACTTTTGAGTGAATAATATTCAATGGTAAAGACAGAAGAAAAGGCTTTTTGCTATATTAAAAACTGATGTTCAATTTCGGAGTTAGTTGGCTTTTTAAAAGAAGGAAGGACCAATTCACAGATATAAAAAAATGGTCTATTCCGTTGACAACGCACTTATTATGTTGACAATGGAATACCAAAAAGGAACGAAATCAAAGACAATTATTGCTCAAACGGCTAAATTACTGGCTATTTCGTTGACAACGATACCTATTCCGTCGATAACGGAATAGCACAATGCCAGATCCATTGCGTCCTCAATGGAGTGGAACACTGTCTATTCCATTGACAACGGAATAGACATGTTTTATTATGTTGAGGACGGAATAAGTTTATTTTGCCCATTTTTTTCTCAATTTAAGATGGAATAATGTACTCAAAGATTCAACTATCCCTAGAACCTACAATACTACAATACTAAGAGCTCCAAAGCTTGAAATCTTGAGCTAAAGCACAACATCTTCTTGTTCTTACGATATTAGAGAGATGCATCCATTTCAAGTTAAAAAAACATTTCCATTTCGACAAACTGAACTTATAAGACAATCTCAAACAACTTTTATTAGTAGCTCGGGATAGTTTTAAATATCATCAAACCAAGGACAATAAATTCCCCAGTTTTGTTGATTTTCAAAACTATTCCGAGAAAAAACAAGTTTAATTTCTTCTCCCCTTTTAGAAAAACATGCAAAAGGGCACAAACCAGAGAGATGAGCTCCCCCTAAAAAAGACAAACCAAAAAATAAATAATCAAGCACATGCAATTTTTGAAACTGCCCAATTAGAAATAAGTCTTCTAATATCATAATATTACAACACTTAGTTCAAAATAAAATACCATAAATAAGTAAAATAGCACACACATCGTCATGAAGGGAAAACATAATAATAAGTGAAAAAAAATCTTTAACGAAAATAGAGAGCAAAACACAATTAGGGTGAAGAGCTTGAGTCGAAGACTACTTGGTCAGGCCTCCGAAATCAGCCAGGTTAGGGTTTGAAGAAGAGACGGGAGCGTACCGGCTATTGAATGCCGCGAGTAGAGTCTGAAAATTTTCTTATTGGACTCTAGTATTTTCACAAGCGTAAGCCGCGAAACTAGTCTCGATCACATCGAGACGTTGGAATATCTCTTGATTATCGGCATGAAGAGCTTCGAGATCTTGGGTTTGTCGACGTGCCATAGTGCGTACTACTTGATCGGTTGTACCAATAGTGTAATCGTAATCTACAGTCTCATCGGCTTCTTGGTTTTCGTCTTTGGTGGCGGGTTCGAGCGAAGGAACGTGAGGGTTGGAGGAACTTGCGCCGGTATTGAGTGATTTGGTTGGACAATTCGGCGGCCAAATGGGTTGACCAATGTCATTCAATGGAGGAAAGACATGAAAGGTCTTAGATCGACGGGCCCCACTTTTAATCCAATTTATATTGATTTAATCCATACATTTTGTATTTGTCGGGATGAAGGAAGTCCACATTTTCAATTTGATCATCCATTATTTGGGGGGGGGAATCTCAATGTTTAATTTTTAATAAATCCGTGTTAAGAGATTCCCGTAAGGCATATTTTCAATCTTTGAGAAATATTTCATATGGTGGTAGATTAAAAAGGGAATATGCACCTGCTTGGATCTGTACCATAAATGACGAAGGAGGTTCGCATTTCGTCGCTCGAAATTTATTTTAAAATCCGCAACGGGGGCAAGGATTATTCACGAAATGAAATACGATTCTTTGTCTTGGAGTGTAACACGCCACCTTATCGTAAGGATTATCCCCAAGAAGATATGATTTAAAAATCTTGTATTCATTATTATCGAGCAACGGTTCCTTGCGAGTAAGGTAGAAACCCTCATGATCCGGACTGAAACCAAATCTGAACCACCCACGCAAATTAATCGGGTTAACGACCACTTCATGTCCGAAGAGCTACGATGAGATGGTGTAAGTTCAGTCATCATAGGAGGCATTGGCATAAAATAACCGTACAAGTTTGGTGAAACCCGCATCCGATAGATTCAAAAGATGGGTGAATTTCCAAAATTGTGCATACTCGATCACCGTGTCATAAACTTCCGGATGATCATCGGGTCGAAGCGCGTGAAAGCACTTACAAGAATTTTTGGTATGAAATATATCCCGATATTTATCGTAACTATCCGTATCTTTAAAAAGAAATATATTGCTGGGTTCATTAAAGTTAAAGTGACGGTCTTTAGTAGCGGTCTTTTTGGAAATGGATTTCTTGGTAACGGATTTGGGTTTTGGTGCCATTAGGATTGAAGGTAATGGAGAAAGAGAGATAGAGAATTGAAATTATACCAAATTCGCGTAGAATCCTCGTTGAGAAGGTTGCCAAGAGGTCGATTTCTCGATAAACCGTCACAAAAAGTGGCCAATCGTCTAGGTCGAATTAGCGTCAAAACGGTTGATTAGGATAGAGATTTATGGATTTAAAGTGGAGATTTTGAGTAGAAACTTCGTTTGGAGTTGATTAGAGTCGGTTTAGAGGCCAAATTCGGAGAAATTAGAGGTGGTTTGGAGGTTTTGTGAGGTTCGGATTTGAGAGAGAGGGATTTTCGTATATTAATGGAAGAATGGAGGTTTGGGGGAGAAGGGATGCCGATTAAGAAGGAAGAGAAATTAATTAAAAACTGGGAATTGAAATCCAGAATTGAAGAATCGCGGATTCCGTTGAGAACGCTAATATAGCATTGACGACGCAATATTGCGTTGTCGACGGAATCCTTCCATCGACAATGGAATAACTCTGTCGCCAGAGCACAGTTTTGAGGGATTTTGCGTTATAAAGTTTGAGTTTTTGCTCAAATTTTCGTCAAATAAAAATTGAAAAATATTTTTATGAAAATACTTCATTATTTTGAAATTAAAACCACATAAATTTTATTTCAAAAATCAAAATAAATTAGAAAGACAAATAAAGGTTATAAAAATCGAGGAGAAGTCATTGAACTTGCCTAAAATATAAAATAATAACGATTGAGAATTTATTATTTTAAATCGAGCATACCGATTTTTAGGCGTAGATTGGAGAATTGAGCATAGGCTAGCAGTTTCGTGAAGATGTCCGCGACTTGATCATCCGTTCCAATGTGAAAAATCTCGATGTCCTCCTGTCGATGTGATCACGAATAAAGTGATTCCGAATCTCGATATCTTTCGTCTTGGAGTGTTGCACTGGATTTTTCGCGATACAGATTGCACTCATATTGTGGCACAGGATTGGAACCTTCCGAAAATCGAGTCCGTAGTCGCCTAGAGTCTGATTTAGCCAAAGAGTTGTGCATAGCAGCTTCCGACAGTGACATATTCCGCTTCGGCCGAGGAAAGCGCGGCAGAGTTCTGTTTTCGACTGGACCAAGAGACCAAGTTCCCTCCAAAAAATTGACATGTCCCACTTGTGATTTTTCGATGCACTTTAGATCGTACAAAGTCAGCATTCGTATATCCCAAATGTGACAGACTACTGTCGCGGCCATACCACAACCCTAAGTTTATTGTCCCTTTTAGGACCAACCACTATCCAAACACCACTGATCGATTTTACACGATGAACTTAGACATATCTACAAGAAAACATATTAGTTAAAATGAATACGAGTATTTAACTAATATGATTTCACGCCCATAGCTCCGCCTTGAAATATGGATTAGGTTAAAATGGGGGGGGGAGCTTACCGAAGTGTCTAGGTAGACTTCGGTACCTCCAAATCGGCGGTAGAACTACTAGTGTTTCTATCATTACGTATCCAAATAAATTTTGAAGAATTAGCAGGTTTATGCATTAAATACTCTAGTGAGATATGGCCTATTTTGTAACAATAGTTGCAAAACGAACAAGTCGAAATCTCTTCAGTACCTTTCACAAAATGATTTTTATAGTGGTTTGAAAACTCGGCTTTCCTGAGCTTTTGTTCGGTCGACTTGGCACTAAAAACAGTTAATTTTGAAACATTGTTTGAGTTTGAAAAACTTTGTTTTTGATGTGCATTAGTGTAATGTTTGGGAGCTCGATGTTGTGATTCATTAGGTTGAATCTTTCTCGACTTTTTCATAAAAATAACTATTATGACCTCTTTTATAAAGTATTTCTGTTGTGACACTGCGGTTATTCTCATGAATATGCCGAAAGTCATGAAAATAGTGAAACCTATTATTATTACTAAACCTTTTAGAAGTTCGACTTTTAGGACTTTGACCCTTAGAGTAGTCTCGGTACATGAATGCACTTCCTCTACTCTTCGGTTGATTGAGCTTCCTTTTTATTGTTTGGTTTTTAGGTCTTGAAGGAGCGGGCTTAGTACCGATCTCTTTCTTGAACTCTAAGCCAGTTTTATCATTTGGTTTTTCCTCTATAAATAAGTTGTCTAAATCAAGTTTGCTCGAGACATTTTTAGCGCAAGCAGGTTGAGAGATTTATTTTCACATTTTAAACTTACAACTTCGACTTTTAGATGATTAATTTCAGTTTTTAATTTTTCACAAATACAATTATTTATCTTCTTGTTTATATTTTCATCGATAGAGTTATTATCATTTAAATTTAATTTTTCAAATTCTTTTATTTTTGCCTTGTACGACCTTACCGAGGCTTCGGAAATAAATTCTTTTATTTTTCAATAACTTGATTGGAACTAGGAACCTTTACCTCTTCTAAAACATAATTTACAGTGTGATCTAGATATACCTCGTGACTCGTGAGATATAATATCACAATATATTTTTTACTCATTTCATTATATTTTTTATTAGAAAAATAAATTACAAACAAAATAATGAATTTTAGTCGAAAATAGTAAATTGCATGGGATGTTTACTTTTACTCTCATTTACACGTAGAGGTGTCTATTCGGGCGGTTCGTTTCAAACCGAACCAAATAAAGCCAAACTTTAATGCCAAAACGAATTAATTTCAAACTGAAATGAGCCAAACAAACTATTGTAGATTTAGAATAGAACCGAATAAACTGATCTTAGTTCTTTTTTTTTTTTACGGAAATGAGAGATCTTTAGTTCAGTTTATTAGCGAATAAAATAGTACGTAATTTTAAAATTTGAATGTTTAATGAATGAAAAGTATTTTATATTAAACTAAAAGTATAACTAAATCATAAAATATACAATTTGCTTATTCTAAGCATTTATTTTTATCTAAAATCTTAAATCTTGAACAAAACTTAATAAAATGAAAGAAACAACAATAGTGTAATTTGGTCGGTTCGATTTTTTAAAAATCAAAACCGAATATATTAATCAAATAATTCAAACTTTTGAACCTAACCGGACCAGCTAAACGAGCAAACAAACCGATTTTAACCAATTCAGCTACCGAAAACCAAACCATTTGAACAACCTTAAGTGGGAGGGAAAAAAATCAATCTACTTGAGAGAATTTAAAAAATTAAGGAATATCTCAAATATTCTAAAAGGTTAAAGGGTTTGTAAAAAAATACCCTTGTAAAAATACCCATCGCTTAAAAATTTGGACCTGTTAATATAACTTGCCCCATCCACATTGCTATTATTTGTCTTTCTCTAAATTGAATAATTGGTCGTCTATTTAACAAGCAGCTGAAAAGAGAATCAACAGGGGACGGGCCAAAATCTGATTTGGATCCACCTCAATTTTTTTTATATTAGAAATTTGAACACCGGGACAGAGAGAGAGGGACACCTGATATATATATATATATAATATATTTATTACTGTATATATTTTAATTAATAATAATATATCCTGTTGAGAAGTCTTCTGATTTTGTTCGCGCTTCATCAATTCGACTCTTGATAAAAAAAAATTTGTTTAATATTTTTCTTTTCTTTTTATCTTACAGCAGAACATCCTTAAATTAATATTCGATAAATTAATAATGATATTCTCCGATCCTGACTTGGGACCATTATGTAAATTAATAATTTCGATAAAATAATAAGATAATAATGTTCTAAAGAATCTTATATAAATCTATGGTCTTATCAATATCATAAATCAATAATTTTCTAAAATTACAAAGAAAAATTGGATAATTTAGTAAAATATGAATTTATTGTTGTTTACTTTAGAATATTTGATATTATATCTTGATTAACTTTCAAATGAAAATTGTCATAAAGTTCAAATCTTTTTGGGTGCATATGGGGTGATCTCTTTTGTACTCACATAATGCCGTACTTATTTGTTCTGTCATAATTATTTTTTGGATACTTTTTAAATGGGAAGCCATTGTATTGTTGGATATGATTTTTAAAATTTTTTTGTTTTGTTTATATAGTAGTCCTTTCACCATTATACATTGAACATATTTAGTTATAATATATAAAATAATTAGATTAAATTCCTAGTATTTAATATTCATGAATTTTCCTATTTAATTAAATTTAAGTTCACTAAATATAAAAACTTCTTTTAATTAATAAATTATTAATTTATTGATTAATTAATATCTATCTAAATTAATAAAATTCCACGTTTCGACAATATTAATTTATAGAGGTTCTACCGTATTTAGGAGTTATTTTCATAAACAACCCTATACTAATTATTTTTGCAAAAATAACACTTTAGCCCTTGAGTTTGTACAAATTACTTTCTAACTTCACTATTTCGATTCAAACCAAAACAATTTTATTTCATGTCATAAAAAAAAAATAGAAAATTTATTTTAAAAATCTGTGTTTAAAATAAAAAAAATTATTTCAAAAATCTGTGTTACAAAAGCTATTTGCGCAAACTCTCAAATATAAAAGCATTACTTACATTTTTTATTTTAAGGGTTTTTAGAAAATTAACTCCTCTTTTAGATCGAACAGTGAATAAATAACAATTAGTACAACGTGCATTTATGCATGTTGGACCCGCACATATTTTATTTGCCAAAGTAGTTGGCTACTATGTAAATAGTGTATTGAACTGTGCAGTATAAAATTTCTATACTTTTTTCGTGAAAGTTAGTACAAAAATTACATGCTATTGCACTTAATTGTTTCCGTAAATTATATGCTCTTATGATTATTTTTGTTTGATTTTTTGTAAAGTTGTGGGAGTTGTTAGTTAGACAAAATATGTGCGTTTGTAACCATAGTAGATCTTGTGTGAGGATTGTTTTATAAAACAAATTTCATTAGGGATTCGAATTTGGTGGTTATTATCCCAAATATACGAAGGTGCTCGCTTATAGTTTAAAAATAGTTTCATCTCAGACAAATTAAAGAGAAAATGTTAAAAGATTATATTTGAAAGTGAAAAAATATTAAGATTAGAATTTAAATGGGCTTTAATTGTTATAAAAAAACTGTAGAATTCGAAATACTACTTATAATTTTTTTAAGCGCGACTTATACAAATTTAAACACAAAAGCGTTTATCTTTACAAATTCATTTTATTTTAAGAGACTCGATGCTGCATGACGGAGTTTCCTATTGTAAAACACAACATTATATAGAGGCGATGAATAATATATAAAATTTAACATGCAATATATGAAGTTCTCTTTTTAGAGGCATTAAAATAGTATAAACATAAAATAATGAAAACAATATATAAAAAATAAAATGTATATATTAAAAGGCGGAAGAAACAATTTACGATCGCATTTTGGATGTGCTCAACTCCTTGGAGCTTTCGGATTTCCCTTATACTTATTTAAAGTTAATATATCAAAAAATAACTGGTGTGAGAGGGGTCCACGGAGACAATAGAATGGCACAGTTGACCAAGGAACAGTTTTTTTTTTTGTGATGTTCCAGTGTTTTGCATGCTTAGCTGGCAAAAATGACCAAGTAATGTTTTTTTTGTACTTTTTACCTGTAGAATGAAATTTACAGAATCAACTTCTTTTAAGAGAATGTTTCATTTCCTTTTTCCGACATTATGATATATTTTTTCACATATTGTAGCTCTTTTGCGGGTGAAATGAGTAAGTGTTTTTTGAGACCACATGGGACCTGAACTACTCAATTTACTTCTATCGGTAGCTGATCTTAATAACAGATAATTTGTGTTCAAATGTTTCTTTCTACTACTCAGTAATCATGTAAATTTATCAGGTGTCTTAAATATATAGATTTTGTTACAGCTCATTGAGCATATTGGTCAATTTACAACTCCTAAGACCCAACAACTGCGCCTCTAAAAATGCTTAAAGAAATTGTTATTGTAACAAACATATTCGCTCTTTTAAGTAACTTTTTTTCTATTAAATATTGACGATGTGGACTAATTGCTTTTATCTCTAATTACTATATTATTTGCTTATTCAGCCCGTTCGGTTTATATACAGTTTGGCAAAATAA
The DNA here is from genome assembly GCA_024447665.1 of Juncus inflexus. Classification (NCBI taxonomy): domain Eukaryota; kingdom Viridiplantae; phylum Streptophyta; class Magnoliopsida; order Poales; family Juncaceae; genus Juncus; species Juncus inflexus. The sequence goes on from JAJHPC010000007.1 coordinate 3,060,752, forward strand.
ATCTGAATCGAAAATTGAATAGCATTAATCTTTTTACCGAATTGAACCAAACAAATTGAATATCCAAACCAGCACGGGTACCGGTATCGTGAGTTTCACTGAATGGAGGAATGATATAAAGTTCAGGGACCTACAATAAAGTTGATTTTTGCACGGTATGTCATTTTAAATCACCAACACTATGTTGATCATTTTCGCAAAAAAAATCAAAAGTTTGATTTGACTACAAAGGCCATGCGGGACCGAAGATGAAGAAGAGAAGAAAAGAGAAGATGGATTACAGTTGAGAGAAGAGTTGAGAAATTTATAAACTTGTGTGATTTATTGATTCGATTCTGTTCTTCACTATGTTGCCTACTGTTTTGGAATAGTAAGAGACTCTTTCATCTTGAGAAAAGCTGGCCCTTTTTTGTGACGTTACATTTGTTAAATTACATGCATGGGACCAATTTATAGTTAGGGTTGTGAATCTCAACTAATCTAAAGTTGAAGCGAATAAAATTAAATAATCTAGAATCAAAGTTTGAACAAAATCGAATACACAGAATTTTATTTCGGAGCAATTTGGAAGCAATCTAAAAGGTATTAAATTTAAGTCAAAATAAAAAAAATTGAATAAATTATGACAATTAGTCCATATTAATATGCATAATTTGAAAGTTACGTTTAAATTTTCACTTTTGAGGCTGTAAATATGGTATTCTTATTATTGTAAGTGGAATTGATTGTTGCAGAAATTCTGCGGAAATATATTTAACTAGGAATGTGAAAAGGCTTAGCGCCTCTTTTTATAAGAATCATTGGCAAACTGTTTATTGAAATTTCATGGAAACAAATTAAATGAGAATGTACATATTGATCAAATTAAAAATAAAAAAAGTGTAAAATGGTTCTAATAAAAAGAGGAAATAAAAAGCTTAGTGCCTCGTAGATTTGGATCAGATTATGGGCCAGTTTGTATAATTTTTCTATAATTATTATATAAATATTGTAATCTCTTATTTTATAGAACAAATTTATTTAGAGGGAAGATATTCAAAAAAAAAAAAAAAACTTAGTGCGCCTCTCATTCTACTCTTTTTTAATTATCAACTTGAAGTATGAAAATAGAAAATATGCAAAATGGAAGTCATCTTATTCAAAATCTCAACTAGGACATCTCTCCTACTTCATAACTCGGAATACACTTTTCATACAGAAAGAAAGGGACTTCCAGAAAGCAAAAAACATTGAAGAATCAAATCAAATCTCAAAACTGAATTTGAAAAATTAAATTTAAAAGTTTTTTCTTAAGGTCAATAATCAATGAAGAATCAAGTTTAGATGTTAAATATTGTAATTGTAGAAGATTTTTTGCATCAAAATCAAACAAATCAACCAAAGCTAGAAAGAAAAACTACTATAAGATATATAATTTTGTATTCGCAATTGAATTGAAAAAATAACATCCATATAAATTTTTCTGTTGTTACATTTCGAAACAAAATTGAGCAGAAAATAATATCAGTTTCAATTCGAATAATTAAATAAGAGTTACTTTAACATTTAAAGAGCCTACTAATAATATTTTGACTGTTAATTGAGGTTTCATGATCTTATAGTCGGCAGGTACAATCCTAGATACTAGCTAGGGTTATTATTACAAATAGTTTTTTTTTTTTTGAAGTATTGCCAATTGGCAACCTTTTCAATTGATTAATCACGACAGATATTTACAACAGATTAGTCGTTTCTTCAGATCAGAAGAGAAACTAGTACAATCAAGCTACAACCTTTCCAAACCACCCCATATAATTAAATTACATGATCATTAATTTGAAAAAAAGAATTAGCCTTCCTCCAAGAGTTAACCTCTATTTGAGCTGATAGAACCACCGTTCTGGAACCGCTATTTCCCTTGCAAATAGTATTCATAGAACTTAATGTGAATGAAGAGTTTGTTACATTCCTAAAAATAATTATTGATAGAAAAGATTGATTTATATTATTGTCTGATCGTGTATTGAGTAAAAGATAGAGTTACTTGAATAGATTTAGAGAGGGACAAATGCAACGTTCGTGATCCTTGTGCTTTAACTGGTTGTAAGTTTAGTCTCTATGCTATTGATTAAAACTTTTTGGTCCCCATATTTTTATGAATCGTGCATATTTAGTCTCGAACTTAACCGATGTTACTAATATCGTCAATCTTTTTATGTTATCACAATTTATCCCTTTAAATGATATCAAAGCACAATGATATTTATTCAAATTCAATAATAATAAAAAATATATTTGCATATATCATCATTTTTTAGATATTTTCATAATATAAAAACAAAAAAAAATTCTTTACAGATCGAAAGCACAAAATGGACGGTGTGAAATGATTCCGTTAAGTAAGAGACTAAATATACACAATATTTTGAAGTGCAAGGAACATAAAGTATCAATCAATTGTATAGGACTAGCTGTACTTTTACCCCGACAAGACCGGATAAAGCCACCATAACAACTACTTCATCAGTAGGGAAAAGTTTCAAGATCTCCCTAATTTGTTTGAATATTTCATTAATTTGTAAAAATCATCATGGTTCTAAGAATTATCGATACCGATCCAATTCAACTGATTCGAGTCGGAATTGACAAACTCAAATTTGATTAATACCCAATTCTCATGATTATATGGGATTAATAAAACATCCAGAAAAAAATACTATGGTAATTATTAACACGGTAAAATTCTAGGAACAGGAAGGGCAAAACCAAGAATTATTCACACTCTAAGTAAGCCTCAGAAGGGACAAGAAATTGCTTTTCCATCATCTAAATAAAGCGATGCATGGAAACATGGTTATGAATGGATACACATTTTCAAGTCATGGCTCGTGATTCATGACCCATGAAAGATTCACATGACTTGATATAATAAACATGTATATTATATATACGTGGCGAAATTAAGACTGTATATATTACTCACATGTTCTTAATAGCTTTTTATGCGTAGATCTAACTTCTAACTGTATATTTCATATCATTTATTGCTCACTTCATATGTATTAAAACATATATATGCATTATTCATTTATAGATGCTCAAACCGGGCACGTGTGGCACATTAGCAGAGGTGGAGAAACATAACTTGACCTGAATAACTTAGCTTTTCTGAATCTAAATTACATGAAATCTATTCGCCAGTAGCGGTTGAAAGGATATGAGAACTGAAGTAATTTGTAATACAACTTAAAGAGGACAATATGAAATTTCTACTTTTTTTTCGAATGAATTGGGAAGGGTTTAAAGCCCACCCAATAAATAGAGAGTAGATAAGAAATAAAGTTAAGGGTTACAAATAAGTTGATCATTTGTGAGTTAAAATTCCCCCATTTTTTCAGAAAACCCATGGGGGCGAGATACCCCTCAAAACTAACCAGCTCTTACATAACACGACGCATTCCCACAAATCAAATTTCTATTCAACATTGCAAGACTTCAATATGCAATACATTTCAAATAATCTTTTTTTTTTCAATTACTCAAGCATTTCAAATAATCTTTTCAAATAAATAAAAACAAAGTTCTATGCAAATTGTCATTACTGCACACATAACTTATAGATCTCCTTTGGGCCGAATAATATGAATTAATTAGTAACATTTAGGAAAAGCCTTAGGCACATTAAGGCCATCAAGAAGGCAGTCCTTTATTAACTTGGGACAAGCAGATAACTAAATAGGACCTGAGAAATTACGCCTGACGATTGCTGGCCCAATCCAACAGCATGAATTGCCAATTCCCTATTAAATATATACTGTAAGGACTTTAAACTGATTACTATCAAGGCCCAATATTTTATTTTTCAGACTCGAGATTTAAAGTTCATGTCAAAAATATTGCTAAGAGATCAACTTGACAAGTGTGTTTGAATTGTTGGAATATGGAATATTGAAGGATGAGAATGTGATTCTCATGTTTGGTATATATGGAAATTCTATGTGGCGATAATCCAACATTCCAATGAAGTGTAACATTCCCATGAATCACGGGAAAGTGATTTCCACCGAATCATATGGGAATGTTATATTCCCACACATATTACCAATGTATCCCTATTAAATTATATTTATTTTATCTAAAAGACTATTTTCTATTTATTAAATAAATATAATTAAATGATCTTAATTTAATTATAACAATAATTACATCTAACTAAAAAAAATTTATAATTATCATAATATTGTTATTAAATATAGTTATATTCAATTAAAATTTAGTTTATGTACGAATTGTAAAAAAAAATTTGAAGGGGGAGGACCCTGGTTTTGAACTTGGGACCTCCCGTGTGGGAACGAGTGGTAAGACCCAGTTCCCTATGTATGAATTATAATTAGAATGATAGAATATATTTTATGATATTTTACTTGATAGTAACATTTAATCAATTTTTTTTTGTAAATAATAGCAAATAAACATAGCTAATTGGAAAATATAATTAGTATTTTAGATCTAATGGTATAATTGTGATTTCATAATTGAGTAAATCATAATAAATCAACATTCAAAGAAATTTAAATTTGCTAACCAAACAATAATATTCCAATACCATGGTAATCACATTCCAAGAAGTGTAATTTCCCTGTGAATGTGACATTTGTTATAACTCGAATTTTTATTAAGGGTATTTTTATAATAGTTTTGAAGTTAGAGACTAAATTTCAAATACTAAAAATAAGTTTTTTTAAAATAATAAAATTAATATTTAATTAATTAGTTGTATGTACTATATGTGAAAAGTTATGTGTAGTTATATTTCAAAGAGTATATAATAAAAAAAATAAAATAAAAAAATTCTAAAATGAATGGGTGCAAGTAGCAGATAAAATAAGATTCTAAAATGAATGAGTGCATGTAAGAGATAAGATAAGATTGTAAAATAAAGATGTGCAAATAGAATATGTATATAACTATCCTTATTCCTTATTCCCTCTCACCTCGTTCCTTCATTCTTGTCATTACATCTCATTTTTCTTTACCGTCCATTTTAATGGATTTAACGGTTGGATTTAATTAGAATGACTGGTTAAAATTAAACAGCCGATTTAGCCGGTATTTCAAGCTAATCAGCCTGTAAGAAATCATTAAATGTAAGGATAAGTTAGTAATTTTAACCATAATTACATGGGATGTGGGCAGATTAAGTGCAACAATGAATAAATTCTATTGTAGAAATTATCTTGAGATTGTTGTGTAACGGGTTGCTTTTATAGTTTTAAATAGCCCGCCACATATGATGCTTATTAATTTGATTTATCTAGAATCAATCTATTTGTTTTATGTGTGACAACTCTTCCAGCACCAAAATTTACACACAACAAAACTATAAATAGAAGAATGTATAAAATAAGTATGAAGGAAAAAAAAATGATACTTTCTCTGCTAAAAATATTGAATATCTAAAAAGTTTCATTAAAATAATATATGTGTCATTGACAAGAATGGTTGATAAGGTCAGTCAAACAAATAAAATATGCATGAAAAAATATGTAATATATAGAAAATATAATCCAAGAAATTTTATGTATGATGTTTACAAATATGTAATATATAGAAAATATGCATGAAAAAATAAACAACATATAATTTATGCATAAATATATAATATATATTGGTATGGTGTTTTCATAAATTTATAATTTAAAAAACACATAGCATGGCTCATTGGATTTGCATCACGCATCATCAATAACTACAAATCATATATAAAAATAATTTTATTTAAGATTAGATATATTTATTTTAAAATGTCTGATTTTTTTAAGGAAAAATCAGGTACAATTTGGATATAATTAACATTTCTTTCTTTAATGAGATTGGCGCATCGTGGCATTCATTTCCATATTCTCATTTTTGTCTCGGTTTTCCCTTCTGAGAATGAACGGCCAAGATGACATTAATGAGCAAAAGTTTTTTAAAAGTTGGGTGTATGGAAGCATTACTCTATATACATATCCTACTTGCACCCCCTTCATTTTACAATTTTATCTTATCTCTTACTTACATTCATTCATTTTAGAATTTTATCTTATCTCCTATTTGCACCCAATCATTTCAAAATCCTTTTAAAGTTAATATTATTTTTAACGTATGCGAAGCATGCCCTTACTGGACTCACCCCCTTTTCCTTTCCTCAGATTTCAGGTTCAGTTATTAGGCGGATCATCTGGTTGAGCGACAACATAATTTCGAGAGATTTAATGTAATAAATATTTATAAATTCTTGATTTTTATAATATATAGATACTTAATTCTTTTATTTTTCGCTTCTTTAATACAATTTTAGAGTCGTATATCCTTAACATAAGTTGAGGGTTCCGTCACATCTCATGCTGAAAATGGATCCGGGGTGTAACAACATTACCGCAATCCAAACGCACCCTACATGTAATCTCATTCTTCTTCTTCTTTTTTATTGAAATGAAAGAGCTGTTTTGTCTCACTTCCATTTTTTTTATGGCAATAAATTTTGAACCCACTATATATGGTTTATATGCTTTGAACTCAAACCATTAGTTTATGAGCTAATTAGTATCATCTCATTCTTCATCCCATTTATTAAAAATGAGATAGATTAGTCTTTTCCTTAACAATAATTTAAACTTGAAAGCATCAAAATCAAGAGTATTTTTTTTTAGTTGTGAAATAGGAACATGATAGATTACAATGATTGGATAATTTAAATAAAAATCTGCAACACCTAGAAATAAGAAATAACATTAGATAATATTATAATACACATCATTGACCATTTAACCGTACTTCTCCAAACTACAATTTTGATTTAACGGAACTGTAGCCAGTTGGACACTTGCGCTGCAGCCCCACGCATGAGCACGCTTCTTGGTCATGTGAGGTTGGAAAGATCTTCGGTTCCGCTCTAGCCAGATAGTTCAAATCATGGCAATCCAAAATAACAGTAATATGCACTGTTTACTTTTTCTGATTGAGATTTTGAAACTTGTTGCTTTGTTCAACTATTTTGTAATTTCTAGTGGAAGATGCCCCCTCTCGAGAGAGACATTTTTTCCCCTACAATTTTTTGCACCTTTTGTCCTCTCAAATTTTACTCAATTTTGTGTTTTTCTAGTATATAATGTTATTTTACATGATTTTTTTTTATCTTTAAATAACTGATTTGTTTGAAAATTATAGTTTGTGCGTCATATGAACAGAGCATGGGTAATTCCAAATTCTTGTATTTCGTCTGTCTTATTAAGTCTTGGGCTCTGAAATATTGAATTTTTTATAAATAATAAGTTTTATTTTCAAAGTGTTTTATAGGAAAGTCAATTGTGTTTGAATTAGTTAAATATATGAATTAATCTTAACAAATAAATAATTACTTTTCTTTTAGTAGTAATAAAGAGTCAAGACAAGTAGTACGGAAATTCTTTATGGATGAAAAGTGAATATAAACATAAAAACAAATTCTTCTTGAAAATGTAAAACAAATTATCATTTTTTGTTTCATTTATTTTCGTTTGAAAAATTTGAGACATAAATTACTCATGTCATACTTGAACATAGTTTTGCTTTAAAATATGAAAGTCATTATGGTCATACCAATTAACATGAAATATCATCAGATGTTATTTATTAAAATATAATTAATATAAGAAATTGGATTCATACACAACTTGTAATATATATAGGTAGCAAAGATTAAATAGTGAGAATATATAGAGAGAAGAACAATTCGGATATAGAAAACAAGTTCAAATTTGTATTAACTTTCAACTCAACTATTTCGTACAAATTATTGAAAAATGTTGTTTATCAAGTATCGCAATCATGTATAAATTACGAGAGATTTGACATGATTTTGTTTATACAATCACATGCTTCTGAATTATGAGCAAGAAAAATGAGTTTTTAAAAGCAGAAATATTGTAATTAATATCAAACTGTTATGAATATAATTAATATGGATGTCCAATACTTAGCCTCTAAGAAAAGATAAATTAGGCAATGCTTGTAAGATGGAAGGAGTTGTGGCAGGGTATTTACTATTGTATATTCTATTGTATTTAGATTAGATTATTTCCTTTATTGTAATTCTAAATCAGACAAGAGATTTCTTAGCCAGCACTCACCCACCCTCCACGTTATAAAGGGGGTAGTGGCTATTGTATTCTAGATCCATAATTCAATGAAATTCACTCCTTCAATTCTCTTTTATTATTCTTTTGTTCTTTATTTTATAACACGTTATCAGCACGAATCGCTCTCGATACGTCTACAGATGTATATTTACTTCCGATGATGATATCATTATATAAATCTAAAGGTTCACTAACACAGACAAAGGTAAAGCGGAATTTGATATAAAGAAAAAAGAAATATTTTTTTATTTTCAATTTATTCTCTATTATTTATTTTGGTTTATTTTATTTCAAGATTTTGCAATTGTTTTTTTTATTTATTTATTTTGATGCACCAGAAGTTGCAACTGTAAGATTATATGACGCAACCTGAAGTTGCAAAATTATTATTCAACCAGATGTTGAGAAATTACTAATAAACTAGAAGTTAGAATATTACAAATTGAAATGAAATTAAATATTCAACCCGAAGTTGAAACTTACAAATCAACCTAAAGTTGCAAGATTATTATGAGACTAGAAATTGAGAAATTATTAATCAACCCGAAGTTGAAGAATTACAAATCAACCTAAAGTTGAAAAATTAAGAATATCCTGAAGTTGAACAATATAAACAACTTGAAGCTGTAAAGATTATAAATTAACTTGAAGTTATATTGAGACTATGAATATGAATATAAAGTTTGAATTGGCCACGATGTTAATGAAGAAGACGTGTGCCTCACTGATTGTGGTATTATACATACCATACCTAAAACTGAAACTATTTCTCTCACCTGATAATGAACAATGAAGAAGTACCATTTCTGGTAGCTCTAATTCAATTGAAGGCTCAGGAAGAGCTAATATCAATGTACAAAAGGAAAAAAAAATACAATTATAAATATTATGTAATTTTTCCCTAGGTCTCTAAGAAATTTAAATTACCAAGATATATACCGGAACATATATCATATGGAGACGTGAGTGATTGTTGAATATCTGAAAAATATTTCAGGAAAGATATGTATTTGAAAAACCTGGAGTTTTTCTACTAATTTGTATTATATGAGAATAATAATAAATGAATGAGAACTTTCACTCTTCCAATTTCTTTCTTTAATTTTTGCCCTTATTATATTTTTTATTTATGTACCAGAAGTTACAATTATATTTATGCACCAGAAGCTGCAAAATTTATCACATTTATTTTAAGCACATTTATTTTTAAGTGCATTTATTTTTATGCACATTTATTTTTCTGTACATTTATTTTATGCACATTTACTTTTATTCATTAATGCACCTGTAGTTGCAACCTGATTTTTATTGATGCACCCTGGAGTTGCAGCATTATTATTATTGATAACCTAAAGTTTCAATATTATTAATAAAGAGAGATAAAGTTGCAATGCTATTTTTAATAAACGCACGCGGAGTTGCGTGATTATAAGTCAGTAAATATGTGAATTTAAAAATTTTAATTTTATGTGACAAAAGTGAAGGATAATCCATAGACAAAATATTATTTACTTATAATCGTTTGCTCCTGTAGTAGCGGAGATATAAAGAAGCAAGACTTAAGAAATATTTTGAATTAGCATTCTATTTTTTTTAATCTAAGCAAAATAGTGAATTTTTATGAATCTCGTTAAACCAATTCCTCCCAATTCCCTGAAGTGAATGATGCCACATATGGAATTCATTGTAGTAACAGTGGTTGTAAAATTGGACGAGGAGATGGTCAAAAGTCATAATAAGAGAACCGCACAAATGAGTAAACCAAGAGTAAAATTAAAATGCTCGGTATTGATTGTATGTACCTGTTGTACATCAAAATATCTCGTTGAATTTAATCATGTTTCTTTGTGGAAATAAAAGGATAAAGGAAGGCCAATTATGTTTATAACAAAGATCACTTCAATAAAGCCTTAAACATGACTCACTTGGATGTGACATATTTTTTTTTTTGACCACATACTATATTTATTACTTTACATAATATATGTGTGCTCAGTAGATAGAGCAACTAAACATGATTGAGAACTCCAGAAGAGTCATTATTTTATTTTAAGAAATAAAATTCGTAATAAATATTGTTTTCATTACATATCAGAATATATATTTGCTAATTCACAGATACACCAGACAATAATGAATAGATATATTGTGTATCCTTATAAAAGAAATATGATCTAAATAAGTAAATGCATATACTACAATGAACTAGAAGTTCACTAATTAGAATAGCAATTTTATGATTTTGGCATCGAACTAGAAGTTCATTATTTTAAAAAGCAACTTTATCATTAAACATGAACTAGAAGTTCATTTGAAAGATAATTTTATGAATCAGGAGTTCACTAATTTGAATAGAACTTCCATGATTTATAATATCAGAGCACTAATGATGCAAATAATTATAGAAAATTCAAATGTGCATCAATTAAAGAACCAGAAGATTCTTTTATCAAATGAATTTTCATGTGCTGCATGATATCAAAGAAAATTAATCGTTAGACATCACAAACCAGGGTTGGGAATGAATCACCCAATTTCCTTGAGCGTATTCATCGAAATACATGTGGGTTTATTACTCTTTCATGTGGACCATCTAGATATTTTATGATATTAATAGATGCATCTATTAGATTGTCACATGCATGTTTATTATCATCTCGAAATATTTTATTTGCGAGATTGCTTGCTCAACTATTTCAATTTAAAATAATAATTTTTGGATAGTACAATTATGACAACTCGTCTTGATGATGACCAAGTAGGTCACATCCCAAATATTCAATGACTATTGTACGCTGATCGAGATTATAATTAAGCATTGGTCCACGCACGCACTTAGAATGATCTAACATCATATCTTGTTAAGTGATTATAATTAATCATTGGCCCCTAATAATAAAATGAAAGCTCGTCTTTTGATTGAGGCCATGAAATGATATATGCTGCAACACTAATTAGAGTAAAGCCAATATTTTAAAATAAGTACTCCCTATTATAATTTGTGACCGGCCTGCAACCAAGAAATACTATTTAAAATCTTTTGGATGTGTACTATATGTTCTGGTAGTTCCACCGCAACGCACAAAATTGGGTCACAAACAAAAGTCGGGCATATATGTTAAGTTAAATTGCCCTGCATAATTTGATATCATGAACTTCATTACATGAATTTATTCACTACATAATTTATTGATTTTAAATTTGATGTGACGAGTTTTCGATAATTATTTAATTTAGATACTGAATCTTATATATATATACACTATAAGTTAAAATGTAACTCATTTGTAAAATATAGCGAATCTATTATTAGATATATTTGTTCTTTCATAAAAGTAATCTGACAACATCTTAATTCGGATGGATATCCCTGGAGGATCATCCAAAAATACACCTGAAGTGTGTTAGATATTTATAGACAAAATCCAGAAGAAAGAATTGAATAATACCCAAGTGATTGTTGTGAGACAATTAAATATTAATGAATATGTTCAAGATATAATAGACAATGAAAGTCCTGAAGAACTTGATTAATAATTAATGATAACATTAGGGGGAGAGAAACAAGAGCTGGAAAATGTAAGTTATATCTTATATAAAATGCATCATTAATATATTTCACTTAGATCCTCGAATAAGTTAATATGAACTAGAAGTTCATAAATTTATTCATGTGAAACAACATGCAATTATATTATTTATATTGATGCAAAAATGATTATCTTATCATACATTCCAGCATTATGTGCTCATAATTATATTGAAGTACCCTTGGATAATTCTATGTTTGATATATGCCATGATCGACCAATCGGTTCCAATGATAAAGATCCAAGGAAGAAAAATGAGCATAATAAAAAAAGTTGGCATAATTGAAGTTAACGATACTTCTAAAGAAATAAATTCTTCTGAAAAGAATATTAACGATAAAAGAGTAGAAGACATAGATGAGCAAATAACCCCAGAAGAGGTTCAGGTACCTAAAAATATTGAAAATATTGAAAATGATGAGATCTCAATAAATTATGTCTCTGCTAGAATAAATATGGAACCGTAATAAAATCAAGATTAATCAAAATTTATTTATGCAATTGCACTTGATATAATAAATAAAAATGAGGATCTAGAATTAAAATTATTTGTATAATGTCGACAGATAAAGTATTGGCCAAATCGAAAGATGTGATTAAAGCATCATTATTTTAACTAGTGAAATATAAAATTGTGGACATGTAGTCCAAACACCTGGCATTGTATAACGGTAACTTATAAGCGGGTATAACTTATAAGAGGGTGTTTTAAGAATATGTAATAAGAAAATTAAATTGTGATGTGCAATTATATTTATAATTTTGTCGTCCCTGATGGACTTATTAACATAGTAGCAAATTATTCATATCTCATTTGATTGCAATATATTAATGAAAATTCCTGAAGGATTTAGAATGCCTGAAGCATTTCAAACTCTCGAGAGATTTAATCTATTAAATTACAAAGATCTTTATACTAATTAATGCAATATTGAGATATGTGATAAAATTGCTATAACAAATGTTTGTTAAATGAATGTTATGTAATTGATCAAAATTACGTATAGGAAGCTATATATTTACCTTTTTGAATGTTGATATATATATTGATGATTTAAAATCTTATGGTACTCTTGAAGAGCTCCAAATGCTACCATATTATTTAAAAGAAAATAAGATTAAATTCTTTAAGGGATAAAATATTATCATGAATTATAAATTGAATATTTCCCTGAAGGAGTCATTGTTTCATAATCCATCTATTATAATGATATAATGTGGAGAAATCGCTTTTGTTAAGATCATTAAGATAACTTATTTGATATATTGACAATTGAAGTAAAGGATGTTGAGTTATTTTCATGCATGAGCATGATGATTGTGAAACAAATATTTAACGAATCTCCTCAAATAATGATCCAGCAGATCTCTTCTTAAACATATATTACAGAGATTGAACTTTGTCATCTCACATATAGTTGCATATATGAGGGGAAGAAATAATACGCACTGCACTATTTTTCCCTTGTCTATGGTTTTTGTCCCAATGGGTTTTCTTAGCAAGGTTTTTAACGAGGCAACTTTTGTGCGTAATATATAGAATGATGATGCAATCTTTTTTCTTCACTAGGATTTTTGCCCATAGGGTTTTACCTAGTAAGGTTTTAACGAGGCATATTTAATATATGAAATAATGAGAAATAATGATAATACGCGATGCACTCTTTTTTCCTTAGCCAAGGTTTTGTCCTACTAGGTTTTCCTTATAAGGTTTTTAATGAGGCAACTTCTAATGCATATGAAAGATAAAATATGGACATCCAAGGGGGAGTGTTATGAATATAATTAATATGGATGTCCAATACTTAGCCCCTAAGAAAAGATAAATTAGGCAATGCTTGTAAGAATGGAATGAGTTGTGGCAGGGTATTTACTATTGTATATTCTATTGTATTTAGGTTAGATTATTTCCTTTATTGTAATTCTAAATCAGGCAAGAGATTTCTTAGCCAGCACTCACCCTCTACTTTATAAAGGGAGTAGTGCCTATTGTATTCTAGATCCACAATTCAATAAAATTCACTCCTTCCAATTCTCTCTTTTATTATTCTTTTGTTCTTTATTTTATAACACAAACACAATTCAACTTAAAATTTAGCAAGTCTCACATCATGAAAGGGAGGAAAAGTGCATAATTTTGCAATTTCACAACTTCAGAGGAGAGGGCACTCAAGTCAATCAAAGGAAGGAAGAAGAAAACTAGAAGAAAAGAACCAAAAGAGCAGACAAATTATGCTACAAGATGGACAGGCCCGTAATGTATGATATATCCAATGAAAACACGCCACATCAGTAAATAAATGACGTGGCATATCATTGGCTGGGTCCATGGTTATAATATCTTGGGAAAATTATAACTTGCCCTCTCATTTCTTGAAAGGATGAGGTTAATCACAAGAGAGAAAAAAGTTTGGCACACAAATTTTTCTTCATAAAAGATGTGTCACAATTTCAAAGCAAGCTACAAAGACAAGCAACAGTAGTTTTATTATTTTCTGTGGAGGATACATTTTAGTAGAGATTATTAAATTTTTTAGAGTTAAAAAAATCGTATTTACCTCACTTTATTTTTCACCCATTTTTAAATATTTTTCTTATATATCATCGATACAATTATTCAATCACTAGATCGCCAAAATTTTAAGGGATATGTACTCTTATTTTTCATCTGATTTTCAGTATTTTTAGCAGGAATATGTTCTTATATCATTCTGATCAACAGCTAACCTTTGATCGGTAGCTCGTCGTGTTTTATACATTGTTGTTATACATCCTGTTTTGTGTATTTTGATGTATTTTATTTTATGCCTTGTTTCTATATAGTGTTGTTATATTCTTATATATTGTTTTGTGGTTAGGTGTATTGTTTTTCTATTATTTATGCTGCTTTTATATATATTAATTGTCTTGTGTTTTTTATATTCTATATTTTTTAAATATATACTTTTTCAAAAATTATTTTTACATACAGTTTTTTTGTTGCATATATTTTTTTCCAGCCCTATATATTCTATCACTAAAAAGGCTCGAAGTGTACTAGGGGGGAGTTGTTGTCATTTTGTGACCATGTCAGACCAATTCCACTCAAAACACAAATAGTGTTTCTCTTTTCTCTTCTTGAAGTTCTCGAGTGAATAATATTTTGTTAAAAAAGACATAGAAAATATTCCAATAAATGTATTTGGTGCGTGAATAATATTTTGTTAAAAAAGACATAGAAAATATTCCAATAAATGTATTTGGTGCGGTTTGAACCCCAAACCTCTTGTTCACAAAGCATGATATTAATCACTAGGTTAAGGTACCATGTGTAATTTTTCTTTTCTTCAAATTAGTTATTGGTAGTTAAATATTGTATTTTTTTTTTAATGCAAACTTTTGAGGTGGGTGATAGTTAAATATTGTATTTTCACTCATTTTATAATTATGACCGTCCATTTGATAAAAGACACAATAAATATTTGTGAATTGCAATTATTCTATGGTCTTGTCTTCCATTTTTTTTAGTCTAAATCAATATGGAATTTCCCTTTTCCATTTTTGCTATTTCCTTTTTCTGTGTTGGTACACACTTTTAGAGAAAATGACTGTCATATCTCTTAATTCTATCATGTATTAATTGTCTTGTGAATTATATATTATGCTAGAGCATGTTATTCTTGCAAATTTTTGTCATTTTTCCTTAGATTGATGATCATAACTCAGTATTATTTTTTCATTTTGTGGACATGCTAACCAAACTTCCTAGCAGGGAAATATAAAATGAAAACAATAGTTGCAGTAAGGCTTTCAAATATCTATGGAAGATGATAATTTTTTTTGTGAGTTCATTTTATTGTCTTTTTTCTATAAAATAATATTTTTATGTGTGGCTTGATTAATTTTCATCTTATTTTTATGGACATAAGGTTCTCAATTTATAGGCCAAAGGCTCAACATGTGGATTAAATTAAATGGACTTTTGAGTGACGTATAAAACTGGTTCAAGCTTCTTTTACTAGATTTTTCTCGTTGTAAACATTTGTATTAAACCTTGAACTTGAGCTAAAATGTATTTACAACAAAACAAGTTATGTGATAATGAAATATATATCACTTATGAATATTTTTGAAAAAATTCTTTATAATTACACTAAAGTTTATGGGAATGAAAAATACAAAATAAGAAGACTTGATAAATGGACAATAAACATGTCAATGGAAAAAAGAAGATTGGACTTGTGAAATGAGCCAAAAGCCACAATCAAACACTACCACCGATAAAGATAAGATTCCATTTTGATGGGACCTTAGTTCGTGTGCCAATCACACACACTAGCCATTTTTGTAGATAACCTTCGGTTAAAAGAATTTATAAAAATAACATTTTTATATTTAAGTTTATATTATTGTATATATAATATTTTCAAATTCTAAAATCAAAATTATTAGTTAAGTTTTTTTATTTCAAACTAACGGAGTAATAAATTCAATATTTGGCTTTTTTTTATATAAAATAGTTATTCAAACTTTCAGACAAGGTTCTGAAAATCAGAATCGGAACCGGAGTCGGTCCCCTAAAATAACGATTTAGAATCGGCTGAATCAAATTGGAATCGCTCGAATCGGATAAAAAAAATCAAAACAATTAATATAAAATAAATAATTTTATATAATCATAAAAATCATATATTAATTGAATCGGAGCTTGCCGATTCTGACTCGAATCGACTGAATCGAAATCGGCGATTCTCAAAACCATACTTTCAGAGTTCAAATAGAAAATTAACAAAATAATTTCAGTAAAAATTTACAATCTCACACGATAAAGCAATTTTGAACGTTAAGAGATATCATATGTTAGAATCCAAATGAATGCTGCGTCTTTTTAAAAAATAATCACATGTCTCTTAACCCACTGATTGTGGGTTTGAGTGTAAATTGTTTTTTTCAAATTTCAATGAACTTAGTTTGTATAATTTTAATTATTAAAAGGTTATTTCAGAAAACAACTTCTAAAATCATAAAGCGTATCCGTCACTCGTACATTATTGGACCAGTCATGCTCAACCCCAACCCGTACCCAAATCAAATTCTCTATATAAGGAGGGGTGAAACCCTAGCTTCTCTTCATCCAAAGCCATCTTAAAAACCTCCAAAAAAAAGAGAATTCACATTCCACTAATTTTCTTAGCAACCATGTCGGACAAGTGCGGAAACTGCGACTGTGCTGATAAGACCAATTGCCCGTAAGTCTTTCTCTCTTCAGACAAGCATAAATACAAATATCTAAATAATGGAAGAATTTGATGAATTTTTTATTAGAGAAGTTGTAATATATATAACACTAATCAAATATTTACCTACAGAAAGGTCTTTTCAGAAACTAAGGGTTTCATGAAATGTTGTAGTAAATTTGAGTTTTTGTTGATTATAGAATCTTAAATTTTATTAATATATGCACAACTTTGTAGTAAATATTTTAAGCTAAGGGTTTCATTTTATTTTGCAGGAAGAAGGGAGACAGCCTTGTTGTCATGACCGAGAGGTATTACAATTTTTTCAAGATACTTTCATAATATAATAATTACAAGAAATATAATTATAATTGATAAAAGAAAAATCCTTGAATTTGAGAAAATACAAATTCATTAAAACCTTAGAAAAAACACATGGCATGGGCTTAAGGCCTAACTTTCAATCTAAAACTTGGGCCACTTTTAACATCTCGTAAAATAATAAACCATGGTCTAGATATATATTTCTCATTAAAACCCTATAAAATTTATATTGTTCAACATTTGATCATGTTTTCCCCCCTCTTTTTTAGCTACGCTGAGGTCGCTGAGGTCTCCATGGTGGCGGAGCATGACCCGAAATGCAAGTGCGGCTCAACCTGCACCTGCACCGACTGCGGCTGCGGCAAATGAATAAATTAAACCTTAAGTTACAATGGTCTTAAAAATATTATGTAATTAATAAGTTTGTGAAGGGTATGTGTGCATGTGGGTATGTTGATGGTGTGTGTGTTGGTGGTGTGTTTAATGTTTGTGTGTGTGGGAAAGTAGTCTTCATTGGCTGCTTTCTTGATAGTATTGTAATTTGCTTGTTATGCAATTGAAATAAAATTAAATTAATTAGTATACTTTTGTTTTACTTTAAGTGCCTAAAAATAAATTATTAATATTAAAAAATTATATTACTTTAATTAAAATATTATCCTCCATTTTGGAAAAAAGAGACATACAAATGAATTATGAAAATAAAAAGGAAAAACCACAATTCTCTTTTAACATGTCTGTCTATTTCTTTCTAATTCCTTTTCAATTCTCAAAGCCGCGAGCCGGCAAGATTGATCTTTAATCAAATTATACAAAGAAGATCTTTCTAATTCAGGAAAAACCCCAAATTCATCATTATAATTTTCCATCCCTCGAATGAAAATTTGCCAAATTAAAGCACCAGAACCAGCGCCATTTTCAGCTGCTGAATTGTAGATTATATCAAATATATTTTTGTAGAATATTTCGCGTTGCGATGGATCAAAACCCTTGTTTAAATTCGAAAGTCCAAATTCAGTGAATAAAACCGGCTTGTTTAATTCTTTTTCGCCATCTTCTATGTGAGAATTCATCCATTTTGTTGTGAACTTAATTTTCTCATCAAGCCCTGCTTCTTCCAACCTTTAAAAATTAGAAAATGAAATGAAAATAAAAATAATAAAGATAAAACATTACTAATTATCTTCATCAAAATAATATTAAATTAAAAATTAATAAATATACATTCCTAACTTGTAATAATGATCAAATTGCACATAAGTATACTATTAATATCATATTTATTGTACCATTGATCAGGATAAATATGCACCGATGCAAAATCAATTGCGGAGATCTTGGAGTCGCGAAGGAAATCTGACCCGATCATACTATACCACTCGTTAGGATTCACATTTAACTTTTCTTGATGGTTTGTTTTGCTATAAAACCCCTCGAGCCCGACCGTCAAAAGGTGTTTTGAGTCGATCGATTTTATGTATTGCGACATTTCTTCAATCCATTCCTGAATTTCTAAAACCACCTAATGAGATTCTTTTTAAGATAAATAATTAAGAAATCTTATAAATTTTCTAAATATAATAAAACCTTATAGGTTTTGATTTTTTTCCTTTTCGTCCCTAAAAAGTTAAGTAAAATTTTCACTAGGCTAGAGTTGTCTTTAGCATTTCATCCAATTAATTTATTTTTGGACCAAAATGATTATAACTTTTTTATATTTAATTTCTTGAACAAAAATATAATAATAGAAAAAAAATAATTTTTATATGAAATCAAAGTAAAAATAAACCCTAAAAAAGAAAAAATAATATTTATGTAAAATAGAATAATATTCTATGCTACGGAAAAAAATGTTTTATTAATGATAACCAGGATTGATAAAATCGTTAAATAAAAACTATAGGTCATAACCAAGACAAATACTAAAACGAAAAAAGAGGAAAAGAAGAAATTTTCTTAAAAGCCCAACCTTACAAAATTTCTATTTTACTCAATTAGTAGTGTAGTTTATAAATGAAAAACTAATGAGTTTAACTTTTAATAAAAAAATACTATGAATAAAAAAGGAAAATACTTGAAGAGTGTCGCCAGATGGATCAGAAAGACATTGAGGTTCATTCATCAATTCCCATGCAAATATTGTAGGATCATCTCTATACTCAATACCAGTCAAATGATTCTTTCTTGTAAGTATAGTCTAGAAAATTATAAGAAAAAAACTTTCTGTTGATGAGTTAATTACATTATAAGCACATATTTTAATTTGTTATGCATGCAATCAAGCAGACTTGAATAATCCTCAACTGTGCAATAACACTGATTTTATCTCAATTTATCCCCAATTAATCATTATTATGTAGTTAATATTCAATGATCCTCAGTTTATTCACAAAAATAGTATCTATTGACCATTGTATACCAATACCAACAAGGAAAAAAGTACAGGGTAAACTGATTAATTGAAATTAATAATTAAGTTCAAATTTGTTATACCTTCATGTAGATCTTGAAATAACTACGGATCGAGGGATCATAAAAGAAAGAATCATTTGAGGAGGTAAGTGCAATGCCTTCATTCCAAGCCCATTTAACATATTGAGTTTTTCCACCATAATGTTTTAAATTATTTACCAAGCTTAAAATAAGCCTTATGCCATTCTTCCTTGCCTTCATTATTACAAAATCTAGTGCCTAATTAATTAATCATGAAATTAGAAAAATTGAGGAGAAAATATTAATGATGAATATTTGGTTACAATTTACACTTGATTCGGTTTTAGTTTAAACCGGAAAAATATATACATCCACATGTACTTGTCATGGTCTATTGGCATGGTATAACAAAACAACTATAAAAATTAAATAAATAAATAACTTGTGAATATGATACCTTAAAAACTCTTTCATCAAAAGTGCCAAGAGAGACTTGCAAGGCGCGATAATCACCATCATTAAAGGCCCAAGTTCTACAAACCGTTAGACCCAATTTTTTACCAATTTGAAATATTTTACTAACCCTAAAACGGGTAGATTTTTCCACCGCCTGATCCATTAACCAATATGAATTCCACCCGTTTATGTAAAACGGTTTTCCTTCTAGAATGAACTGGTTTCCTTCTCTCTCTACAAAACTCAATTTTGGTTCCTCTAAAGGTGTGAAGAAATCTCCCAATGGAAAATAGTATATTGAGGTGATAAATATTATAATGCATATTATAAGGGGGTATAAGATGCTTCTCTTCTCTGTTTTTCTTGATGCTGTCATTTTTGAGAGAGAGAAAGAGGAGAGAGGTGGTTTTGAATATAAAGGAAGGAATTAATATAGAAAAATAATAAGATGGGCCCAACTTTGGAACTGTATTGTTTTACATTGATTATTTGGTTAAATACAAGCTCAAAGCGACCTTTTTGTGTCATTCTTAGTACGAAATTTGGCCTCTACTAAATTGTAGTAAGATCCAAATTTAAAAAGATAGATCTAGTCATTACAAATAATTGAAATATTATTGCATTCACCAAATAATTCCTTACAGAATACATTAATTGGGGGGGGCATAGAAGCTATATTATTAACAAGATTAGGGTGTTAACATGTCATAACATGTAATGATCATTTAATGAGCAGCTTCAGACTATGACACCCTAACGAAATTCATGGATGCATACACCGACAATAACCTTCAAAATTCTAAAAGTTTTTATTTTTTATTTGCTTATTTACTATCTATTTTTAATTTTTTATTATTCTCCTTTTGAGAATGAGAGTTATTTAATTTTTATTATTTCCTTCTGAGAAATGAGAGGGACAGAGTTGAAAAGCATCTCTAAATCTCCATTAATCCATGAGAATTCTAAATACCATAATCCAAACATAAATAATATTAAAATTACATGCAGAAAAGTCTCTAACATATCCAAATATAACCAAATTGTCATCTATTTCCTAACTTCAACTCGCATCATTATAATCCTTGAAGCCTTTCATAGAATAGCAACACTCAAATAATCCCCAATCTAAAAATAAAATAAAAAACAAATAATAATTAGTTTCGTCTTCCATTTTTTACGAATTATATATATTTTGAAAATACAATAAGTACATTTCTCACACAAAAGGTCGTAACTTAAATTTGAAAGTTCTAATATACAAAATATTCCCACTTTTACTGAAGTTCATCATATTAAATTGAAATTTAATTCATATTTAATTGCAAAAATTGAATAAAAATTCTTACAAATAATACAAATATATATTAATACCTGAAAGTTGAGGTCAGCAAGTGTTTTTCCATCATCCATTCTCCCGTTTGCATATGAAAACGTCATCCCAACCTTTTTCAAATATTCAAGGAAAAAAGATAGAAATTTTATAAAAAGAAAATCAAACCCTAAATTTTTTTTTAAAGTAATAATAATAATTTACCTGTCTGACAACAAAGCGGCCATTTTTATCAGGATAAACAAATGCAAATGAGAGCCTCGCGTCTCTTTTTCTTGCAGCTGGCGCCACCTCTTTCACCTAAAAATAAATAATAAATAAATAAACAAAGGGAAATTTGCAAAAATGCCCCTGCATTATGGGAATTTGCAAAAAAAGCATCTACATTATTGCCAACATTGCAAAGAAGCCCCTACTGTTAGTTTTCATACTTTAATTACTCAAAAAAAATGTTTTAGTTATTATCTCTCTCTCATAAGATTTTTTTTAAGTTAATTTACATCTTAAACTTAATTAAATAATATTAATTAACCTAATACGTTAATTTATATTTCTTAATTAATTTTAAGAAATATTAATTAATTTCAAAAAAAATTATTCGAAACAATATTTCTTAAACTCAATTAAGAAAATTTTAAGATTCTTCTTTTACTTATCGCGTGAGACAAACTAATTGCACTTTTAAGCTTTTTTTAACTTTAACAAATAAACCAACAACCAACCAACCAACCAAACAAATAAATAAATAAATAAATAAATAAATAAATAAATATTAAATAGATAATAAAGAGTAAAGTACAAGATCGGTCAATTCGCGAAGAGTCGCGTCTTTCCAAGTGTAAATTTGCACCTCGTCTTTCGGCTCTTTTCCCCTCACTTGAAAATCCTCGTTCTGATGATGGCCCCCTGTCTTTTTTATTCACATTCACAAAAACAAAATAAGAAAAAATATAAAAAAATTAGAAAAAAATTGAGCTTAGCTTAGATGTGAAATTTTCGAGTCGTTTGAATTAGAAAGGGGAAATTAAAAAGAAAAACTTAAGTTTTCTGAATATTATCAAAAAAAACTTCCTAACCTCCTAACGTTTTAGATTCTCTCAAAAAAAATTTTAATTTAGATAAGCAGTTTTCAAACTGTTCAGAAGGGAAATTTTCGAAAAAACAAAGCCTAACTTTTCTGAATATTTCAAGAACACCCTAACTTTTTAGATTCCCTGAAAAAAACCCTAATTTTTTAGATTCTCTCAAAAAACCGTAAAGGTTTAGGGGGTTCTAAGGGATCCTAAAAAGTTGGAGGTTTTTGATAATATTCAGAAATTTTAGGGGGTTTTGAAAAAAAAAATTATGATGGTCGGTAGTCTGTTTTTTATTCACATATATACATGCAATTTTCAAATTGTTCAAATTAAAAAGGGAAATAAATAAAAATAAAAAACTTCTATAAACATTATTAAAAAAAAACCCTTACTTTTTAGATTCCCTCAAAAGAACCCTGATTTTTATGTTGTCTAAAAAACACCCTAATTTTCATAACCGCTGACTTTTTAGGTTCTCAAAAAAAACCTAAAAATTTAGGGGGGTTTTGATGGACCTTAAAATCAGGGTTTTTTTGAGGGAACCTAAAAAGTTAGGGTGTTTTTGATAATATTCAGAAACAAAAATATTTGAATAGTTAGGGAGATTTTTTGATAATACTCAGAAAAGTGTGTGTGTGGGGGGGGGGGTGCGTTTGAAATTTTTTATGATGGCTCGTGGTCTGTCTTTTATTTACATTTACGCCCACCACCAAAAAATAAAAATAAAAAAACATAACAAATTGAATTCTTATTTGCTCAATTTTCAAATTATAAGATTTAAGAGAGTTTTGGGTAATTTTGTTTATACCTTTGTGAAAACTCGAAGCAGTAAAGGGCAAGTCTGCAATAAAAACCAATAAAATTAGCCAAATAATTATTAAATTTGAAGAAAATAAATAGGGAAGTTTTCAAAATAACCCCTAAGTTTTCTGAATATTACAAAAAAATCCCTAAGTTCTCAGATTTTCCAAAAAACCTTATGATAGCATTTCATTTTCAAAAAAAGCAAGGGATTTTGAAAATCTGAAATCAGGGGTTTTTTGTAATATTCAGAAAAGTTAGGGGTTTCTAAAAATTTTCCAAATAAATATATAAAAAGTCAACCGTACCTTTTCACGGTCAACGGGCTCGAGTCTTGGTCGGCCAGTCATCGGTCCACGGCCGTGCATTTGTGGACCGGGTCTAGCAATTGGTCCTGACATTTCTGTTTGATTCTTGAATTCACTGCGATTTTTCAAATTGGGGAAAAAATTAGAAGATTAATGTTGGGAAAAGGATGGAAAGTGTTAGCGTATGAAGTGCGATTAGTAAATTGAAGGTATGATTATCAAACTTGGTCATAACATTTCTGTTTGATTCTTGTAATTTTACTACGATATTTCAAATTGGGGATGAAATTAAATGATTAATGATGAGAAAAATGTAGAGAATATGTTAGTATATGAAGCACGACTAGTAAATTCAAGCTAAGATTATCACAATTGGTCCTGACATTTTTATTTGATTTTTCAAATTGGGGATGAATTAGATGATTAATGTGGGGAAAAATGTCGAATGTGTTAGCGTATGAAGTGCAATTGGTAATTTGAAGGTAAGATTATCAAAATTGGTCCTGAAATTTCTAATTGATTCTAGTGTTTCACTGTGGTTTATCAAATTGGGGAGAAATTAGAAGATTAATGTTGAGAAAAATGTTGAATATGTTAGCATAAGAAGTGCGATTAGTAAATTGAAGCTAAGATTATGAAACAAAAAGGAGTTTTTTGAATAAAATCGTGTGATTAGAGATTAAACGATGCGGATTGTGGAAAAATAAGAAATCATCTAATTATGACAAAATTTAGGGATTAATTGGTCCTGAAATTTTTATTTGATTCGTGTGTTCTATTGCGGTTTTCAATTGGGGAAATTCGATGATTTGTTGGGGAAAATGTTGAATGTCGTAGCATAAGACGTGCGATTACTAAATGGAAACTAAGATTCTCAAACGAAAACGAGATTTTTTGTGTTTACACAAAAATGAGTTGAGTTTTGCGTAAAATTGAATGATATGAGATGATTAAGAGATTGAAACAATGCAAATCGAGTACATGAATCGGTATAAAAGTAAAAATTCGTATAACTAGAGAAAAAATTGGGGAATTAAACGAATTAAATTACTACTAACCTCAGATAACTCGAGCTAGGGTTTCTATCGCGAAGTAAGTCGAACAGAATTGAGAGAAAAGGTTTATGGGATAAATTGTGCAGAAACCCTTCAACTTTATTAATTATGGTAAATATAATATGGTCTTTTTTAGGCTTATTAGTTTTTTTATTTATTATGTTTGGCCCATTTGTAAAAGGCCTTGAGAATATCAATCGAAGAGATTTACCATTTATTCTAGCAATAGTTATTTTTTATCCGTATGTTTTATTACAACCAAAAAGAAAATTGAATCGAATTTAAGCTTTATGAACTGAACTAAATAATTGGAATGACAAATCGATTTATTTAGTTTAAACTTTTTTTTTGCCAATAGACTTATAGTCTAGTGGTTGAGTTGAGTGTCATAATAATACATAGGTCATGACTTCAATTTTAATTAGTATAAAATAGAAGTGGGACAAATAGCTTTTCTATTCAATAAAAAAAAGAAAACATGATTTTAATTTTCAAACTAGCTAGTGTACAAATCAAAACTCGACATATGATCCACAAAATAATTTAATATAATTCAGGATAATTACTTAAAATCATAGTTAAGAGAGACTAAAAAATTCAAAAATTTAGTGTGAAATTAGGCAAATGTGCATATAATTTAAATAACAACAAATCATACGCAAATAATTACTTCAATCAGAAGTATAGACATCACAAAAATATTCTAGTACAGTTCAAGTTTCTATTCCTTTTTCAAAATGAACAGTTTTCCATCTTTGATTTTGAGTTGTATGATAGGAAAGTCCAATTCTTTTAGAAAGCAATGCTAGAAGTTATTTATTCTCTTTGTGCATGTACCACGACCTTCTTTACACACTACAAACAATAATAATAAAATATAAGCTTAATATATTTTTCATTTGTATTAAAGTGGTACATTAATATTACATTTATAGATATGCTATAATAGAAGTCATTGCCTATTAATCTATTCAAAATTTTGATCATATGCACTTCTATTGATCTATATCTTGAGAGAGAATGAAATGCATCTATTCATAGAAGAATAAACCTAGTTTTTTTAGAAATCAGCCCAGATCAAGCCAGGATACCAGCAGTTTATATTGAATAAAACAAAGTCATTATTTACCTTTTGGTCAGGGTTAACCGTATGTGTTTTCTCAACCATGATCTTCATTGTTGATTTCGTCTCGGTCTCACGTGATCTTTACCAACGCAATATTTTTCAAATATACACGGTGGAGATATCTGTTAAGAGTAATAATCTCTAGATGCTAATATCCCGCTACCTATAATCCAAGTTGTGCCAGTTCGATTATTTTATTCTTTTTTTCTTTCAAAACAACATTTTGAATGGATAAATTGATAAAAAAATACTAAACCTTTCTTGGACTATGGCATTCTTTTGCTTGTCTTTTGCAAGTGGATTTAACGTCTTTCTCATTAATGTCTATTCCTAATATTTTTTTGCTTGAATTTGTATTAGCGTCTACAATTACATCTAACAAAAAGAGTATAAATTAGCTTATAGATAGAGTATAAATTTTCCTAAAAAAAAGGAAAAAAGAACGTATCAATTAGAATGTGTTAACCTAAGTAATGAAGAATGTTGAAAGCTAGACATCAATTTCCTCCAACATCTTAAAGAATTGTGATCTGTATATATGTCTCTATACATATTATATACTGAATTAGCATTCACATGTATTATTCATAAATTCCTCACCTTGTATAATGCTAACAAATTTTAGTGACATTTTCTTCAAAAAATATGCAACTATATTTTCTAGGCGTATACTTAATCATGCATCTAAAATGAGGCTTAGATGTTGCTTGTCTGCAAAGAGCCATATTTGTGTGACTGGTGTCATGCTTCTTTAATTTGTAACAACATTCGAACATAAACAAAAACTTTCGAACATAAGCACCCAGATGCAAATCAGGCATTTGGCATTCCTTCTGCAGTAGTTTAGTTACTAGGAGTATTTCTTAATCATGCATCTAAAATGAGGCTTTTTTCAATTGAGGCTTAGATGCTGCTTGTGTGCAAATTAGAGCTATATTTGTGTGACTGGTGTCATGCTTCTTTGATTTGTAACCACTAATTTCCAACATAAGCTGTTAGAAGGATTTGGCATTCCTTCTGCAGTAGTAACATTACCGGATTTCATCTCAAACAAGAATTTAACCGGAAATGGATTTCCAAATCTAGTCTCCTTTATCGCAACTATGCAAGGTGTCTTTTAAATTCTTGTTTTCTATTGTGTATTGTCTACGTGGATAAAAATGGAAAAGAGCTGACTTTTTTTTTGCGAAAGTAAATGAGCTATTTGTTTGGAGTTTTTTTTTTTTGGCTTGAATTATAAGATAGAAAACATGGAACGAAAATGATACCATAGAAGCTCTTAACATAATTATTCAAAAAAAAAAAAAAGCTCTTAACATTTAACTCGGCCATACCATCTAACACTAACAAGTGCCTATGAACTTACAGAGAAATAAAATTGTTAAAGAAAACAATGAAATAAAATAATATTTCAACAAATGCAGAAACATGCACACATAAAACTCAATCAAGGAATTTGGCTCAACACGGAATGATTGAACCCATCTGTGATATTAAAGAACTTGAGCACGGTGACCCACCTAGAATTCTCCTTTAGTCGATGAACGGCGATCGTCTCGTCAACTAAATCATGCCGAAAGCAGTTTGTTTCCTGATCGGGCCTACGGAAATCATATATCGTTTGAGCATTGTTGTACCTATTTTTGCCTCGCTCGCCCATCTTTAACCACCATCCTAACATCATGTCTTCAGGACCAGTTGTAAAGTTTAACGGGATGTCAGAAGTAGCGATCCATTCAACTAAGTCCCATGATAGCAAGTAGCCCAATCCAGTCATGAATGGTGTAGGAATCCAGAAGTTAAACTCGGTTCCATTGCAAGGGATCTCAAGTCCATAGTACATGTCATTTCTGGGCTTGTACTTCAATGATTCGATCAACTTGTCGAGTCTAATGTACGTATCATCATCGGTCTTCATGACATAATCATATGGTCGATCGTGGCCAAATAGATTAGTTAGGCTGGAGAAGAAGCTATATGTCTTTCCCTCGTTTACGTTCTCAGTACAATTCAATATGATGATATCGTTGTGAAGCTTGATCTCAAGGTACACCATCATGGCATGTTCTTCTGATGTAGGGATGTTACATAGTACGAAACGTAGTTCGATATGCTCTCTTACAAAATCAGGACACAGTGAAAATACATTCCGAATTAGATGGCGACGTTCAAAAGTCGAAGCAGTTGTGAACACGCTGATTAGAAGTCGAAAGTCAGGTTTTACGACACTTGGCCCAACGATGTTCGTCGAGGGATGGTTCTCACATGTTCGGAACATTAATTGATCCAGGCGAAGGTCATTTTGATACACTATGAAAATGATAAGGAGGAGAGAACAAAAGGTGAGAAGGATGAAGGAGAAAGATTGCATCCTTGTCGCATTGGTTTAGGTGTAAGAATAATAGAGAATGAAGGGATATGAATACAGGTCAAATTGATGTTTTCAAATTACTTGTACAAAACACTCAAGTCAAAGTCGTTATCACACTCATTGTTTTGTTGAAATTTATGCGGAATATTATCTCATGTATCCGGTTTTTGTTCAATTCTTGGCTTAGTTTTATTTCTTTAGTGGTAAACAAAATATAATTTATGAGGGCGAAATATACACCGCCCACTTATTTGCCACCCTAACTGCCCACTCAACAAGTTCTTGACTATTTTTCGAGAGAAAAAATTAACCGCCATATTCAACCCTAGAGAATGGTTGAAAAAGTAGGTCGAAAATTTCTCATGAGAAATTGACGCGAGAAACTGGGCTGCGGAATTCGCAGCCTTAGTTGAAGGATATTCATTTTTTTCTATTACGGTAAATGACCCTTAATTCAGTTAGTTGAGTAAAGAACATTAGCAGACAAAAGTTTGTTAAATTAAACTTTTACTAGCATCAAAATAATTACTGGAATAGAAATTAATATTCATTCAGTTTTTATTAACATTTAATAAAAAATATTGTTATTATATCATTTGTAATTGAATAAAAAAAATCTATGTAAAACAATTCATTATAACTACAGTGTATCCTCGCACCGCTTCGGAGTTATATAATATAATTTTATATTAATATAACTTCATCATTGGGCCTGTTTTATTTGGTAGAGTAGTTTGGAAAAGAAATGCTTTTCTTAGAAAGAGCTTTCTTTCCTCTGTTTGATGCCTATTTGGTTTTCCTTTCCATCAAGAATCAATCTTCCACAAAAGAAGGCTGAATTTTCCCAGTTTGTTTTCCGTCCAAAACGAGGAGAAAACACTTTCCCGAGCTGCTGCCTGCTCTCTCGTGCTTATTTTCATCTCTCTCTCTCGAATGGAGCTTTTCTATCTGGAGCGAAGCTGTAGCAAGGTGCCTTCTCTCTTTCTCTCTCTCGTCTCCATCGCCTTGCTCCCACTCTCTCTCTCTCCACTGGATAACGTGCGTTCACCATGGACAAGGCGAACTGACCACACCAAGCCTCTACTATGGTCGCTAGTAATTGATTTTTCTCTCTCTCTCTCTCTAGCTCACCTCTTTTGAGCTCAAAACCTAACTGATGCCGAGATACGATTGGCTCTAACCTCTTTCAAGCTCGAATTTTTTGGATGAAATTGAGTATGGTTGAGTTAATTTGGTGAATTTTGAGTTTAGTTCATCTGCAATAGGGTTTAATTTCAGCAAATTTGAGTTTAATTTGATTAATTTAGGGGAAGTTTGAGTTTTTAGATTAATCTGGATATAATTGGATTTTATTTGTTAACTTTGGTGAATGTAAGAATTCATGAATTGGAAAATATAATTGGGTTAGGATTAATTATGTTAGTATTTATAATTATGATCTGGAAAAATATATTTGTAATTTAAATTTGTAAATTGAAGATTCTAGGTTGATTGTAAAATAAATTTATTATTTTTGCACTATTTATTGTGGATTTACCCTCGCAAACTCACAATTTTAATGGAAGAAGAACAACTTTCCTTTTCTTAATATTTCTTAATATATTTCTTTCTTCTTGTCTCTTACAAAATGAAAATGGGTTCTATTTATAGGCTAAATGATTCATGCATACATGAATCACATTAAACCCTAACATTATACTCACACAATTATCTAAGTACATGATCCATATTTCTAGATGGTGGATACATGTATTACAATTCTCTAGATGAATTTACATAGAAAAAAAACACAAATATTATTTCTTTTGGCTTGGGCTTATCAACAAATTCCTCCCTTAAGCGCAAGCCTATTCTTCATCCCGATCATCGCCTTACAGTTTTCAAACAACGCCGTCGGAAGTGGTTTCGTGAATATGTCAGCCACTTGGTCATGACTTGCCACATGACTCACTCGCACATCACCTTTCTTCACCTGCTCTCGGATGAAATGAAAACGCACATCAATGTGCTTACTCCTCTCATGATGTGTTGGGTTCTTTGCTAACTCGATTGCGGATTTATTATCGACTCGTATTTCGGTCGCCTCGTGTTGCGTTAGTTTCAACTCGTGTAACAAGTTCCTTAACCAAGTTGCATGGCATACACACCAAGATGCTGCTACGTATTCCGCCTCGCACGTCGATAATGTCACTATTGGTTGTTTCTTTGAGGACCATGTGAATGCCGTATCTCCCATATAAAACACATACCCCGATGTGCTTTTACGATCATCAACATCTCCGCACCAATCGCTATCGGAATATCCCACTAGCTTGAAATCTTCTGCTTTGGAATAGAATAACCCAAATGATTCAGTTCCCCGAATATACCGCAAAATTCTCTTTATCGCTTTTAAATGCGTATAGACCGGCTCCTCCATAAATCGACTTACAACTCCAACACTATAAGAAATGTCCGGTCTTGTGCATGTGAGATAGCGGAGACTCCCAACTAGACTTCGATATTTGGTCGCATCTACTCGTTCGCCACCGTAAAACTTAGAAAGTTTCGCCCCGGGTTCCATCGGTGTCAATACCGGGTTGCAATCCGCCATTTTGTTCCTTTTCGTAATTTCTTTTGCATATGTTTCTTGTGACACAAAAATCCCAGTCTTTCCTTGTCTAACCTCCAGACCAAGGAAATACTTCATCAAACCCAAATCCGTCATCTCGAACTCCCGAGTCATCACGCTTTTGAACTCCTCTATCATCTCACCATTGTTCCCCATAAAGATGAGGTCATCAACATAAAGAGCGACAAGGAGCAAATTGCCTTCATTCTTTTTTACGTATAGTGCATGCTCGTATGGACATTGAGTAAACCCGTTCTCCTTGAAGTAAGTGTCGATGCGAGTATTCCAAGCTCGAGGTGCTTGTTTCAACCCGTAAAGTGCCTTCTTCAATTTCAGCACCTTCTTCTCTTCCCCGATTTTCATGTACCCAGTGTGGTTGCTCTACGTACACCTCTTCTTCTAGCACGCCATTCAAAAATGCCGACTTGACGTCCATTTGAAAAATTTGCCATTTGAATTGAGCCGCTTGAGCTATGAGAAGGCGAATCGTCTCCATTCTTGCAACCGGGGCAAAGACTTCATCATAGTCTATCCCTGCCTTTTGTCGATAGCCCTTTGCAACTAGCCTTGCCTTGTACCGCTCTATCTCACCATGAGCGTTCATCTTCTTTTTGTATACCCATTTTACTCCTATGGGCTGACTTCCTTTTGGCAATTCAACCAACTCCCAAGTTTGGTTTCGCTCTATTGCTTTTATTTCTTCATTCATGGCTGCTTGCCACTTCTCATTTCGTACCGCTTCCTCAAATGTAATTGTTTCGGCATCCGCCAAAAGACAAATTAAATGCCGGTGATTCTCCTTTCTCAGCCTCACCTAACTCGGCCTCATCGTGTGTCATCTCATCTTTGTTATTCCAATCCCACGCGCTCTCTTCATTCACATGTACGTCCCGGCTCACCACAACTTTCCTTCCAATTGGGTCGAAGAGCTTGTATGCCTTTGTTTTCTCGTCATATCCAATGAGCACGAACTTCTTGCTTTTATCGTCGAGCTTAGTCCTCCTTTGATCCGGTACGTGTGCATAAGCCACACTACCGAATACTTTGAAATGTGATACAGTCGGCTTTTGACCACTCCAAGCCTCTTGGGGTGTTATCTCACCTAACTTCGCATGTGGGCATCGGTTTTGTATATACACGGCACATTGTACCGCCTCTGCCCAAAATTCTTTTGGCATACATTTGCTTTTCAACATCGACCGAACCATGTCGAGAATGGTTCGGTTCTTCCTCTCGGCCACACCATTTTGTTGAGGAGAGTATGGTGCGGTCAAGAATCGCTTAATCCCATACTTCTCGCAATAACTCGTGAAAGCGGTTGACATGTACTCCCCGCCTCTATCCGACCGTAACGCCTTGATGTAAGTCCCGGTCATCTTCTCGACTAAAACCTTGAATCTTTTGAACACTTCGAGAGCCTCGCATTTTTCCTTCAAAAAATAAACCCATGTCCTCCTTGTATTATCGTCTACAAATGTGATGAAATATCTTTTCTCATTGAATGATTTGGGTGTAATTGGGCCACATATGTCGGTATGCACCAACTCGAGAGGTCTTTTCGCTCGATATTTCGCCTTTTCGGAAATGAGGTCCTTGCTTGCTTGCCGAATAAACATCCTTCGCAAAACTTGGTGATGTAGTCCATGTCTGGTAGCCCATGGACCATGTTCTTCTTGGCCAACTCCTTTAGGCCACCATAATGAAGGTGACCAAACCTTAGATGCCATAATGCCGATTTGTCCTCCATTTCGACTTGTAGACATTTTTCCTGCACATTTCGCAAGTTGAGCTTGTACATGCGATTTTTGGCCATTTCAACTCGTGCTACCAAGCGTCCTTGATTGTCTTTTAATTGTAGTACCCGGTTTTTCATGAATACCGAGTATCCCTTCTCCATGAGTTGTCCCATACTCAAAATATTGCTCTTAAGATCGGGTACGTAATAAACATCCTCGATTGACCCTTCCGTACCACCTTTTTGTAAATAGTGCACCGTACCTTGACCTTTTACTTGGATCTTTGATGCGTCTCCGAATGACACGTGTCCATTTTCAACCTCTCGCATCTCCTTGAATAAGTGCTTGTGCCCGCACATGTGGTTGCTTGCACCGGTGTCGAGGTACCAGACTGTATCGCCATCGGTGTTGATATCGTTGTATGCCATCATGAGAAACCCATCTTTCATCTCATCCTCCGTGACAAGGTTAGTGTTCTCCTCCACTTTCTTTTCGGCATAGCAAACTTTTGCGTAATGCCCGACCTTGCCGCAATTGTAATACTTGTCGGAGTTGCAGTCCTTCGCATAGTGACCGTATTTGCCACACTTATAACACTCGACATTATAGTGATTTGACCGGCCGCCTCTCCCACGACCAGGTCCTCTACCTCGCCAATTTTGTTGGCTTGACTGCCCCTTCTCCTCATAGTATCCACCTCGACCGCGGCCTCCACCACCGTGATCATTGCCGCGACCTCCACGGCCACGCCCTCTACCACGAAAGTTTTGAGTGTAGAGTGCCTTTTCATCTTTGATAGGCATCTTGGCTTGCAGCGCTTCGTCAAGCGACTCGTTCTTCTTCTTCTTGCGTTGCTCGTGTGCCTCTAACGACCCAGGCGAGATCGTCAATAGTTAGCTTCTCTAGGTCCTTCGATTCTTCAATGGCGCACACGACATTCTCGAAATTGTCGGTTAGCGACCGTAAAATTTTTTCCACGACCCTCGAGTCCTTTAGAGTTTCACCATTACACTTGAGCCGATTTACCACGGTTTGCACACGTGTGATGTAGTCGGATACACCTTCGACTCCTTCATCTTCATACACTCCAACTCGCCGCGTAGAGTTTGGAGTCTTACTTGCTTTACTCGGTCGGTTCCCTTGAAAACTTTTTGCAATGTATCCCATGCTTCCTTGCTCGTTACCGCGCTTGCTATCTTTTCAAAATCGACTCGTCAACCGCTTGGAACAGCATGTATAGCGCTGTCTTGTCATTCATTCGCTTTTGTTTCAACGCCTTGATTTCACTTACTGTCATATCGTCGGTATTCTCTGGTTCGGTGTAGCCGTTCTCGACTACGTCCCATGCATCTTGGGCCCCGAGTAATGCTCGCATCTGGATGCTCCAGTTGTTGTAGTTAACTCTCGTCAATCGTGGCAGTGACATACCCCCAAACGACATTCTCCCGGGATTCGCCATCGGCTCTGATGCCAATTTGTGGATTTACCCTCGCAAACTCACAATTTTAATGGAAGAAGAACAACTTTTCTTTTCTTAATATTTCTTAATATATTTCTTTCTTCTTGTCTCTTACAAAATGAAAATGGGTTCTATTTATAGGCTAAATGGTTCATGCATACATGAATCACATTAAACCCTAACATTATACTCACACAATTATCTAAGTACATGATCCATATTTCTAGATGGTGGATACATGTATTACAATTCTCTAGATGAATTTACATAGAAAAAAAACACAAATATTATTTCTTTTGGCTTGGGCTTATCAACATTTATTTGTTGTAATTTCTTAAAAAAATATATATTCAACAGTATTCTTTTCCAACTGTTTTTTATCTTTCCTTTATATCAAACAACCCATTTCAGTTTCTATCATTTAAGATTCTAACATATCAAACAGACATGTGAGAAAAGTAATTCCCTTAAGTACTTTACTATCATTTTTCGTTTCTAGGAACGCCCTTTCTTTCCTTCTAATTCTCTCACATCAAACAAGCCCATTATAAAGATAATTGACTAAAAAAATGTTTGTAGGGTGTGGGGACTTAGAGAAACTAATGAAACTTAACGAGATGACTTCTGTTCGCATTACAATATCACGTCCTTAAAGACTTATTCGTCCCTATCAGATATAACTGTAGGTGTGCACCGGGTTAACGAATAGCATTTCAAGATACAATACACATTTCTGACTGCATCTGCACAAATGAAATAAGACCAAACACCTATTAGAAATTTCAGGACTATTGAGTAACTTGATATACAAATTCTACAGTAATTTGTATCAAGTGGATCTATACGAAAATTATCTCAAAATGAGTGCTAGTATCTATTTTCTTCTCTTTTTTTTTTTCTTACTTTCTTTCTTACATTCACTCTTCTTCTTCTCATATCACTCATTCACTTATGCATTTTCATTTTCATGTCATAATCCATCTTCTATTGATAGGTAACTCATGCATTATCATGAATGTATATCATGACATCTCACATAACATGTGTCCAAATCATGCATATCATGAATGCATAAGATGACACGTTATAAAATTTGTGTCACTTGCATTATCCTGACACTTTATCATGCTATGACACTTGTTACAAAAGAGAAGGAAAATGTTAAGGAGATACCTATATATGTCTATATGTCTCTTGCATGGAATAACAAATATCATGACATTGACCTATTTTACCAATATTATTATTTCTTTTATATGAAATAATAATAATATGATATCTATCATTGCATAAATAACATGTCATGGCAAGTGTTTTTTATCATCATTATTTATTTTATATAAAATAATAATGAGATAACAAATATGACATGTTACAAGAATTTCTTATCTTCTCATGATATGATTTTTCTCCATTCGTATCCACATAATGGATATTTAGATATAATGTTTATATAGATACACGTCTAATAATTCTTTAATAATTTTCAAAACAAAAATTATTTGTTTCAAAATAAAATAGTTTAAGCTATAATTTATTTATTTTGAAAATTCTCTAACATTTCCCTACCATTTTCAAAATAAAGTAAAAGGTTTACATATCTCTAACAGCCTTGGAATGTCTATGCATAAATAAATGTATCTCATGATTTGAATATTTACTATTGTGACAATGCGTCAAAGTTGATCAGAATAATCTAGTAGACAAATCTTTGAACCAAATATCCTATTTGACCAATCAGAAATGTCTCACACATAGAACTTCTTCTTCCAATAGATGCTTATTCTGCCCACGTGTTAATGGTCATGCGTGTATATCCCGTTTCATGGATGCTTTAAGAGTTAAGCCCCGAAGTCTAAGAAGCGGCCCCACTTCTCATCCACAAAGGTAGAATCACAAATGCCCCATAACTATAGCACTTTAACCCAAGTTGGTTATAGGTCTATTGAGAGTTTGAGCACATCCTTCCCTTTTTCCATTATGGTTACCAAACACACAAACTCCTTGGGATGGTAAAATATTTACAGATTGTGCTTGCATCACAAATATAACAAAATCAATCCTTGAACTAAAGACCTGGCGTTGTACCAAGCGTTTAGTTGAGGTTTTGTTATATGTGATATTTATTATGTGGGCTTAATACCCATCCCTCTTATTGTTTCGTACAACATATCTCTTACAAGATGTTTCGTTAACGGGTCAGCCAAATTTTGGTGACTTCTAACAAAGTCAATAGTAATTACCCCACTGGTAATTAAATGTCTCACCGTGCTATGTCTCCGTCCAATATTCCTGGACTTACCATTGTATATATCATTGTATGCTCTAGAAAGCGTGGCTTGACTATCACAATGGATAGATACTAGCGGAATTGGTTTATGTTATAATGGTATTTGTGATAATATTTCACGCAACAATTCCGCTTCTTTACTTGCTGATTCTAGAGCTATAAGTTCAGCAGCCATAGTTGAGTCTGCTATACATGACTGTTTCTTAGTTTTTCAAGAGATAGCCCCACCAGCAAGTGTAAATACCCAACCACTTGTTGAAGCGTGATATTCTCTATCTATAATCCATCTGGCATCACTATATCCTTCTAATACTGAAGGATCACCACAATACGAAATACCATAATTAATTATTTTCTTTCAGTACCTAAGTACCCTTCGTATTGCTTGCCATTGTAACCCATTTGGGTTACTAGTGTACCAACTTAGTTTGCTAATTGCAAAAGTAATATCAAGTCTCGTACACGTCATAGCATACATTAAGCACCCAATTACTTGTGCATATTCTAATTGAATAACAACCCTACTATTATTTGATACTAATTTCAAACTTGGATCATAAGGTGTTGATGTTGGGAAATCCACAACCATGTACGTTACATGCGCAGCGGAACGTATGGATTTAACCCGCCCTAGGATCTACGTTAAGGGAATAAAAGTACGAGATTAACTATTAAAATTTATACCTCGGATCTTCATGATCCGCGAGACAAAGAACGGATGTAGGTCTGAACTTTTCTGACTTCCAACCTTCTTCTTCCCGAATCTCGACTCGCGACCTCCTTGTTTCTCCTAAGGACGAAGATTGATCGCTCGCAAGTTCTCAAGATAGAGAACCTCTACTCGTATCCTCGCGAAGTTCAGACGTACGGAATAACCGGACTTGGCTAGACAAGTCTGGAAATACATTCCGAAAATCTCTCAAAACTTTCTCTCTCTTTTCTATATAATAGACGGCCTCTAAGGCTTCTGAATTGTGTGTCGAATAGAAGGGGGGTTACCCCTTTATTTATACTAGAGAGAGGGGTGAAAGAATGACAACTTTCGTTAAGGAAACAAATCCTGCCTGCCGCGTGAACAGTAATTCCTGCTTCAAACGGACCATCGTTTCCATATAAATGATGCTTGTCCGCCAAGCAAATCAGTACGTACCATATGTGTTCCGTTCGAATGCATGAACAGTAATTTCTGTGCGTGAATAGTAATTCTTGCGCGTGAACAGTAATTCCAGCACAATCAAATATCCAATATTTAATTTATTCTTTCGCCCATTTATATATCACATGTATAACTGTTATTGAGGTATTTTCATCCTGTACGAATGGAGTTCATTGTGTGACCGTGTAGGTTCCATTTAACGCTGGTAACGATTTTCTAAAGATCGTAAGTCATGAGTAACCTCTAGACTGATGTCATGACTACCCATGTTAAATGAAATGATCAGCGATAATAGACCTATCTGAATAGACATTTGCTTATTCCTTTTGTTCTACGATATACGTCTTGATCACAAGGCACGGTAGGTAATATATCATTGAGTTTGATCAAAGTCTCTTTCCTGATCGAGAATTAGACTGAGTAAATACAAAATGATATTAACAACACATGTTAATCCATTTTGAGCATGGCCATGCATTTCCTTCAGTCCTAGTTCATCAGGGGGCCAGAGATATCTCCCTTTTGTCGATAGAAACAAATCCATCTTGATTCAGTGCATACCTAATGATGACCTTAATAATCATCCCGTTATGGATGACGTAGGATTATATTAAAGTATGCAGTTCCACATGCAGGAATCCATGGTGACCTCAGGTCGTAGGAACGAGCACACTATTCATATGAGAATCACTAATGACATATACCATGTATATTCTCATAGTGTGGTCAGTCCAGCACGTGTTCTCTAACACGAACCTATATTCCAGACTTGACATTCCTATGTCCATGATCATTCAGTCTGCGAATATACTAGTGTAGATATGTAGCTTCTTACTTGAAGTATGTTTATCTCTATAAACATCCCACATATCACTAAGGACGGTTTAGAATGTCATTCGTTGGTTCATAGTTCTACTATCAGAATCACTTATTCTGGTGACGTGAACCTGAAGTGACATTCATGGTTGATATAAGAAATTTACATTCACAAACCATACACACAGATATATAAGAAACAATCTTTATTGAATAAATAATAATGTCTTAACACATAATCCATTTCCTAGCACAAATACATTTGGCCTAGGGCACTAATCCGACAGTCTCCCACTTGCACTAGGCCAATTCTAAGTATCTTATGCCCATAGACTTAACATGACCCTCATGCTTCGCTTGCGGGAGTGGTTTAGTTAATGGATTGGCGACATTGTCGTCCGATGGCACTCTACACATGTTAACATCACTCCTTTGTATGATCTCTCTGATCATATGGAAGCGCCGCAGTATGTGCTTGGACTTTTGGTGAGATGTCGGTTCTTTTGCTTGTACGATCGCTCCATTGTTGTCACAATATAGATCCACTGGTTCCGAGATACTAGGAACTACTCTTAGCTGGAATATTAAAATTGTCAGATAAAAATAATTTTGTCTTTTCTACTATTTTCAAGTATGTGTCAAATATCAACATGTCATCCACATATAGACATATGATGACACCTTTATCATTATTAAATTTACAATAAACGCATTTATTTGATTCATTTATTGTATATCCACTTGCTAATAAAATTTGATCAAATTTTTCAGTCCACTGCTTTGGCACCTGTTTTAGTCCATATAATAATTTAACAAGTTTACATACTTTCTTTTCTTGACCAGGCAATACAAATCCTTCACGTTGTTCCATGTAAACTTCCTCTTCTAAATTACCATTTAGAAAAGCTGTTTTCACATTCATTTGGTGAATCACCAAATTCATTTGCTGAAGTCATCTACCGCACACACAATCAGTCTCCACCGAAACTCTCAACAATCCGTTCTCATCTTCTTAGGCCGAATAGATCACAAATGCCGAAAGTACGAACGCCTCTACCGGTATCCACATGAACAAACTTCTTAAAACGGGAAGAATAATATATATGCTAGTAGCTTGTTCTCCTCTTGCATAAGAAAACTATTTTTCTTCTTCTTATTTTGTCTCACAAAAGATGTATAATTTCTCTCATATAATCACACTCTTTCATTTTTGTCATACAAAAAGAAAGCACATTTTCATAATTTTGTCATACAAATTAGAAAGTATATTTTCTCTCTTTTGTCTCACAAAAGAGAATGAGAAATAATTAGAGAGTGAATGATGTGGTGTTATGAATTTGGAGCCATCTATGTCCTTATATAGAGGTGAAGAGTCATGTTTCTTCACACTAAAAGATATGTATGACATCACTCATCATTATCCATATGTCATCATCTAGACTCTTCTAGATTATATGATATTTTGTGCTCATATTCTTTATATACATATATATATCACATCTTATCACATAAGATGACAATATCTTTTGTGACATTTTTATGCAACTCATCATATAAGTCGCTAGGATTTTCTGTGCCCGTTTCAGTTTGTTCTTTGTGTGTGACCCTGTAGGCTCACTTAATGTTGGTAATAGACCTAACAGTCTATAAATCTTGAGTGGACTCTAGCAAGCCATCATGACTACCCAATTTAAGTGAATATCGGTGATATGATTTACCTAATCAACAATCACGTATTTAGTCCCTTTGTCACGCGATATCTATATCGATCATAAGGCATGTAATACGTTATCCTTATATAAATTAATTAATATTTCTTGATCCCAAATTAAACTGAACAAGAACAAATGACATTAATAACTCTTATTAATTCATTTGAGTATGGCCATACATTTCTTCAGTTCAATTCATCAAGAGGCCTAAAGATATCTCTCTCATTTATGAGAGGAACAAATCTCGTCTTGATTGCACTCATCCCTCTACATGATTCATTATATACCTAATCATAACCGTTATGACTACCCGGTTAAAGGCAGTGTTAGATTATGTTAAAGTATGAAATTACTCATGTTGGGAACCGAGACAATCTCAGGTCGAAGGACTATAAATACTTTATGTTACAAGAATCGCTAATGACGTAAAACATGTAGCATTCTTATGGCAGATCAGTCCAGTATATGGTCTCTAACATATACCTACGTTAATGTCTTGATAACTCTTTATCCATGATCAGTAAAATATGATCATCAGTCAACTAACATACTGACGTACATTTATAGCTTGTCTACAAATATATATTTATTTGTCTTTGCAAGTATATTTGTCTTCACAAATATCCTATAAATGACCATGGAAGATTTAGAATAACATTCATAACACTTTATAGTTTTACTATCAAAGTCACACACTTTGATGACATAAAGTTGAATTGCATATTCGTGATCTATTTTAATTATATTAAAATAACCTATACGCACATATTTTATGAAATATTTTATAGTAATTATAATGTTTGTTAATTCAATCCGTCAACCTAGGTCACAAACACTTTGGCGTAGGGCAGTACACCATCAAAATACACAATCAATTCTTCTAATTTCCCTACAACCCCAAACTTTAAAATAATTTAAATTTGGTTTTCTTTTCTTAAAATATTCATATGGTGTGATATTATTATTTTTAGTTGGAACTCTATTTAAAATATAGCAAGCTGTTAATACAGCTTCACCCCAAAAATCTTGACTCATACCTGAATTAGAAAACATTGTATTTATCATTTCTGTCAGGACCTTGTTTTCCCTTTCTGCTATGCCATTTTGTTGTGACGCATATGATGCAATCGTTTGATGTATAATACATTTTGACTCAAAATACCGGGGATTGAAATACTCACCCCCTCTATCAGTCCTCAGATATTTAATAGAAGTTTCACATTGTAATTCAACTCCATTTTTTTTTAAATTAAAATTTTTCTAAACTTCATCTTTCGATTTTAATAAATAAACATAACAATATCTACAAAAATAGTATGGCATGCTCTGAAAATCACATACATCAGAATGTATAAGCTCAAGTACTTTTGTATTCCTTGTTACTTTTGGAAATGACTTTCTAGTTACTTTTGTGAGTTTGACAACTTTCAACATTTTTATTGAAAGATGAGATCAAGTTTAGTTTTAGCATTTCCTTCATTTTAGGAAAATTAAAATGTACAAGTTGATTATGCCATAAGCAAGATGAGTCAACAATATAAGCGGAAACGACATTATTATTTATGACATTAAGTTTAAACATACCATTACATAAGTAACCCTTCCCAACAATTTATCACCCTTGGACAAAATAAACTTATCTGCCTCAAATACAAGTTTAAAAACAAACTTATTTAACAATCCACCAGATACAAGATTCTTTCTAACTTCTGGTACGCGATAAACATCACACAAAACAAGAGTCTTCCCAGAAGTAAATTTGAGCTCATATTTTCCTTTGCATGCAACCTCCATGTTAGATGAATTTCTCATGTACAAGACAGTTCCTGGCTTTACCGGCTCATAAGTCTTAAAAAGACTCTTGTCCTTACACACGTATCGGGTGACACCTGAGTCAACCCACCAAGCCCCACCATCCTCGACCATATTAGACTCAGATATCAATGCTACAAATTTTTCTTTGGTATCTGGTGCATATTTCTTTTTCTTTAAAAATCGATATTCTGATTTAAAATGTCCAGGTTTACAACAATGGTAACATGCACCTTTTTTTCTTTTTACTAATGGGGGCTTTGTTAAAATTATTGAGTCTCTTTTTGTTTGGTTTATTTTGATAAGCTCATTCCATCGTTTGGACTTGCATCATTGGAGCATTTTGCTCATTTAATATATGTTTACGATTTTTCTCCTCTATACGGAGGTAATTTGCAAAGTCCTCTAATGTCATATTTTCATTTATGTGATTCAATGTATTTTTCACATTATTCTACGATGGAGGGAGCTTATCAATTATTGAGGTTACTAAAATAACTCATCAATTTTTAAGTTATGTATGGTATAACTATTTAATATTCTTCCAATATCATAAAATTGTTCCATAATCGACTGATTGTCGACCATTGTGAAATGATTCAATGACGAATAATAAATTTCTTATTAGTAGTGTCCTCAGACATGTACCTTACCTCCAGTTTATCCCAGAAGTCTTTTGCTGTGGAGACGATCTGAAATATGTCGTACAAACCCTCCGACAATGCCTTGAGGATATAATTATGACAAGCGTAATCATCGCCTTCCAACTTCGTTCGATTCCGCATCTTAGCCAGAGTCTTATTCTCCTTCTGCTTTTCGGGGGTGTGGTATTCAACATATGACTCATATTGTAGATCATCAACAGGAACCGCACCTTCCTTTGCCAGCGGATAAAATTACCGCCGTCAAACCTCTCCAGTTTCACTATATCATAAGACATCACTTTGTGAGTTACTAGCGCCATTATACCGAATAGGTCTTTAAGATTGTTGGTGAGGTGTGGGGATTTAGAGAAAATAATGGAACTTAATGAGATGACTTCTGTTCGCTTTACAATTTTGCTTTTCTTAAAGACTGATTCGTCCTCACCAGACATAACTGTGGTGTACATCAGGTCAACGAATAGCCTTCCAAAATACAATAGTCCTTTCTGACTGTGCCTGCACAAACGTAGTCAGACCGAACACCTACTAAAATTTTCAGGACTATTGAGTAACTTAATATACAAATTCTGCAGTAATTTGTATCAAATGGATCTGTATGAATATTATCTCAGAGTGAGTTAGGATAGTATCTATTTTCTTTTCTCTCTCTTTCTTTCTTTCTTTCTTTCTTTCTTTCTTATATTCACTCTTCTTCTCATATCACTCATTCATTTATGTATTTTTATGTCATAATCCATCTCCTATTTGTAGATAAACTCATGTATTATCATGAATGCATATCATGACATCTCACATAACATGTATGTGTCCACACCATCATGAATGCATAAAATGACACATTATCATATTTGTGTCACTTGCATTATCATGATAGTTATATCATACCATGACACTTGTTACAAAAGAGAATAACAGTGTTAAGGAGATGGAGTAACAAATACCATGACATGACACATATTACCAATATTATTATTTATTTTATGAAATAATAATAATATGACACATATCCATGCACAAATAACATGTCATTGACAAGTGTTTTTATCATAATTAATTATTTTATATAAAATAATAATGAGAAAAAAAATTGAGATGTTACAAAAATTTCTTCTCTTTCTCATGACATGATTTTTCTTCATTCATGTTGACATAATGGATATTTAGATATAATGTCTATATGGATACATATCTAATCACTCTTTAATAATTTTCAAAATAAAAATTATTTGTTTCAAAATAAAATAGTTTAAACTAAAATGCATTTATTTTGAAAATTCTATAACAAAAAATGGTTCAACTTTTAAATTTATCAAAATGCAATTGATAAGTTGATGTTTTACAGGGGTGAAATAAAGTTGTCTTAAACAAAATTTATATGAAAGGCAATTTTTTATTATTCGATTTTTCTACGACTATAATGATAGTTTGATGCTTGTAAGTGTATATATAAGGTTGCTCTATTTTGTTGAACACATTTATTATGATTTAGGTGCATGTGAATGATTTTTTAGAAATGCTTATCTTAATTCTGATTTTCTAAGACATTATAAAAGAGTCAGAATATATGATGAATGGAGAAGAGATGTATGGCTGCACTACGGAAATGAAATTGCTTAGATGTAGGGTGATATAATTGTGGGCCTGGCTGGTCTGTTGGGAAGGCCCCAAATTTTTGACAGGGAAAAATCTGATATGACGATACTATAGCATGCCGAATCACGTCAAACGGTATAGATATCATTTTTTTATTTTTCAATATATTATTTTTTCTGTATATTATTTTTACTGTTCTATCTACTGTTTTTATTCATTATGTCTTTTTTACATTTGGAGTTTGTATATATTGTTTTAATATACTATTTTATTTTTTATATATTGTTTTCACTGTTTATATATATATATATATATATATATATTGTTACAAAAAATAAATTGTACATATTGTTATTATATTGTTAGTAAGCTATATATATTTTGTCGTGATTTCGACATGCTACAGTACATTTGACATATCAGGTCCCTTTTCGAAAATAAAATTGTATGTCGGGTGTTAGAGAAAGAGGAAACCATGTGTCGGGCAGAGCAAAAACTAAATAGCATAAAAGGGAAGAAAGAATATGTTATTTTTGCTTATATGTGATGGGCTCATACTATATTATTGTTTAAAAATATATTTTAAAAGTTTACTAACATAAAAAGTAATTCATTATATAGTCTATTTTTATATGCATAAATTATATAATATTTTTATAAATTTAATTGAGATAAATAATTAAGTCGGAACTACACTATCATAGAGCTCAATATGAAGAGAAAATTAAAAATAATTTATGGCTTGAGAAAGAACAAAATTATTTAATTAGTGATTTTTATTTTATTTTTTGAAGAAAGGAGAAAGACAATAAGAAAGTAAAATATAAAGATACTCAT
Source organism: Juncus inflexus (assembly GCA_024447665.1). Taxonomy (NCBI): domain Eukaryota; kingdom Viridiplantae; phylum Streptophyta; class Magnoliopsida; order Poales; family Juncaceae; genus Juncus; species Juncus inflexus. The sequence goes on from JAJHPC010000007.1 coordinate 3,105,666, forward strand.
TTTAAATAGTTCATAAAAAGATCTTTAAGTTATTCATTTATGTAGAGAATAGTGTGGCTTCTTTGCATCAGTTTCATCATTAACAAATTAAGAATTTATGCTGTTAGATTCACATCCAACAACCTAAGTAAAATTGAGGATGAAGATGTGTCTTGAGAAAGCTTGAAGAGAGGTGTAAAATAACTAACACATAAAATCTTGAATCAACAATTGAGAAGAAATATCACATTTTTCATTCAACGGCTCAGATTATTTGAGTGATGTGGCTTGAGAATACTCAAAAGGAGGTGAAATGGGTGGATTATATATCAATTTGTTCGATCTATATAGTTTTGTCAAACCAAATTCAATAATCAAATAAAAGAAAATTAAAAAACAAATCGGACCAAAAGAACCGAGCCAAATTAATCAGAAGTTCAAGTGACAAATAAATCGAATTTTATTACTAGTTAAGTAGACAAACATAAATATCAATTCTTTATATAATATATCCTTTGACCATAAAGAAATTTATGAAACAACATTTCTTTATTAACGTACATCTTCTAAAGCGGATGATTGGCTCGTATTAAAATCATAAAATTCATCGATCAGATACAAAAAAACAGGAATATAAAATTAATATTTTACATTGATAATAATAATAATAATAATAATAAGTGGAGTACTATAACCTACAATTCTACATTTGAAACAATAAAAAAGAAATACCTTCATTAAATCATAATACAAAACAAACTAAATAATATCTCATAATTCTTCCTTCTTTTCAGTGTCTATGGTGAGTTTTTCATTAAGGAAGCTAATCACTTCTTTTGAGCTCCATTTCTTACTCACCTTGATCTGCAAAAAACAAAGAGAATTAAAACATTAAAAAAAAAAGATTTTAATGAAGTTAATTAAATTTAAGGAGGTAATAAATACCGGCTCTGATTTTTGTCCAGCAGGGTAAAATAAGAGAGCAGGATAATTAGTTATCTGCAACAAAAATAAATAAATAAATACATAAATAAAACATGTAAGTTTTTATCTGTATACAAGAAGAAATTTTCATTTATGCCCCCTTGAAACCTTAAAATAACAATATCTCCCACTCTTCCCTTTATTTTATTTTATTTTATATTTTTTTGGCAAATTGATAGAATCAATAAAACCATATTTTGTTATTTAGTTTGGCCAGATTTGTTATTCTTAATAGTAAATTAAGCCCAATTGATACACCAAGCCCTAATTTATGCAATTAATCCCCAATTTAACTCAATTTAACCCTAATTAATCCAATCATGTAATTGAACTAACCCTCACTAAAACCTAAAAAACCAAAATAAGCCCTCAATTAACCAAAACATAATCTCAATTAACACCAAGTCATCTTCAATTAACCTAAAATTAGTCTCTATCAACCCTAAATTACACAACCAAAACACCAAACATGCCAATACAAAGATAAAAAATTAAGCAGAATAATAAAAAAAAAAAATTTGATAACTGACCTGAAGCTTGGGATGTTCATTTGAAGAAGCATCGATTCTCCCAAATTTGAGATTTTGAATTCCTTCGAAATGTTTGGCTGTTTTTTCCACCAATTTGGTTACTGAATCACATTCAACACAATTTGGCGCATAAACCTAAAAAAAAAAAAAAAAAACAAAAAACAAAAATACTAATTAAAATTCTTCAAAAGGATGAACATTTATATTTTGTAATAAAAAAGTTATCATTCTCGCTTGGCACTTTTACAATATACCACCTAATGTTTTACAACAATAAAAAAAATTTATATATAGTCTCAAAATAAGTTCTTTAAAATTCTAAACATTTTCATTTTGTAACTAAAAAAGTGGTTTTCAATGTGTCTTGGTACCTTTACTGTTTTACAATCAACCCCCTCAAATTAAATAAGTATGAGGGCTTTTCTTTAATTAAAGAAAAGAAAGGGGTTTAGAAGGAAAAATGTTTCTTTTATTACCTCAAGAAAAACATTTTCTTGGCTCTCCAAAACAGAGGAATCAAAAGTCTTGCTTACAACCTTTTCAATTAGTCCTTTCTGCAATTTTATTCACAAAAAGCAAATAAAATTATTAGAAAAATTGTTAAATTGGAAGAAGAAAATAAAAAATTAGAAAAAATAAATTGATTTTTATATCAAAAATGATACCTGTTTTGGAATGGGTTCTGATTTGTAGTACGTTGGAAGAGTACTTTCTAGAAGGGCCAAACAAAACTCCTAAGAATTAATAAATATAATTATTAATTACAAAAATAATTTAATAAATAATAGATTTAAATTTTTGAGTGGAATTATACATCTAAATTCTCCTTTGTGAGCTTTTTCTCCAGCAAATGTTTTGAACCCACTCTGTTATCAAAAGCAGTAACCTAAAAAATAAATTAATATTTAATTTTTAGTAAGTCAAATTAAAATAAAAAAGATATAAAATGAGGAAAAATAATGCGCTCGCTCCATCTTGATGCAAATTGTAAATTATTAATATTATAAATATTATTATTATTAAGAATCATAAAAAAATACAATTGCATCGTCTAAATCTTCCATTCCATATAGAGAGAGAAAAGGCTTTGCAAGTTCTTCTTCTGTTGAGTCCACATATACAAACATAATCTGCATTTTTATAAAAAAAATAAAAAAAAATAAAAAATGTCAAAATTAGATACATATATTGCATATTCTGAATAAGCAAGAAAAATGACTTTTTAAAATGGGAAATGTGAAAGCCCAAAAGGAGACGGAATTTTGTATATACTGTTTTTCCGCTTTTCAATAATACTATTTTTTTTCTATATGCTGTTTTCACTGTTTTACATATATACTATTTTGTGCACTATTTACTGTTTGGAATTTGCATATATTGTTTTCCGCTTTTCAATATACTATTTCTTTTCTATATACTGTTTTTTCGAAAAAAAAGAAAAAAAGGAAGGTCATGCAACATCAAGTCCCATTACTTATTATCATGATGCAAGATGAACCATTCTTTTTAAATTACACAACACGTTTTACATTTTATTTATAATAATATAATATCCTTGATTGATTTATTTTATTACTAAAGCTTTAAAACAAGTCAAAATGATAAAAATATATTGTATATATTACTTATTAATAAGATGCAATAAGGATTCTTTTTAAGTCACACAACACATTTCTTTAAGTTACACACAACACATTTCTTTAAGTTACAAACAACACACTTATTTGCAAATTACATCCAAGATTTTTTTGTTTTATTTTATTTTGCATCACTTAACCAAAAATTTAGGTGCAAAAATGAGGTATATACTAATATGGGGTCTTATATGAAAAATGTTGGATAAAAAATAAAATTGGGTACCTTAGTTTTGTACTTTCTAGCGACTTGTTGAACAAACGGCTTAAAATCATCAAAATCTTCTTCTTCTGCAAACAAATAAACCTAAAAAGAACAAAAAAAGAAAAAGAAAAAGAAAAAGACAAAGTGAGAAATAAGTTTAAATTCTCTATTTTTCTTACTTCATGATTACTTTTTTTTGGTTTTGTTGATCAATTGCAGATATAAATTGGTGTTTGGTACTTGGGAAAATATTATAATGTTTGAGGGCTAATTTGCAATAATTCTTTTAGGGAAATAAAATAGTATACCTGAAGAAAAGTAAAAAGAATATAATACATATTATATACCTGTAGCTTAATAGGGCTTGAGTAAATCCATCCAGAATTTTGATTGGTTAATACACTAACCAATGCAAATTTATTCTGCTCCACAAATTGCAATATTTCTTCACTTTCAAATTTTCCCTCTGCATAAATAAATAAATTTTTAATTTTAGAAAATTTAAATAGTATACACATTGTAAATTAATACCACAATTTAGAGCCATTAGGTTTTAATTTTGTTTTTTCTTGGCCTTTTTTTGACTCAATTTAGTAAATAGCCATTAATGATGACATAATTTGGGTCAAAATATAATTAAAAAAATCTAATAAAAAGGTTAAAAATAACTCACTGAATTTTTCGAACTTTTCAGGTTCGTTTTTGACAAGACCAATAAAATTCTTCTCAGTAGAAATTTGTGGAAACAGAATTTTTGCAATTTTTAAATTATTTGTCTGAACAAATTGCGTCTCATTATTAGAAATCGCTGCTTTCTTAAATTCCTCAGCCTCTTGCCCCTAAATTAAAAAATAATAAATTAATTAAATAGACCTCAAAATAAAATAAACTAACTTCAGATTTTCATACCTCAAAAGATTCAAAAAAACCAAGAACAAACTTATTATACTTCTTCAAAATCTCCTTAGCTGAATCTTCAGTAGAAACCCTAATTACAGGCGAACCAGTCTTCTTTCTCGCCCAAATCACAATCTCCTCCCTAATCATTTCAAAAATTACAATCAAACCCCCTCAAATCTCAAACCAATCAACCAAAAAAACTCAATTTTAAACTCATGCAGTAATTGCACCAGTGTATTTCCTTGAATCCCCATTAACAAACAACAACAATTTCAACAAAAACTCAAAAAAAAAAATATATATATATTCAAACAAACTTACGCAGTAATTCCTCCTGAATATTTCTGCGAATCGCCATTAACAAACAGCAACAAAGTCGGATACCCTTTCACCTCAAAAGAAGCCGCAACCTTTGGATACCTCTCAGCATCCACCTGTTAAACATCACAAATTCCGTAAATAATTCCACTATATCATTCATTTCACTTAATTTCAACAAACAAACATAACAACTTCACTACCAACCTTGGCCAGAACCAATCCACTCCCAATCTCCCTCAACTCGCTCGCCGCCTCAGCGAACCTCGGCATCAGCTCAGCGCTCTTCGTGTCCCACGGAGCATAACCCAACAACAGAACGAGCTCATTCTCCTCAATCACCCTCTTGGCATTATCATTATTCAAATCAACCACGATCTTCTGCGCCTTCCTCAACACCTTCGCATTGTTCCCCGCACCGGGGCCCGCCTTCTCCTCCGCCTCGTCAATGGCGTAGAGCTCCGAGAGCTCTTCGAGCTCGTCGTCGGAGTCCCAGTCGAGGGTTTCGTCGGCGAGGGAGGGAATGGATTTGGAGAGGGAGCGGGAGAGGAGGAGGAGGAGAGCGAAGAGCGAGGCGAAGAGGAGTTTGGAGAAATGCATTGTGAGATCTGCGAGATTGGGAAGAGAAGAGAGCGGAATGTTGACTATGAACTATGAAGAAGGGTTTAATAAGAGAGAGCACATGGACATGGGGAAAGAGAGAGAGAGAGAGCGAGGGCGGGGGAGATGGATGGAGACAGTAAACGGAAGGATTATTCAACGGGTGAGATTAGTTAGATCTATGAATTGATCATGTGCCCACTACCAGAGGGGATGGAAATTGGAATGAAGCTATGCTATGTTCAAGTTGAATGGATTGTATTTCTATTTTAAACAAAATAAAATATGTTTAATTTATTAAAGAGTTCAGATATGGAGTATCAGCATTTTGGAGCGTCCAACAATGCCTGATTACAAAATGTATGATGAAATTATAAAAATATATTTTTGTAAACACAAAAGATATAGTGAAATTACAGAAAGTTATATTTATATACACAAAAGGTATATCCAATTACAAATATATATGTATACATCTAAAATTATATGATGAGCGCTTTTGGGCACTCCAAAGGCTGGACACTCCGAATAATTTCTCTTTATTAAACTAAGTTCTCGGTGGCGGAGTTTTATAGAAAGTGGGTGGTCATGGTCCGATGATCTCTCCAAAATTTTGATAAAGTAGTATATATAAGGAGAAGTCTTTTCCAACAAGAATTCTAACACCTCCTTAATCCATGCCATTAACAAATTTAATCCGTCCAATTAGCTTAATCATTATTTTTCTAACCGCCCGATGTCAATTAATCTCTCCGCTTTTCTTTATCCTTTCTGTCCCCTAATCTCCTCTTCGCCGCAAACTTCGCCCTCGTCGAACCGTTGGCAATCCAACACCTTTCACTCTCCTGCAGCATCTCTCACTCTCGCTTGCCTCTCTCTTTCATCCCGTATTTTTCCAAGCTTACTTGCGGCAACGACTAATAGGGATTGTCTCTCTCTCAACATGGGTCAGCGATTCTATTATGTACCTGTTTTCTATTGATTGATTTTGTGGAATGTAAATTAAAATTGAAGAGAAATTAATGGAATGAAAAGAGTTTTGTTTATATTTCTTCAGATAATTCCGCAATATAAGATTTTAGCCTTTTATACTTTCCCTATTGAGCAACAAGCTCTCCATTTCTAAACAAACTGGACTCTTCGTTTAACCTAATTTATTGACTCTACTAAAGAAACGCCTCGGCCCATAAAGCCTGGCCCAAACTAATTAACACTAAATAAAAAGCTAAAGAGCATCTGGAAACATCTCTCCTCTCCTCAGCTGACTCGACTCATTACTCTTCTCTCCGACTAGGGTTTCCTCTTCCCCCAAATCCTCCATCTTATCCGACAACCCCCCTAATCCGACCAAGCAAAGATAAAAGCTAGAAACTAAACATTATCTCTATAACATTCCATCTCCCTTAAAAACAAATCTTGTCCTCAAGATTTTTCTTGACTCAAAAACTCAAGAAACCGAGCTTTAATAGAGTTATAATCCTCCCAAATAGCCTCATCTAATGGTTGTCCTAACCACTTGATTTGAAGCTTCACATCATACGATTTACCACGGGGAACCATCTCTCTGCTAAGAATTTCTTTTGGTTCGAGCTGAAATTTCTCTTCAGGACCCACTAATGGCAGGTTAGGAAGTGGCATAGTACCATCTCCAAGTTTGTTTTTGAGCTGAGATACATGAAAAACAAGGTGCACTGAGCAACCCATAGGCAGTTTTTATTTATAAGCTACTTCTCCAATTCTTTGCTCTACCTCGAATGGGCCATAATACTTGAGGCTGAGCTTCTTATTCTTTCTCTTTGCTATAGAGATTTGCCTGTAGGGTTATAATTTAAGATAAACTAGGTCACCTTTCTCAAATCTTCTCTTGCTTCTTCCTTTATCTACTATATTCTTCATTTTCACCTGAGCCTGATTTAAATTCTCTCTTATGGTCTCTATGGCCTTCTGTCTTTCCCTTAAATACTCATTCACATCCCTCAAATTTGACTTTGGGCTTGATCCAAGACCCAATTGTAGAGGGCAATAGCCATACATAACCTCAAAAGGAGTGCATTTTAGTGAGGTATGATAATTGGTTTTGTACCAGGATTCTGCTATAGCCAGCCATTAGTACCATTTTTTAGGGCATTGGAAACACATACATCTAAGAAAGGTTTCAAGACACTAATTGACCATTTCAGTCTGTCCATCAGTTTGAGGGTGGTATGCAGTGAAAAACTGCAAACTAGTACCTAAACCTTTGAACAACTCCAAAAAACTAGTAAAGATTCTATCTCTATAAAAAATGATACTATGAGGCATACCATGCAATTTGTAGATATTGTTGAGGAAAAGTGTGGCCACCTGAGTTGCATTAAGAGGATGAGCCAATGGCAAGAAATGTGCATATTTTGACAGCCTATCCACTATCACCATAATTACATCTTTGCCCTCTGATTTTGGTAGTCTTTCCATAAAATCCATAGTTATGTGGCTCCAAATTTTGAAGGGGATTGGTAATGGCTGAAGTAATCCAGGGCTTGCTGAGGTTTCATGCTTGCTCATACGACAAATATCACATTCTCTCACCAACTGATTCACTACCTTCTCAATTATGGGCCAATATACATACCTTTTAAGGCTCCGGTAGGTACCTTGAATATCAGAATGACCCCTATCTGGTCCTCCATGCACAATTTACACCAATTCCTCTCTGGCTTTATCATTTTCCCCAATGTACACCTTTCCTTTTCTTTTTAAGATTCCTCATTCCTTACTCCATTTTTCTTCACTATTTTCCAAGTTTTCCTTGCCCTCTCTTTCCTTCAATCTGTTATGCACTTCTAAGGCCTTTTTATCATTCAAATAGCTCATTTTGACCCTATTCATCCACTGTGGTACCACTTCTGACACTACAGTCATCAATTCTACCCCTTCTCTCACTCTTTTTCTACTTAAGGCACCTGCAACTTTGTTCAATCTACCTTTTCTATACTCGATTTCATAGTCCAGACCTATGAATTTTGTTAGGGCTTTATGCTGCATAGGGTGGTTCAGTTTTTGTTCAAGAAGGTGTTTCAAGCTCTCATGATCAGTTTTTATGATTAATTGAGAACTTTGAATATAGTGTCTCCATTTTTGTACAACCATGACTACAGCCAACAACTCTTTTTCATAAGTCGACAACCATTTACTCCTCACTCCTAAAGCCTTATTCAAATAAGCTATAGGCCTCCCCCCTGAGACAAACCAACTCCTATTCCCAAGTTAGAAGCGTCTGATTCAATGATGAATGGTTTTGAGAAGTCGGGTAAATTCAAAACAGGGGATGTGATCATTGCTCTTTTTAAATTCTCAAATGCCTTCTGAGAATCTTCATTACATAGGAATCCTCCCTTTTTTTAACAAATTGGTCAATGGTTTGCTAATGATTCCATAATTTTTGATAAATCTTCTGTAGTTCCCTGTTAACACAAGAAACCCCCTCAACTCTTTTAGGGTTTCAGGCTTTGGCCAATTCACCATTGCCTCGATCTTTTCTGGATCAGTGGAAAATCCTTCGTTTGAGATTATGTGCCCTAAATATTCAATCTGACCTACTCCAAACACACACTTGCCCATTTTTGCAAATAACTTAATCTGTTTCAACACCTCAAATACTTCCTTTAACAACTTCATATGGGTTTTCATGTCATGCATGTATATAAGAATATCATCAAAGAAAACAAGTACCATTTTTCTTAATTTCTGAGCGAAAATATCATTCATTAAATTCTGAAATGTGGTTGGAGTGTTTGTTAACCCAAATGGCATCACTTTGAACTCAAAGTATCCATGATGGGTCCTATAAACGGTCTTGTGCTCTTCGCCTTCCGTCATTCTTATCTGATGGTATCCAGATCTCAGATCAATCTTAGAAAACACCTTAGCCCCTTTTAACTCTTCTAACAGATCCTCTATCACACGAATTAGATAGTTATTTTTGATAGTGACCGAGCTTAATTTTCTATAGTCTACACACATCCTCCAACTATTATCTTTTTTCTTGACTAGTTAGGCTGGGGTTGCAAAAGGGATGTGACTAGAGCTAATTATTCCATTTTGTAACATCTCCTTAATCATTACCTCAATTGCTGACTTTTGGTGATATGGGTACCTATAGGGTCTGAGGTTAATTGACTCTGTGCCTAATTTCAGTGGTATCTTATGGTCATAAGCCCTTTGTGGAGGTAGTTCTTTTGGTTCTTGGAAAATCTCCTCATAAATGTTTAAGATTATTTTTAATGGGCTTGGTATTTTAATGTTTTCCTCTCTATTTTCTGCATGTGAGGATACAATAAAACATAACTCAACCAGGTTATTTTCTTACTTTCAGGAATAGATCTTACCCCCCTTGATCACTACTGGCACATCATTCAAAGAGAACTTTGGGGTTTGTCTATTCAAATTCAAACCTCCCAAGTCTCCCAGAAAATTGTTCCCTATGATCATATTGTACACTCCCAATCTCATTAATCTCCAATCGCTAATGAATTTATTACCTTGCATTTTCCATGGTACATCATAGCACATACATTCATTGTCTAACTGCTGACCATTAGTTACAGTAATTTGTACGGGTGGGGATTGAGAAATATTAAGCTGGAGATTTTGTGCCACACTTTCATCCAGAAAATTCACAGAGCTGTCTGTATCAACCAACGTGAGGACCGGTTTCTGCTTAATCAATTCAACCACTTTGAAAGTTTTTCCCTTGACTTGTCCACTCATCGCCGCCATGGATAAAGTGGTAA